>JAJTUD010000014.1:1033932-1507280 GCA_036971385.1 Dactylellina parvicollis | reverse complement strand
TTAAATTATCAAAAATTTAGATTTTATAAAATTATTAAAAAATTTAAAAAATATATTTTTAAATTAAATATATTAAAATTTTTAAAAATATATTATATTTTTTATATTTCTTTTTTAAAATTTATATTAAAAAATTTATAAAAAGATTATAATAAAATTAAAATTAAATATAATAATTATATTAAATATAAAATTAAAAAAATTTTAAATAAATTTAATAAAAATAATAAATATTTTATTAGATAATTATCTTTATATAAATTAGAAGATGATTTATAATAATTTGAAATTAATATTTTTATTAATTTAATTAAAAAATATTTTAAGAAATTTAAAATATTTATATAATAAGATATTAAATTATTTAAAAGGAAATAAAAATATTTTAGGAAAATTTAAGAAATTATATTATAAAAAATTAATAAATTTTAAAATAAGATATGATTTAATATTTATTTTATTTTTATTTTTAATATTATTTATATATATAATATTTATTTCTTATTAATTTTATATAAAATTGATTAAAATTTTATTTAAAATCTAATATTAATTAGAATTCTTATTTATTATTTTAATAATTTTATATTAATTAATAAATTCTTTTATTTATATATTAATTTAAAAAAATTAGAGATATTAATAAAAGTATTTAAAAAGTATAATAAAAAAAGAAACTAAATATAATAAAAGATTTAAAGATCTAAATAATATATTTATTTATTAAAATAATATATTTTTTAAATTTTTTTTTTAAAAAATAATAAAATAAAAATTAAATTTCTAGAAATTTTAAAAAATTTATAAATTTTTTAAAAATTTTATTAAAGAAATTAAAATCTTTATTATAAAAATAATTTATTAATTTATAAATAAATTTTTTTATCTACATCTTTAATCTTTTTTTATAAAGATTATTTTTTTTAATATTTATTAATAATTAAATATTCTTATATTTAATATTCTCAATATATCTTTTTATAATTTAATTTAATTTCTTTTAATAATAAATAATTTTAATAATTAATTTTTATATTTATTTAAAAATTTTTAAAATAATAATTTAAAAATTTATCAGCTTCTTCTCCACTTTTTGAAATTTTTATTTTTATTATTTTTAAATTTTTGAGATCTAAACTATTATTAGATTATTAATAAATAAATTAATAATAAAAAAAAAAAAATCTTATATATATAAAATAATATTATAATTATTTTTTCTTTATTTAAAGTATATTAAATAATGATTAAAATTTATAATTATATAAATATATAAATTCTTTATATAATAATTATAAAAAATTGTTGTAAAAATATTGTTTATTTTAATAATTTTAAACTTATTATAAATATAATCAATAAAAAATTATTTTTTTATTAAATAAGATTTATAATATTTTAATTTACTAATACTACTAAAATTTATTTATATAAAAAAATATATTAATTTCCTTAAAAATATTTTTAAAAAAAAGTTTTATTTTATTATTTTAAATTAAAACCTGATTTTTTATATATTTTAATTATATTATTACATAGCTATTTATAAAAAATCTTATACCAAAAACAAACCTTATTTTTATATAGAAATATTTTTTATATTATTTAATATATAATATAAGATCTTAATCTATAAAAATTATATATTTATACACTCATTTTAGAATATATAAGTATATAAGTTATTTAAGATTAAAATCTATATAAATTTTAAACCTTTAAAAAAAAAAATAATATTATAAATTTAAAATTTAAATAATATTAAAATACTATACCCCCACTTACCTAATATTAATTCCTAATCTATATAAAAATCAGTTCTTTATCTTATTCCTTACTATTTAATACTTATTTATATATATTATTTACATATATATATAATCTTAATTATATATATACACGAGTTAAACCTACCTATTTAGATATTTATCCTATTCAAATTCATAATATAGAAAAATATTAAATTATTAAATAATTTAATAATTTATTAATCTATTAGAAAATATTAAACTATTAAATAACTTAATAATTTATTAACTTCATTTCTATATATATTTATTATATATATAAGATTATAATTAAAATTAATAAAAAATTCTATTTTTCATTAATTAATACTAATTATAATATAGTAATCTAATTTTATTATTTACTTTATTATTATTATATATTTTATTTATAATCTTTAGCTTCTACCCCAGCTTCATTTATACTCTCCTAAACTAAGATTTAGTAGTTAGAAATTGAGAGTCAGGAGTTTAAAGCAGAACTCACTACCTCTGGTACTTTGGTAACAAGGGCAGGTGTAACAAATAGCTTATATATAATTTTTATAAGATTATTTAGATATTCTAATATAATAATTTATTAAATTTTAATATAATTAAACCTAATTAATTTTATATAAAACACAACATTACCAAAAATAAAATATCACTTAAAAAAAAAAAAATAAAAAATACCTGAACTAAGGAATAAAAGAATTTATCTCTAAAGCATATCCAACAATAGATCTTACATATCACACACCATATCAAACTAATGATTAAACTAAATAGCAGTAATAAGTATAAGGAGGGCAGCAAGCCGCAAAAAGACAATAATTACATTGATGTATTGGATCCATAGCACCCATATATATAATTACTTTTTTACTTTTTTTGAATGCCAAGATTGTGAACTTACTATTCTGGCAAGGCTCCGTAGTGTCGATTTATTTGTTGTTGTCTTCAGGGTCCCGTTCCGCTATCCTATAATTCGTTGGTTTATTGGAAGTACCAGTACGGAGTACTATATCAGGCTAACCGTTGACAGAGGGCGGCTATAAAATCCCACCGGTAATGTTTAGCTTCGGTTCAACTATCTTGTAACCCCTAAAGGGGCTATTGATTCGAAGGGCTTAAAGAGTCCTTGTTTGTACCCACAAATAACAACATTGGCCGAAGCTAGATAAGATGCAGCCTCTATGGTATAGGCGCTGATCTTGCTACTGGTATAGCTTACTTGAGCTCCTCGATTGAGAGCGATGAATTCGGATATCTGCTAGGAAACAATCAGAGGTATGTACAAGATGCTCCGTTACCCCTGGTCCCGAGATTTGCCGTTACTCGTACATTCGCAGTGCATTCTACGATATCAACACTTCTTGCCGAATAGCGCCATGGTGCGCGCTAGTTCTGGTAACGAAACTGGCCCTAATTGATGGCAGAGCATCTTGGTATGCTTAATGACAATTTTCGTAACGAGAATACACGCAGCCAGATATTCCATAATTCCAGCCTCGGGTGCCAATCCTAGCCTGAGACTATTTGCGTAGAAACAGGATTCCCCATTCCTCTGTCGGGTAAAGGTATCGCGCAGAAGAAGAGTCTTGGAATTAAATTGTAATTGGGAACCGGCAGTGACCAGTTTCATTATCAAGATAAAGAATCACAAATGTGCATGCATGTACATTTGAACATATCTTTCAAACGAGATGATGGAGGCACGGAACCCAAAAACAGAACCTGTTGCTATCGCAATAGCTTCATACGCAAGCCTCCAACTACAAAGCCCGGGTTCCCATAGAGAGAGTTTTTGTGAAAGCTCTATGGAATGTAAAGGCGGCGATGCTTGCTAGCCGTAAATATTTCAGCAAAGTTATTATTGTTATACACAATGCTATACGTAGCTGGCGGTGATAGCGCGGGCTGTTGAGAACTGGTCGTGGTAAATGTGAAGGCCTGTATGCGTCGTTAGACTGAACGTAGATATGCTACACAATCGACATTGATCACCGAGAATTGTGTCTGGAGCGTGAGACCGTACTATAATAGCGCTTGAGTGTGTATCTATAGAAATAGTATTGGGCACGGTAATTACAAAGAGGTTCTGGTATGTCGAGGACTCTCCCGTGTACTTGAAAAATTTTCGGCCACAAACTGTAATATCACGCAAGCTTGGTATTCGAATATCTAGCTTACTCGAGTGAGCACTCACAAAGTCATCAAAAGATAACTATCTTACAAGCCGTCTCCTAAGCCTGGCAGGGTAGCTTTCAACGTCAGCTTTGCAGGTTTTCCATGTCGGATCGCGGCCTGTTATCTCATCTATCTCATCACTAACACAGCCGTCCGTGTCATGAAAGCTATTTGAACCAGATTCTCAAGACGGCAGCAATCAATGCGATTAGTCTGAAATATTATAATCATAATAAGCCTGCAGCAGCGTGATTGTGAGATTATCGATTATGATGATGATGATAAATAATGTCGGCGTTGTTGAGCGCCAAGACACCGGCCCGAGGGCACTTGGCTGCATCGGAAAACCCCCCTGCCGACGTGCGGTGGATGATGACCGCTCAAACCTCCTCGAAGTCCGCTCCGTTCCATCTCTTCCTTCTCCTCGTCCACCACCACCACCACCTCCTTCCTAAACGAACATCACCGTAGGAAGAGCGAAAAAAAAAAAAAAAATATGCGTCGCGGCTTCATCTACTTCCTCGCAGTCGTCAGTGTCGGCTTGATATACGGCGTCTACAGCGTTTCGACGCTGATCTCCCTCCTCTTCGAAGATGTCTCTAACGACCTGATTCCCAAGGCGGAGGTCGACGCTGACGCAGCAGATGAATTCAAAAACCGTCCGGCTCTAATACCCAAGATCATACACCAAACCTACAAGACCGCCGATATTCCGGAGAGATGGCAGGAGCCGCAGAAGAAGTGCAAGGACCTGCACCCGGATTACGAGTACAAGGTTCGCGGGACACCACATTACCAAAGCTGGCCGCCGTGGGGCGCTATAAAAAAGTTTTCAAAGCTAACTGGCTAATTCATACAGCTATGGACGGACGACATGGCCCGCGAGTTCATCCAAAAAGAATACCCGTGGTTCCTCGATACCTTTGACGGCTACGACCACCCCATCATGCGAGCCGACGTTATTCGATATTTTGCCCTCAGGAAGTTTGGAGGTATATATATCGACCTCGATGTGGTACGTAGGATGCTTCTCTCGGTATCTACGAATCTCGTAAAACTGATCCGGATCTGAAATCAGGCCTGCGAACGGAAACTCGACCCCCTCCTCGCCTACCCGTCCTGGGCGCGCAAAACCGACCCGACCGGTATCTCCAATGACGTTATGGGCGCCATTCCGGAACACAAGTTCTTCGTCCACGTCACCGATGTCCTGATAGGCTACGATAGACATTGGGTCATGCCGTACATTACAATCATGGCGTCAACCGGGCCCCTGTTCCTTAGTATTATCTGGAAAAAATGGACGGGATTACCTCTGGAAGAAACGGCTAGAGTGAGGATATTGATGTCCGCAGAGCAACAGCATCAGCCTTGGAGCTTCTTCAAGGTATACAAGGGCAGTTCGTGGCATACCAAAGACGCACAGACAATCTTCTGGGTATGTACCAATTTTCGCACCTTATACCGGCTCTCGGCGGGTTGATTTGGAAGCTGACAATCTCTTCTTGTTACTGGTTAGATGCAACACCATGTACCGCATCTTGTCGCTGGCGGCTTCCTACTAGCAGCCATTATTGGTTATACCGTTTATTGGGTCATGCACCGACCCCGAGAATATAAAGCAGTAGACAAGGGAGAGTATGATGCTTAGAGATTACCCTCTACTCTGCCATCGGCTCTTCCTCTCCTCTTACGGGCCTTACACTTTTTAATTCTCTTCTTGGTTGTATTGATGAAAATTCACTCTTTTTGGGTTCACAATACCGGATCACCAAGTCGTATCTTCCCCCTTGCTATAAGCGACATCTAACACATACAAGCGGTTGAAAGTTTTGCTCCCTTTTTAGCATTTACCATCTATGGAGTTCTTTCTCTTACCTCTTTTGCTTCTGGGAACTTGGTGGTTGTTTCCCATTTGTTTCAAAGGCAACGGATGGGTTATTGTCCGTCCATCTGAAATCACACCCTTATGATCTTATTAATGCGTAATGCGACGGACGTTGAGATGAATGGTTTTTCTCTTTCGCAAGTTTAGGTGCACGTTTTAATTCTTTTCCTTTTATTTCTGGTCACTCGCTTGTACGATATTATATTGGCATGATGGAAGGCGTTTCATAATACCAATATATTCCGGGTTTTTTGTCACCCATTAACATGACAAAACAAGAGAGAATGGTCAAGTTATCGCAAGAAATACATAGTATTCATAGTGTACAAATTGATATATATATGAGCGTCATCAGTCATGAAACGATACGAATTGCCTGTCGTCAAGGTGTGTTCCTACATCGGAACCATGAAGCGCACCAAATTGTTACCACCCTCAAAAAAAAAAAGATGCATGATGAGAACCACAAAATAGAGCAAGAGAAATAAGAAGAACCATCGCTACTCGCTATCTTCATACCGTCTTCTGCCCCGGTCACCGCTGTAACTCCTGCTTCTAGTCCGACTGCGACTCCGTCCCCCGCTCAAACTCCTAGAATCTCTCCTCCTCCTCCCATCCGGACTCCCACTCTTTGACCTGCTCCTCGACCTACTCCTCGACCTACTGCTGCCACTCCTGCTATCAAAGCTTCCACTCCTGCTCCTCGACCTGCTCACACTATCCTTCTTCCCCCTACCTCTATCACTCCTACTCCTCCCAGGGCTCCTACTCCTACTCCTGCTATCGCTCCTATCCCGTCGATTCCTCCTCCTCAGCTCCGCATCCCGTTCCTTCTCCCGTCTGATCTCCTCCTCCACCTCCTTCGCCTTCTGCCTTTCCCTCTCCTGCACCGCCAGAGCTTCTTTGGCGGCAAATTCCTCTTGCCTTCGGACCTTCTCGTCCGCCTGGCGTTTCCAGTGGCTGCCTTCTTCGTAGTCCGAGGAGATTTGTAAAGCGCGTTGGAGACGAGTATTTTCGACTGTTGGAAAGTTCAGGTTGGCATGGATATCACAAATATATATATATATATATATATATAGGTAGCGGCAAAAAGATGAGGGGATAGAAAGGGTGTGAAAGCATACCCATCTTGGCCTGCGCCAAATCATGGACCTGATGCGACTTCAATCCGCGGGCGTCCACCTTTTGCGAATCCAACTGTCCCATCAACGTGGTCCGTAGCGCTGACACCCGCTGTTCGATCTCATCTTCGTCCATACTATATTCCCGTATTCACAGCAGTTAGTCACAGGCTCTCTCTCACCAAAAAACCCCATACCATCGACTAAAATTGGATATATATAAACGGAAAAGAAGAGTAATAAAACTAACCCGTCATCTTCAAGCTTATCCCTCAATTCCAAACACTTGACCTCCACGTTCCTCTTACGGTCGTGATCCAGGATCTCGCGATCGGGCTGTCGTTGCTTGTGTTTTTGAAACTTGTCATAGTCCTTTGGGTTGTACGCGGTGTTGGGGTCGCGCGGACGTATGTGCGAGAGGTTGCGCTGGACGTAGCCCGAGGTGCCGCTACCGCGTGGGGTGGAGAGGCCGACGTTGGAAGACATGTTTTCACCCGTGCGTTTTTTTTTTTTCAATCGGTCAATGTGTAATTTTGCGGCCGGGAGATAGCGGGAGATTGGGAGGAGGAGGATGAGATGGGGGATGAGGTTGGAGGTCTAGCTGTAGGAATGTTGGAGATTTAGCGATGCAAACGCGCGAACAGGCGAGCTCGATCAAAAAACGTTCCAACATCAACGTCGTTTTCGTTTTCTTTTATTTTCTTTTATTTTCTTCAATTTCGACCTTTTCTTCTTTTAAACTCTTCGGCATTGACGATGCGATGCCACCGCCCAACCCGCCTCCTCCTCCTCCGCCGCCGGCGACTTCGATTCGATCACTCATAGCGATACTGACGAACGAGAGAAATACCCTGCACCTGCTCCTCTACAAATCCAAAAACCAGCACCGCAGCTCCCTCTGGTTCAAATGGCTGCGAATGTTCAAACGCTCGCTCGAGCGGATCGTGGAGCACCTCCAGGATTCACATTCCCGTGAGAATGATTCTCCTGCTCCTTCCTCGGATGACGGAGACGAAGACGAAGACGAAGACGAAGAAGCTACCCCGGAGTTCATCAAAACCTTACTCTCGGACCAAGCTCTCAAAATACACATGTCACGTCTGCAAACCGCGATAATACCAAACGCGCACAGGGCGTTCACACTCCTGGTTACTTCGACGCAGTACGCCGGGTTGGGAATGGTCCTGCTGGGATGTTTGGCACGGGTGAATGAGGTGCTCAAACCCTTGATGGATGACGACGAGGAGGAAGGGGGTGATGGAGTAGAAACTGGAGAAGCAATTCCTACTGAGAGCAAGGCTACAGCAGCCGGTGCTACAAACGTAGAAGTGACCACTAAGGAGGAGGAGGAAGAAGAAATCGAAATCGAAACTGAAGATGTAGGCGAAGTCATAAGCCGGGAATCTGTCACTATACTACGCCAACAACTTGTCCGAAAGGCCAACGATTCCGAAAGGACGGCTTTGAAGAAACGAAAAGTCGAGGTACGGAGCAAAAGCGTAGTTGATGATGACGGTGAGTTCGAAACAGCAGCAGAAGTGATCTTTAGCAAGACTTCGGCCACAACCCAGAAGCCTGGAAAGAGAACCGCAATTGACGATCTATTCGCCGGACTCTGATGCTTCGCAGTCAGCAAGTTTGTGGATACTATGTTTTGTGCATTTTAAAGCGGCGTTCTGGAGGATTAGGCAGTTTTCGGGGCGTAAAGAAGAATACTTATGTTTGATTGGTTATCCATTACTACGTTATACCATACTGTATTTTACCATAGATTATATATTGTACTATATCATACTCCATCAAGGTATACTGTTCTCATGTGCTCCGCTCTCGAAATGTCCATTCTCGTTGAATTCATTAACATATATCGATCAAAGCCACCTAGGTAAGAGCAAAGCTGTAAAACAGAAAGGCATGATAAGAATTTCACATACGAAAAGCGCACATACTACTTGTCATGCCCAGCGGGACAACCATCTTCTCAACTCAAAGAAAGGAGCTGGAAATCATCAAGGTTTGAAAAGGGTTAAAAAGGGTTGGTTTTTAATTGCCCGTTTCTCAACAAACATTCAAAGCATTTTTAAAGAAAAAAAGTATAGGGTTGGGTAGGAGAATCAAGAATCTGGGGGGTTCGGGGTGTCCGGGAAAGAAAGGTAAGATGAAAATGAAAAGAACAGGAATTTAGTGGTCACAAGAAAAAAAAATAGGTCTTCACTTTTTCTAGAAACGAGATTTAGGAACCCCTCATATAACAGAAAACTTCCAAAAAAAACTTTCGGTCAAGGTTGAATTTCTAGCTCGTAAAGAAAAAAAAGTGTTTCGGCTTTCCAAATGCGCCTTTTGCCTTCCTCCCTCCCACTTCACTCATTCTCTTTCCTTTGAGATGTAGGATTATATGTCGAACCAATATAAGAGTACGCTTAGAAGCACTTGCGGTGGACCTATAGGAAACAAAGTTATTAGAGGGTCTACAAAATGAAGCTATAAACGGGAAAGGAGATGTTGACATACGATGCTTGGACCGCTCTCATCGTACTCTTGCTTGGAGATCCACATCTGTTGGAAGGTGGACAGGGAAGCCAAGATGGAACCACCGATCCAGACGGAGTATTTACGCTCTGGTGGCGCAATAATCTTGACCTTCATCGACGAAGGAGCAAGGGCGGTGATTTCCTTCTGCATACGATCAGCAATACCAGGGTACTAAAAAAAAAAAAGCAGGGTTAGTGGCTATCCTCTTTCGATCAGTTTTTCGAGAACTTCGAATTTGAGCATACCATAGTGGTACCACCGGACATGACGATGTTTCCGTAGAGATCTTTTCGGACGTCGACGTCGCACTTCATGATGGAGTTGAAGGTGGTGACGTGGATACCGCCGGATTCGAGACCGAGGACAGATGGCTGGAACAGAGCTTCTGGGGCACGGAAACGTTCGTTTCCGATGGTGATGACCTGACCGTCGGGAAGTTCGTAGGACTTCTCCAAAGAGGAGGATTGGGAGGCGGTCTGGATTTCCTGCTCAAAGTCGAGGGCAACGTAGCAGAGCTTCTCCTTGATGTCACGGACGATTTCACGTTCGGCGGTGGTGCTAAATGTGTAACCACGCTCGGCCAAGATCTTCATAAGGTAATCGGTAAGATCACGACCAGCCATGTCGACACGGGAGATGGCGTGGGGAAGGGCGAAACCTTCGTAGATTGGGACAACGTGGGTGACACCATCGCCGGAGTCGAGCACGATACCGGTGGTACGACCGGAAGCGTAGAGGGACAAGACGGCCTGGATGGAGACGTAGAACGCCGGGGCGTTGAATGTCTCAAAGACGATCTGTGTCATCTTTTCTCTGTTGGACTTGGGGTTGATTGGAGCTTCGGTCAAGAGAACTGGGTGCTCCTCTGGGGCAACACGCAGTTCGTTGTAGAAGGTGTGATGCCAAATCTTCTCCATATCGTCCCAGTTTGTGACGACACCGTGTTCGATGGGGTATCTCAGGGTGAGGATACCACGCTTCGACTGGGCCTCATCACCGACATAGGAGTCCTTCTGACCCATACCAATCATGATACTAGCAAAATGACAAGCAGTGTTAAAAACCCATCTCTGAGCCTAAAAAATTGAGATTCCACCGGGAAAGGGAGTCGTACCCATGATGGCGAGGTCTTCCGACAATGGATGGAAAGACGGCTCGTGGAGCATCATCACCGGCGAAACTGTGGCGGACGTGTCAGCAAATTTGCACGGTAAAATTTGAGCGTCGGTTAGCTCGGAAAAGTGATCAACTTACCCAGCTATACGTTTTTCAGTGCATCAATATCTCTCTGTCAACAATATCAAGCTCTAGGGGTAAGTTTTTTGGGTTTACCTTTGCACATGCCTATATACGCGGTAGTTGTTAGCATCCGGTCTGAGCCTAAAAATAGCTTCTAGGAGCTCTACTTACCGGAACCATTGTCAATAACGAGCTGAGAGACGAAAAAGCATCAGGTTAGCAAGGTGGTGTTCTCCGATAAACCTCATCGTGCGTGTTTCCCAAAAGGTGGGGCTGAGTTTAGGGAGGTAACTCGGAGAATAGACATACAGCAGCGACTTCCTCTGTAAAGCCGGGAAAAAGACAGCGAGTTAGCTCGTGGTCCTCCGATCAATTATCTCGAGCTCCTGAGCCAGTTCTAACACCGGGAGACCGGATGTCGTGGAAGCTGGAGCTCGAAATCGGGGTGGGAGGAGGGGGTTTTGAGACGTACCTTCCATGTTGACTGATTATAATCTATGGTGAGCGCGAGTGGAGAGAGAGCAGGTCAGCAAACGGGACTCCGAAGAAAACAGCAGCCAGAAAGCATTGGAGGAAGGGAGGCGGATTACATTAAAAACGTGACTCGTAGATGAAGGATAACGTGGACGGGAGATGGAAGATGAGGGGATGGAAGGAGGTAGATGACGGATGATGGAGGTAGACGTGGACGAGGTGGTGGTGGGATTTAATTTAATTGTGAGGGGAAAGGCAGGCAAACCGAAGGAGAAGAAGAAGAAGGGGGCAGGCAACGGTGGCAGTAAGCAAGCTACACCGAAACGAACATCCCAGCGCCAGCAGCATCAGCAACCGGCAACCAGCATCAAGCATCAAGCACCAGCAGCCAGCAGCACCGTCCGACGTGAGCGGAAAACGAGGAGGCCCGTATCGCACCAGCAGTAGCAGCACCAGCAGTAGCAGCACCAGCGTTGGCAGCAGCACAGCAGACAGAATTTCCCGACATGGCAATTCCGCTAACAGCATGCTAAACAGAGTCTCGCGAGCAGCTTGCCGAACGGGCTTTTGTGCCCCTTCAGTGCCGGAGCAAAGTGGAGACCACCGCCAGAGCCAGTAGACGCCACGAGATACGAACGGCTACATCCACCTCTCCCGTCGCCAGTATAGCTACACCACCCGAGGCCCTGCGGGAGATATACATCACGATATCATGCATTTGCACAGAACCTAAAGCAGACGGAGAGAACAAACGCGCAATTGATCGAGTACTCACCGAAAAAGTCGAAAGTATAAAAAAAAATACGGGAAAAATGCGAGATGTTTGTTTGTTGAGTGAAACTAAAAACTGCGAGCTGAATATTGGCTGATGTGATATAAATATATATCCAATCGAGCCGCAACGAAGCGAGTTTTGAAGGCTGAAAGAATCGAAAAAAGTAATACGAAGAGGCTGGAACGAATCGAAAAAGTTGTTTTATATGTTTTTTTTTGGTTGTTTTAGACGGGGTTTTTTTGCAGAGTGACCGGGGATTGAATCGTGTGAATGAACGAAGCTATGTTATCCGATGGCCTTCTAAAGGGAGATCTATCTACACGGTTGCTCCGGTGAAGGACTTTATAGATGCGAGTATTCCTCTGTGAGACGAGAGGAAGCTCTAGGTTGATATAGAGATTACGGTCCCATCTACGACAGCTGCTTCGGCCTAGAGACAAGCTCTCCGACAGCTAATGTCAGGCAGTTACCGAATCTACGAAAGCCTCTTGCGTCGGATGAATACTTGTCACCTGTGCGGCTTGGGTTCCGGAATTTGCACATTCCCCAGTTAGGCTTCTCCAGTCGAAATGGCTCCAACTTCAAAGAATACATCACCAAGTGCAAATTTGCGGCGTCAAAGCCCCCTCCAAAAACCCAGACAGGCAATCCATAGCTCCGGTAAAAACAGCTTCGGTCGGGGGAACCATCAGACGCTACGTAAGTTGAGACTCGCCTAACCTTGCGTCCTGAGCATGCGTAAGCTCACCCTTCTGCCTGCACCGCTTCGGCACAAAGTACACAAATCTCCACCCCAAAAATTGGTGGGAAAAAAGTTGCGGCTTGGCGCGTTCGCTGTTACAATCACATTCCCATGAGGTCATAGGGGAATAGGCTCCAGTGGAGGTCACTCGGGCGTCAAAAAAAAGGGTGCGTTCGACGGAACGAAGGATGATTCTCAGCTTGGCATCTATCCGAATGCGAGGAAACACGCGCGGCTCTTTTTTTTCCCACGGTCCGATATGGCCTCGAATACCAGGTCCAACAATTAGGGTATGCACCTATCCGCCCCAACAGGGAGTCATGACAGCTTCTAGAAGCAGCCCCAGGCCTTCCACTCCCACAGGCCAATCCTTGGTCTCAATGACTACTCTCAACGAGCCTCATCCTGCGTTCTAGCTATCAAAGCTTGGCCGAGCAATATGGTTTATATCCGAACCCTCTATATCCTACATTTCACAAAGACCCCTTCGTACTCGGTACATCGTTGCCTCCTGTCCGTGTCGTCGCCTCTCTAATCGCAATTGCCAGCGCCTTAAACGCCGACTCGGCCCTGTGGTGGTCGTTCTTCCCCCTCAAGCAGTCAACGTGCATCGTTATCCCCGCCGCCTGCGCAAAACTCTCCAGTACGTGCGGAATCATCTCGCAGCTCAGGTCTCCGATCTTTTCTCGCTTCAGATCGAGTTCGATGACAGAGTAGGGACGGTTCGACAGGTCGACCACGGCGCGGGACAGTGCCTATATCCATATTAATATACTTTTTTTTACTATTGGGTAGGTAGGAAAGTAGGCATGGGCCTTACCTCGTCCAAAGGCGCATAACCGTGACCGAACCGCTTGTACCCTCGAATAGGCCCTAAGGCTTGCTTGAACGCTTGTCCTAGCGCTATCGCCGAATCTTCAGCGGTATGATGATCATCAACTGCCATTATAACACAGAATTAGTGCCAATGCTTCATAAAACTAGCAAGTCAAACAATCATGATAAAACACTAAGAAATGCATATCCGTACTGTGCAAATCTCCTTGACACACCATCTCCACACTCCACCCCGCATGCTTTGACAGAGCGTGGTACATGTGATCCAAAAACCCGACACCGGTGCTTATACTCTGCACGTTGCTTCCCGAAACCTGGCTGGCGTGGCCGGTGGAGACCTGTTCGCCATCTTGAACGTCGAGGTTTGATGATTCGGTGCTGTCGTCTTCTGGGAGGGAGCCGCCGTCGAGAGAGAGCTTGATTTTGATCTTGGTTTCGTTGGTGTCTCTATTCAGAGTAGCGTAACGGCGAGTGGATGCCATGTTTTCGTCTGTGAAATTCGAGGATATCAACGAGGAATGGATTGGGATGGGATTTGAAATTGCTATCGGAAAGAGCTTGAGAGGCGTGTTGCATCATCTCCAAGTCCAGGTCCGTCCATCGGCGCTCGCTTAAACCGGCCCTGCCATCTCGTGCAGCTAGCGTTCCATAGTAATCACAAAGCGTACAATTGGTCAAAGATTGCATCTCGAAGACTCGATTCATTCTCTATAGCTATGTAGTCTACTCTATCGTGCTTAGGAACATAAGAGAAACCCGCTCGTTACTGTAACGCTCCTTCAAAAAAAAACCCCCACACTAGCTTTACAATGGGATGATCTGGGCCCCATCCTGAGCCGGCTCCAGCACCTTCCAGATACACCGCACCCCTTCTTTTGCGAACCGCGCTAATATCTCATCGGCTATGCTTTGAAAGTTCTCTGTCGCCAGAGCAAGTATGGTCGGACCGGCGCCTGAAAGACAGATTCCAAGAAGGCCGGGGTGGGAATTTGGCGTCATCGAGGTTAGGATGTCTGGTAGCGCGGGGATCTATCAAATTTATTAGAATACCATCCGAGGGCTTCACAAGAACTAGACGGACTTACTAGTTTCTTTCTGTACGGTTGGTGCACCTTGTCCTGCATAGCTTGGAAGATAAGCTCCGGGTCTGGTGGTGAACGGGTCAAAGCCGTCGTAAGAACTGCCAGTCTCTGCAAGTTGAAGATCTGTTCCAGCTGTTAGCTTCCAGCCTGTTCTCAAGAGCCGCTGCAGAAGGGAAGTGTCATACCAAATCCTTCTTGGAATACTCTGCCGGCAACACCCCTCTCGCTGTCGCTGTCGCAACCTCAAAATCCGGTATTATAGCAATCGCCTTGATTTCCTTCGCCCAACCGAACCGAATATGATGCCCGATACCCAACGGTGGCTCCGGCGGCCTAAGTCCCGTATCCAACCCGCCAGCGGGTTCCGGCAAAACCTCGCTCAACGGGATCTCCTTCCTCTCCGTATCCTTCGGATCCAACTCTCGCAGGTAAGAACCCACGAACCCACCCATCATCGTGGCAGTAACGTTATCCGGATGGCGTTCAATCATCAGCGTGTAATCCATCATTCTGTCCTTCGACAGACCCAACTGTCCAACCGTATTTCCTAGCATGACGCCGGCGACCACGGCGGCACCGGATGATCCCAGACCTCTACCCAAGGGTATGTCGTTCTTGATGTGCACGTGCGTACCCGCCGGGAAATCGCGAATATCGTGGCATTTTAGGACGTAAAGGGCGGTCCTGGTGATGAGGTTGTGGTCCGGTTTGAGCGGGACTTCGCCGTCGCCGTCGCCTTCGTAGGTGATTGTGCAATTATGTTCGGCATCGAGGTCTTTGTCGGTGAACGTGACGGTCAGGGTGAGATAGATGGATAGAGCGAGGCCGACGACGTCAAAGCCGGGTCCTTTTAGACAGCTCGAGGGTTAGTTGGTAATTTTTTTGAATGCTGTCCGAGTAGATTGAAGGAATGCGAACCTATATTTGCGGAGGAACAGGGAACCTCTTTGTAGAGCGGGGTATAGAGTCAGCGTGATCCGAACGACCTGGTCAATTGGGAGGAGGAGGTTCGTACTGATGGTGAAAGGTGGAGGTGGTGCCTGGACGGCGGCCATTGTTTTGCTTGTATAGCTGTCGTCTCCGCTGGGCCAATTAACTGCGACGCTGAACGATGGCGCAATCCGAGCTGCAAAAGGGTGGTACGCGCTGATATTTGAATCGGACGAGCGGGGAAATCAAAAAAATCTCAAGATGCAAGACCAGGAAGTCTAAGGTCCTTTTTGTTTATGACAAGATGGCTGAAACGAACGAGCGAATCGCAGTCTGGTTGCCTGTCCGAATCGGTGGAGCTCGCATGCTCTTTTCTCCTTCGAGACGAGCAGCAAAAGGCTAATTGGTCCAATTTTGCCCCGCCATACATTACAGTACAGTGCATACAATTCGGATCGATCCAACATCCCCCCACCACCGCCACCTGCAGAAAATTTTACATTCCATTCACGATACCGCTCGCATTCGAATAAATAACATCGCCAATTCTTTTTTTCTTCCTTCTTGTTTTTAAACCGGGCATCGCGATGATTGGTGACACACCGCTACGAATTCTGCTTGTCGGGAACGGGGGCCGAGAACACGCCCTGGCATGGAAGCTCTCCCAGTCCGATCGGGTCGAAAAGATCATTGTCGCACCTGGTTGGTATCCCTCCATCCTTATTGTTATGACCAATTGATACTAAAGACTATACATGCAGGTAACGGCGGCACCGCAAAAGCTGTCCCAAAGACCTCCAACAAGAAAATCAGCGTTACAAACTTTGAAGCCCTCGTGAACCTCGCTCTTGAGGAGAAAATCAACCTCGTCGTCCCCGGTCCCGAAGTCCCACTGGTCGAAGGCATCGAAGAGCACTTTCGTAAAGGTTGTTTTACCTGCATATTATATCCGACCTTTAACAATTTTTAACAATTGATTGTGTGATAGTTGGAATACTATGCTTCGGCCCCTCTAAGGAAGCTGCCCGTATGGAAGGCTCCAAGACTTTCTCCAAAGACTTTATGAAACGCCACAACATCCCCACTGCCGAATATAAAAGTTTTACGAGCTACGACGAAGCGGTGGAACACATCAAGGCGGCCTCTTACAATGTCGTCGTAAAAGCAGACGGCCTGGCAGCTGGCAAAGGTGTGGTGGTAGCCTCGACAAAAGAAGAAGCTCTCGAGGCCGTGGAGAAAATCATGGTGCAGAAGATATTCGAGGATGCCGGTAAGCCAGCAGTCCCTTTCGAATCGAGTGCAAGTCCGGGCAGCTAAGATTGTGTACAGGCAGCGAAGTTGTCATTGAAGAATACCTCGAAGGCGACGAACTCAGCATCCTTGCATTCAGCGACGGTTACACGATAGTCCCTCTTGTACCAGCACAAGATCACAAGAGAATATTCGACGGTGACAAGGGACCGAACACTGGTGGGATGGGCTGCTACGCTCCCACCAAGATTGCACCACAATCCGTCGTCGATGACATCACAAAGAGAATATTGCAGCCCACGATCGATGGTATGAGGAGAGAAGGAATGCCGTTTGTAGGAATGCTGTTTACGGGTATCATGATGACGAAGACCGGAGCCAAGGTGTTGGAGTACAACGTCCGATTCGGTGACCCGGAAACGCAGACGGTTCTACCACTGTTGAGCCGGGATACGGATCTATCGCAGATGATGGTGGCTTGCTGCGAGCATTGGTTAGATGCCGTCAAGGTTACAATCGAGCCCAAGTTCTCGACAACTGTAGTAGTGGTTGCGGGTGGCTACCCGGATACCTACGCCAAAGGGGATGTGATTACTCTGGACTCACTGGAGCCGGGTCTGGAAGGAACCATCTTCCACGCGGGAACAAGAGAAGAAGACGGCGCTTTCAAAACTGATGGCGGTCGCGTGATTGCCATCAACTGTGTCGCAGACGATCTGGAATCGGCCGTGAAGAGCGCCTACAAGGGTGTCAACAGCATCAAATTTGACAAGGCGTATTACAGGAAGGATATCGCACATCGGTATGTTCTAACCAAGACATCAGGTATATCGATGATTTGCTAACAGAAGAATAGGGCATTCCGACAAGAGGCTCCGGTTGAAGAAGCTCTCACATACGCTTCAGCCGGTGTGTCCATCGATGCTGGTAACGCATTGGTGGAGAGAATCAAGGCTCGCGTCAAATCTACTCGACGAGTAGGTGCAGATGCTGACCTCGGCGGGTTCGGTGGCGTCTTTGATCTATCGGCAGCTGGTTACGGTGGCCCTCTCATCATCGGTTGCATCGACGGTGTCGGTACAAAACTCAAGGTTGCCCAAAAGGCTGACAAGCATGATACTGTCGGTAAGTTTAATCACAATATTCTTGGTGATCACTGGGAGGGCCAAAAATGCTAACGATAACAGGAATCGACCTCGTCGCGATGAACGTCAACGATCTCGTCGTACAAGGCGCCGAACCCCTCTTCTTCCTCGATTGCTTCTCCTGCAGCAAACTCGACATTGAGAAAGCAGCCGGCTTCATAACTGGTGTAGCAAACGGTTGCAAGCAAGCTGGCTGTGCCCTCATTGGTGGTGAAACCGCAGAAATGCCGGGAATGTACCAAGATGATGATTACGACGCCGTAGGCGCCGCGGTCGGTGCCGTTACCAAGGAAGCCATACTACCAAAGATGGACGACATGGTCGAAGGCGATGTCCTACTCGGTCTCGCGTCGAACGGGGTCCATTCGAACGGCTTCTCCCTAGTTCGAAAAATCATCGATCGAAACGGATTATCCTACCAAGCGGAAGCGCCGTGGGAATCCGGCGTAACGATCGGTGAATCGCTGCTCTCACCTACCAGGATATACGTCAAACCGCTCCTCAAGATTTGCAAAAAGGGCCTGATCAAGGGGTTGTCCCACATCACCGGCGGCGGTCTGACGGAGAATATCCCGCGAATGCTCCCGAGGGATATGACCGCCATCGTGGACGTGAAGCAATGGAAGCTTTCGAGTCTGTTCAATTGGTTGAGGTATAAGGGTGGTCTGACGCATCAAGAGTTCGCGAGGACGTGGAATACGGGGATCGGAATGGTGGCTGTGGTTAGTGAGGCGAATTGGGAGGCGGTTAAAAAGGAGTTGGAGGAGGATGGGGAGACGGTTTACAAGATTGGATTTTTGAGGAGGAAGACGGATACTGAGGAGGAAGGGTGTTTATTGAAGAATTTGCAGGAGTGGGATTAGGTTTTTGTTTTTGTTGTATCGGGTCGTGGATGGCGTGGGGGTTTGGATGTATAAAAGGGTGAGGAAGGTCACAAAAGTTATCGCATTAGTCAATTTGTGTAAATATTGATGGTATTTCTTTCGGGTTATACTGATATGAAAAAGCATACTTGAAACTTGGTTTGAATTTACAGCATGTTATCAGCGTGTCTGCTTCTTCTCTAAGAATCTTCGATGTACAACAAATAAGTCTATATCAGTGCAGAGTATGCTAAGCAGGCTATCTGTGAGGATGATACTTGTAAGAGTGGAGTTGCTTGAGGATTTATCAAATAAGTGGCCGTGAAGGGTGTAGCTTTATCTCGTAGATGCAACAAGACCACGCAGAGAGCCTTCAACTGGGATCGAAATGTGTTGCTGGCGAGAATCCAACAAGATTGTTGATTGGTGCCCGCATCCAACATGCTTTATGAGATACCCTTTGAAATCGAAAATTGATGTAAGCTGCTGTGGTCTAACGGTACGATGTTCGTTTCCCATGCGTACGACCCGGGTTCGACTCCCGGCGGCAGCACACATTAAACATCTGATCTCATTCGATCATCTTCTTTTTTTTTGCTGAAGTATTTACTCCAGTATTACTTCTTTTTGGCTGCTGTATTTCATTCGCAGGGCTCGGAGTTCTCCATTCTGATTTTTGTTTAATGTTCCCAAGTAACGGATAGTATGGGCGGCTGGAACTAGCATGCGACGGCAGGTATCTCTAAACTGAAATTCGAACTGGAGCTCGTCTGTACTCGAGCGGTCCCGAGACTCTACTTGGGCGTAGGGGCGAGACTAGTTAGTTTCCATATTCGCAGCATATAGCCATAGCCTTCTGAGATGGGACCAGAAACCTCCAACACACCAAAATGCAACATCAATCAATTTCGCAGCATCCTGAACTCATCAATGTTTCTTGAAGCCCCCTCGAACTACATTTCTGATCTTTATGGACATAATAATTCCATCGAGAAAATACTACTATAATTTGCAATATGAAGAGATCCGGCCCCAGGGCGCTTCGATTCTGTGAAAGAAATAAAAGCCTCCTAAGTACCCTATCCCTTATGTGCAAGACACGTTATTTTCTGCCTGGCAATAGCGGCTTGATTAAATACTTTGGTGTTTTCTACGGGAATATTGGTACTTCAACATCACCGGGAGGCTCAGAGGGCGTGGATACACGTTTAAGGAAACATATGATGAAAATTCTGGCGAAATGGTTATATATATAGGTCGTTAAAATCGCTACCGGAGAAACTAAACACCTCATACGTTCCGTCTACTAAAAACTACCCCCTATATGTTACATGACCGCTGAATCAAAATCCGATGTGATAAAGTCTTCCGCTAAAAAAAAGGGACAAAGACTCAAGAAACCAAAACATCCATTCCCGAGAGTTCGGTGTACATCCATCCTTGATCCTCCCATTTGGTTGGGGGAACTCTCAATTTTACACTGGGATAGCGATAAGTGGAATAATAATTTGCCCCGGCATATTGATACATGAACTGGTTCGAGGCCTCGTTCAGTTCGCGCGTGATGTATTTCGAGACGAGTCGAGGCGGGAGCTTCCCGCAAGCAACAGTATATGCCACGAGTCTCGGTACACTTGTGTAAAGAAGCATGATGCCCGGGTAGGAGGCGACGAATGTGCCTAAATCATAAGCAAAGGTTCCATTCCCCACAGTGTTGAAAAGACGCCTCCACGACCCGGAGTCGGAATCTGGTTTCAGAACAGTGTGCATTTCGGAGCCTTGAAAGGTGGCAAACAATGGTGTTGCGTGGGACTTAACCCTTGGTTTACCTGCAGTATCGATAAGGGCCTGGGGCATTGACTGAGGGGTGATCAGATTACTTTGAGCGACAGCAATTGATGGGATGCAGAAAAATGTGTGCGACTCGCTTTCTGAAGTCGGATCTTTCAGTTCTTTCAAAGTAGTCTTTGGAGACCAATATGATACGAATGCCTTCTCATTGTCCTGGAATGGTCCATGATATACCAAGGAACCCCACTGAGTTACCTCGAACAGGTGTCCTAGGACCTTGTCCGGCCGCCAAAGGGTCGTCTGGTTTTCCGGTAAGACGAAACCCTCATGTCTCGTTCTCCCATCGCTTCTGAGAATGTACGTCTTTCTGAACAGACAGAAGAACCCATCCTTACCAGGGTTCGCCTTGACATAATTGTCGATAACGTACTCGGGCAGAAACTGAGAACTTTCCACGGGCTTGAACGCTCTCCTTTCCGCCGGCCGATTTTGAACCGGCGTCTGAGCTCGTTCGGAACCCCAGAACCCACTCATACTGTCGAAAGGAGTTGCCAAGGTGGAGGACGCTACCGATGCCGGACTCGCGTGAGCTCCCGGCCGGCGACTTGGGGGGGAGGACGGCCTGTTGGCAGGGCTGACCGTCGGAGGACGTGAGGGGAGCTCGAAACCTGGAAAATGAGACGGGAACTCGTAAATGCTCTCCTGGCCGGATTGTCTACTGTGTCAATATTCACACGCGTGTAAGTAGCTAATCCAGTATGTATACATTTCCGAGTGTTAAATGCCCGCAGACAAAATACAAGTGTCTACAGCAGTATCAAAAGATATCAAGAGAAGAGGAAAAAAATAAAAACAAATGGCGCTCTCTTACCCAAAATTGTCATCCATACCATCAACGCTCTCGCTCCTCTGCCTTATCGCATCTTCAACTAGTGTCGCCGACGATACCAGTTCCGCAGTTTCAAACCTGTGACCCGAAGTCGATATCTCGAAAGTTAAATTTAAGGAAACCTTTTTTTTGTTACAGGTTACACGAAATTCTGACTTACCGACCAGTAGGAAATGGAGCAAAATGCTCCATGTCTGATTAAACGTTACGGATTCTATATGTATGAGACAGAAGGGTGCAGTTGACCGCCATGGGTGCGGGGTGTAGTGTGATATTTATCGGTCCGGCCTGACCAACACATCGATGTGCATCGGAGGGTCGAAATGTATCAGCCTTGTTGCATCAATCTGTGAGTATTGCGAGATTTCCGGCAAGGCTATGATTCTAAGGATTTGTTAAATGATAAGGTGGCCCCACTCTAACTCTATTCTTGATTTGCAATACATCACGATCGTATGCTACGGATCGATAAACATGGAAATTATTCAAAATCGGAATTTCGAGTTCAACGCTGGGTAACAAATGAACCAAAAAAAAGGCCCAGTAGCGAGACCGGGCCTAGTCTCGTTACTAGAAAATGTTTTAGAATTCCAGAATAAGAAATCCAGTGCGTCCAACTCAACGCATCAAAAATGCAACATGCACGAATATAAAATACTTCACAGGGCTTCTTGAAGAAAGAGGCTTGTCATGTCCGTCCACAAAACGAATATACTATGCATAGAATGGTGTGTATAAAAGCACTTATTGTCCGCTGAATTACAAAATACGACCAAAAACCTTTTCAATCAAGCAACCAATACATCCATGCCCGAAAGTTCGGTGTACATCCAGCCCTGATCTTCCCACTTGATAGGTGGGATCCGTAACCGTATAGCAGGATAGTGATAATAACTATGATGGTTCGACGTGTTTCCGTGAGTCTGACAGTAAACCTGTAGAAACTCTTCCGGTTTATCAGATATGTAGTTGTGGATTAACTGGGGCGGACACCTTCCCGACGCCACGATATACCCTATGAGCTTCGGAAAGTTGATATATAGAAGCAAGATTCCGGCATGGCCGCCGGTGGTAATGTGCTTCATTTGCTGATTGTAGATTCTATAGCCCGCGACGTTCAAAAGCCTCCTCCACGATCCTGCATCCCTCGAGACTCTCACCAAAGCAGACAATTCAAAACTTTGAAAAGTCGCAAATTGTATTTTGGATAGCACTGTAGGTCTTGGCTTTGTTGCAGCGTGAAGACTCGCTTCTGATAGTGACCCGAGTTGTATCATGTCCGAGATGAGCACTCGGCTGTCCGAAATATATAGGAACGACTGAGACTCTTCGCCGGGATCCTTGAGCGTCTTGAGAGGAGCCCTTCTGCTCCAATAAGCCATAAACTCTCCCTCATCGTCCTGAAAAGGTCCGTGATAAACCAACGAACCCCACCCGGTCACTTCAAACATGTGTCCGAATACCTTATCCTGACGCCATAGCGTACTTTGGTTGGGCGGCAGCGGTCCTTCGTGCCTGGTCTTCCCGTCGCTTTTGAGGATAAAAGTTTTCCGGAAAACACAAAAGAACCCGTCCTGCCCCGGGTTCGCCTTGAGGTGATTGTCCACCACGTATTCTGGGAGGATTTTCCCACTTTCGACCGGTGCGGGAGGCCTGTTCCGCAATCCAGAGCCCTCGGTGCGCGTATTCTGTCCGGAGTACGGAGAGAACTCGGTCCTATCGTCGAAATGTGTATCCGACTGAGGCGAAGCCATCGATGCGGCCTGGAAACTCGGTTCATTCCCCGCATACTGATTATGCGGAGGTGGCTCGGTATCAGGCAGATCGGCCGCAATGTCGTCCAGGTTCTCAAATGTGGAACCCGGTTGTCTATAATCATAATAAAATTAACTAAATGGTGAATCAGATACTTTGGCCGACAGGAGATCCCGAACCTCATGCTACTAAGAGCTTGCGCAGCCTCGGCAGTCCCGAGCCCGGCCTGTTCTTTCGTGGCTGTTTCATAGATCAAACGGGACGATTTCAAGTCAGAAGTTTCGTATCTGGTACCATACAAAGTCCGCACTCGATCAGTTTGATCATTAGCGATATATATATTGGGTCTATAGATTTCGAGATAATTTCACATTGGAAAGCGAACTTACCGGCTACTGGCAGGGAGCCGAGCGAAATGCTCCATGATGGCACCCCGATATATGTAACGTGAGGTCAATGCGGTTTGACCGAAGGCTGGAAAATATATCGCACGAGCTACCCAGCCGCCACTTACTAGTCTCGAAGAGAAGGGATAACAAGAAATAACATCGAGACTACCTTTAGAAACTGGTGCGGGGTGTGGTATTTATCATTTGACAATACTACCAACCAACACATGCATTCAAGTATCGAAATCCATCAGCCCCGTCGTCTGGACGTTAAAGGCTGTACGGTCGTAGGATTATCCGAATTCGGCCACTGGAGTTCGATTCATGATGTAAATCAATATATTCCAAATCGAGTACAGAATTTTTGTATGTCTATAACAGTGAAAGAAAGAAAAAAGAAAAAACCAAAGAGTTCAAAACCTATGAACGGTATTAAAAAATCTTTCTGTGAATTTATGTAACGTACACAAAGTGGTGGATAGAAGAAAAAACAGCTAAAAATACGGCACTACAAGAACAGGAATAATGCCATAGAAAAAGCGGAAAAGAAAAAGAAAAATCGAATAAACAAGAAGAAAGAAAAGGAAGAGGTTATTTTTAAAAAGAAATACATGCAACCCTCATGCGTACACCAGAAAAACGTAGACATCAAGAGGCCCCTTTTGGTTGTTTTTTTTGTCGTCCATTAATACACTTAGAAGAATGAAAGTTATGATGTTTCCCAGACACGAAGAAGCAGAGAGTTAAAAACAAAGAGGTGGTGACGCTGACACTATATTCTTGGGCCAAAAAGGATCGCCGGGTCGCTAGAGTTGGAGGGAGATGAACGTCGCCATGATTTTTGTGATCGTTATGCAGGGCTAGAAAAGAAAATTTGAAACAAGAATGTGCTTGTGTATGTTTTTGCTCTATTTGTCTTTCCCTAGGTCGACATCTTCCAAGGTATCCGCTAGAGCGTTTGCTTCTTTGCTCGGTTCCTTCGCCTTGGTATCGGGTTTCTTCGATACTGGGGCCTTCGCTGTTGTAGGTGTGCTGATGAGATCCGATAAATCTTCGACATCATCCTTCTTCTTCGCAGCATTGTCGATAATAAGCGGAGGTGGTGTCTCCGTACTCCTTCTAGAAGATTGCAGACTGGTTCTCGCGGGCGTGAGGATGGTTGGTGTGGAAGGACCGGAACCGGTCGCGGAGGTTGGCATGTCCTCGAGAGCTCTACCGATAGGTCTAACCGCTCTGGGTGCGTGAATAGGGGATAGTGTTTTCGAAGGCATCGGTTCCCGGGAATTATCGGGTCGGACGATTGGGGAAAGCCCAATCATGGGCGAACTGGGGGAGGAAGTTCCGGGCCCGGGACGCGGTCCAACCGGTCCGTTGCCAGTTGCGAGATGCGGTGGCGGTCCCGGTCGTCTCCTCATGTGCGGTGGAATCTTCCTGCCGTACTTCTTATCCGCTCGTAGTCGCAAAATGTCAAAGTATCCAGGTTCGACCTTTGTCGTCTTCAATTCGCGAAGCTTGAGCTCCCCGGTCTCCTCGTCGACATACCAGTTGGGTCCCTCCAGATCGTCAGCAAGAGTTGCGAGGAAGGAAGCCCACGATTTCGCGACAACGTATTTGCAGTCGTAATCTCGACCAAACATGATAACCTGACCCCATTTCCCAGCCGGTCCCGGCGCCAGATCGATACCGATATTGTTGCCGCCCCAGTCTCGCACCAGAGGAATCCATCCCGGATGGCAGTACACCTTCTGAACGGCTCCTTCGGGCTGCGAATCCTGTCGCGACATCAAAACGGCCTTGTTCAGCGTGCTCCCGTTCGGAGGCGGCCCCCCACGCGGACTGGAAGGCCCGCTGGACGGACCTGCGTGCGGTGGTCCCTGCCTCCCCATTCCGTTGTTGACCGCGGCTTGTTTCTGCAGATATTCCGCTCTGACGACCTGCCACTGCTTCCACTCGTCCAAAATCTCCTCGCAGTCCAACAACATAGCCCCGAATATTATTCCTGTGGGTGTGCCTCCTCTCTCCTGTCCGTCGTGAATCTGCAGCGACTCTCTGACCTCGATGGGTAACGTGCAATCCAAATCTTGTTCCAATTCGTTGATGTCATTTATCGTAGACCCCTCGCAAAGCTGATCAAACAGTTCGGGGTAATTGTCATCCGTCCACCTGTCAATTCTCCTCCAGGAATGTGCAGGCGGCGGCGGCGGCGGCGAGCCATCGGCGTTGAAATCCTGCAACGGTATTCCCGATATCGCCGATCCGTCCTTCGGTCTCGAGGCGGTACTAGATCTCGAGCCAGGGGAGTAGGGTGCACCACCAGGACTTACGGGACCGCTGTTAGCTCTAGGATTGTAAAAGTCGTTGTCGGCGGCGGCGGCGGAAGATGCGAGGTGGGTGGATGATCTTGAGGCAGGGTTCCCGAGCTCGTCTTGGTAAAGCGCACCGTCTAATCGCGAGGAGGATACGGAGGAGAGTTCTGGGTGTCTGCCGACGCCAGGGTAGGAGGATGCGGCTCGGTATGGGGTGTTGAAGGTTGCATGTCTGTCGTCCGAGGTCATGGCATGCCAGAAGGTCTTCATGGCGTTTGTGAAACCGTTGCTGGAGAGAGATATATATAAACGGTTAGTTTGAGGGCATTTAAAGAATGGGCGAAGGAGATAGCAGGGAATTGCGAGTCGACGAGAGGTGCCGGTCGATGTGAAATGGCTGGTTCAGGGGATGTTGCAACGTACCCGGAAGCCATGGTGAAAAAAAAGGATGAGCTGCGTAGGCTGCTTGATGAGCGGGTAAAGGTAGTGTCGGCGAGGGGATCGAGATGGGATTGTAATTGTAATAGGTTGCGTGAAGTAAGGATATGAGAAGAAGAGGGAGTGGACCGGTTGCTGCGAGGCCGTTGGTGTTATGGAGGGTCGAGTTGCACAGCAGCACGGCGGCACCTGGGAATGGAAAAAAGGAGCTGCCCAGTCGAGCTACGGACGCCTTCCCTGCTGTCGTACAGTGCTGAAACCAAGGTGCTCGTGTTTCGGCGGTCCGTCCGGCTGGGAAAGAGGCAGCGGAGAGGCGAGTCTATTCTTATTATCTTTGGTTGGGTAGATGGATGGATGCGATGGCAGACGGCAGATGGGGATGAGATGGGAGGACGTGGGAATGAAGTAATTGTTGTCGATTGATTGATTGATTGATTGTTGCGGGTGCGAAAGGGATTGCTCCACGCACATGCTCTCACACACACTCACTCATTCTCGCACACAATTGGACAGGACGAGATCCAACTGACCGACCGACTGACTAACTCAGCGAGCAGGCAAGCAGTCAATCAATCAGGACGGAAAAGGGTCAAACGGGGTCGGCAGAGTTATCTCTCCCCTTTCGCGGTGACCGGGGGTCAAATGCTATCGAAATTAAAGGCCTGAGCCAGGGACCTCTTCTTCTTCTTCGATGTCGCCCTCGGAAGACCCGAATGCCGATGGCGAGAAAACCCAACCTGCGCCAGCCTGCCTGCATACCTTTCGCCGTCGTCGACGCGGAAAAGCGCAAGTCA
Source organism: Dactylellina parvicollis (assembly GCA_036971385.1). Taxonomy (NCBI): domain Eukaryota; kingdom Fungi; phylum Ascomycota; class Orbiliomycetes; order Orbiliales; family Orbiliaceae; genus Dactylellina; species Dactylellina parvicollis. The sequence goes on along the minus strand of JAJTUD010000014.1, from coordinate 1,480,080 downwards.
TGTTCCCAGAAGGTCTACCGCCAAGTGGTCATTGCGAGACACGCCCGTCGGCCTGTCTCGATCAGGGACGGTCCAACTTGCTCTGCTGGGTAAGGTCGTCGCGAAACCAACCCAGCCAGCCAGCCTTTCCATCTGTTCCTCTCCAAAACAAGCTTATTCTGCCAGATCTTCCAAAGTCTTGGTATCCAAGCCTAACAGGATTGTACGTACATACATAGTACATACATACATACAGGAGCACCTGCCTCGTTCCGGCTGCCGATGTCATTTACCGCCCAATGACGACTTTTTTTTCTCCCATCTCTCTGTCTCTAAATATACATTGTTCTGTGCGCGAAGGCCAAACCCAAAAAATCCTTGCAGCGGATCTTTTTTGGATCCCATTTGCCTGCCAGAATCGTCGCAAGTCGGAGCTTTTTTTTTTGACAGGCAAAACATGCCATTTGGGCCCCCGTCTGTGCAGCATACCAATCAACTCTTTGACGGACCATCGGCCGGAGTAACAATCACAATATATATATTGAGTATATATATATATATATACACACAATGTTCGTGATATCGGATTATAATCCTGCAGTTATCGGTGGCCATACCGACCTGGCACATATGCACCCGGTTATAAATAAAATACCGTTGGAATTTAACTCGCGGTTGCCTCCATGACCGCATTTTTTTAATCTGGATGAATTGGATGGTAAACGCATTGAACCATGTGATGATATTCGAACCAACCACCACAAAAAACTTGCTATATATACACAGAACCAAGTACAATTACCAATAATCGTAATCAATGTAGAACTAAAAGAAATAAAAATAAAAAGAGGGGAAGGAAAAGATATATAAAAAAGTTCTCTCTAAAAAGGGAAAAGAAGAAAAGAAAAAAGGGTCCTGGGTAAAAGAATCGAAGAAATCGTGACCCCTCCTCAGTCCAATGAGAGGGTTTCTATTTAACAAAATCCCGAAACGCCCCCATTTGATTTTTTTGATTTTATGTTCAACATGTTGATATCCTCTACACGGGTTGGTAAGCTTCCCCGCGAATGATAAACTTCTTTCCCGATCACGTAGCAAATATGCATCGAGGTGTCAGGTTATGCGACACCCACCCCATAAAACCTCCCCCACCGCCCGCCCCCCAAAATTACTGCTGCTCGAGTGGAACCGAGTTGGTTGCTTCTAGTTCTTTCGCAATCCATCACGCTGGCTAGCGCTGCTCGCGCTAGTAGGGAGCGACGACGATGCCTGCTGCTTCTGCTGAATCTTCGCCCCGGTATACACGAGACCGGAGATGAAACCAATAGCGATAGCCTAAACGAAACTGTCAGCCAAAACCCCCCTTATATACCGATTCCCGAGAATCCTTTTAAACTTACAGTAACCGAGAAGAAGGTAACCGGCGCATCAAAGAAGATGAGACCGGACACAGCGATCGGAAGCTTGTTCAAAGCGCCAACCATGCTGTACGTGGTAGAAGATGTCACACGGACACACCACGCGGAAGTGTAACTGATAAAGACGGAGGAGATGCCGGAGATGAACATGGCGATCATGAGGTTGTTACGGGATTCCAACGGGAAGTTCTTGTTGACATTCTCGGTGCTCCAGTCTTCCACTATAAATGTGCAGATGAGGAGGACGGGAATGCTGAGAAGGTTGTTGTAGAACATGGCTGCGCGGAAATGGTTAGGTATCATATCGAGGTGGTATACAGAGTGATTATTTGTAGGTACTTACTATCAAAATCTTTAAACTGGGTGACTTTGATTCTCTTGCGCATCCCCAGGACGTAGGCGGTGGTGCTCAAGCAGTTGAGGAACATCCACAAGTATCCCGCGTTCAATGTGGAGATCTGGGTAGCAGCTGCGGCGGAGTTGTGTCCGTGGGTGGAGAGGGCAGCTTGGATATCGGCCCAGGCGGCCGTGACGGACGACAAGACGATGAGGCCGAAGGAGAGAAGAGCCATTGGGGTAACGGAGCCACCGAACCAGAGCACCTCGCCATAGGCGGTCATGATGATGGTCAAGTTCTTGAAGATGGTGTACACGGGGATAGAGAGGTATTGAAGGCTGTCAAGAAGAAAAGTTTGTATCAGCAGGCGTATCGAGAAATCTGGGTGAAATGACATCCTTACGCTTTTGACCCGGTGTAAATCATACCGACCAAGAGCAGAGAAACCGGCAACCCTATTACCAGTTAGAATCTACGATACGTGAATGCTGGGAACTCTAGCTCAAACTTACATTTCCGAGCTTCGTCCATGTTGAAATCACGATAGTTGATAATCTTCAACCTCTTGCAGATTTCAATGGTGACGACGCAAACCACGGACTGCACGATCAACAGGAAAAAGTTCAAGTTGAATGCATACCCGGAAAGGACGTATTTGTTCGTGACGGTCATGAGAATGGATGCACCGCAGTAACTCGCAATCGCGATACTTCCCGAGTTGGAGTTGGAGTTTGGGACCTGGGGTGGCGGCGGCCGTGGAGGTGGCGACATGGGTGGCATCGGCACCTTGAAGTCTTTCATCCTGACATCTTCTGACGATGACATCGTGGCGAATCGCTCGGGCGATGTGAAGGATGAGGGTATCGGGCGTTGTGGAAAGTCCCTCACACGAGAAGAACAGTCGATGGGTGATGCAAAAGGAGTGGCAGACGACAGCGGATGGGAGGAACAGCAACTAGCCGTGGAAGCTGGCGGACGGAGCTCTGGGAGGGGTTTGATAGAGGATGGATGGAGGTTAAAAGGGAAGAAGGAAAGGGAGTTTAACAGATAGCAATTTAGTTTGCCAGTTAGCGTGTGGATTTGGCGATGTTTGATCTGTTCAGTTTGAACGAAATTGCCTTTTCAAAAAGGAGACGACGTTTCAGCTGCGGAATTCAAGCATCCGCCACCTATGTATCCATTCCCCTGGCTGCTCTCCCCCATTGGCTCCCAATCGCTCTGGTTTCTCCGAGCTTACTACCCTTTTGGTGTCTGGTTTTGGCGGCAGACCGGTTGACCGCAAGACTATACTTAGGTACAGTACCCACCAACGTCTTGGAGAACTGGGAACTGAATAAGTAGCTACTTAGACATCATCGAATCAACAAACGACGCTCCGCAACTTTGCTCTCCCCCAGACCCGGCCCCAGGAACGGCACATATCCAAATCTCTGCGGTGCGCCGTGCATTTTGTGGAAACAAGGCCGCAATTTCCGTACTGCCCCGGCGCGGGACATAAAAATACGACCCCGGATTCAGTCGAATTTTTACCACACAGCCACAACACACACGTCTCTCGCACCCACGATGGATGAACGGGTCGCAAATCTCCTGGACGCCAGGACGGACAAAAAGGAGGAAAACTCGGACGACGAAGACGCTCTGTTGGCAGAGCTGGAAAGGGAAGAAGATGGCGTTCTGGACGGGTTCCGAGAAAGGCGTTTACAGCAACTGCACGAAGAGTATGTTTCGTGTCTACTATAATCCAGACAACATACCAACTGATACGTGAAAAAGGCTGGCGAGGGAAAAGAAGATGAAAGCTGAAAATCAGGGTCTCTACTTTGAAACGATGACTGAGAAGGAACTTATGGATCTCACAACGTATGGCAAAATCTTTGTGGCTCTACCAGCAAGGGATATACTCTGATGAATGACTACATCAGCTCGCGAAAGTACACTCTAGTGCATTTTTTCCATCCTGACTTTCGCCGCTGCAAGATTATGGATACGCATTTAGACGTCCTGGCAAGGAAGCACTTTGACACATTGGTCACCAAAATCAACGTTGAAAACGCCCCGTTCCTGGTTATCAAACTGAAAGTTCAGGTGTTACCTTGTCTGATCGCCTGGGTGGATGGCAAGAGTGTGGATAGGGTGGTCGGGTTTGAAGATGATTTAGGAAACAGTGATTCTTTCCAGACAGCCACGTTGGAGAACCGATTGTTGGCTAGTGGTGAGTGTCCATCCCTCCCTACGATTCTGCTGATCGAGACTAAAGATGGTGCAGGAGTATTCCAAAGAGCCAAAACAACAGGGAATACCAAGAACAGGTCAATATTTGGCGAGACGGCCAACAAGAATGCAGACGATGATGATGATGATGATTGGGATTAGATTCAGTGGGAAAATTTACGATATAAAAGTAACATCTAACCCAATACAAACTCGAAGGACATGCGAGAGATATCAAGCATCCGGCTTGGCTTCTCCCTTCAGCCCTCTCTCGTAACTCCCAAACACCCTCATAGACTTGCAGTACTTGTTCATCTTTTGTAGCGCTCTCTTCACGTGGCCTGAATCCTGGTGGCCGTCAAACTCCACCAGGAATATATAATTCCAAGCGACGACCAAAGATGGCCGGCTCGAAATGCTCCTCAGATTCATCCCAAACTCTTTGAACACCATCAACATGTCGCATAGAGCTCCGGGCTGCTCGTGATGAACCGTAAACGTCATAAACGACTTGTCATTACCCTCTACTGCCGACGGTTCCCTGGCCGTCTTTGATATCACGAGAAAACGGGTGGTGTTGTCGGATCGCTCCTCGATGTTGGATGCGAGGATTTTGAGATCCGAGTGGACGGACGTTGCGATAGCGCTGGCGATAGCAACGGCGGACGGTTCCTTGTTTGCAAAATCCGCTGCTTTCGACGTTGACGACACATCGATTCTTTCCACCCCCTTCAGATACTTTGACAGAAAGGGCTCGCATTGGCCGAACGCTTGGGGATGGGAGTAGATCCTGGACACGGTATCCCGAGATATCCCCCCTTCACGGGGGTGGCCGAGCAGGCAGTGGTGAACATCGAGGTATGCCTCTGCGCAGACCTTGATGCTGGGGAACTGGTTTTCCCTGTCGCAGAAGAGGTCGAGAGTCTGGACGACGGAGCCATTGGTGGAGTTCTCGAAGGGCACGACGCCGAGATCGGTTTTGCCAGACTCGACGGCGACAAAGATGTCGGATATTTGAATGCAAGGAACGTGAGTGTATTTATCGGCTGGAAATCTCTGAATGGTGACCTGCGAGGGCTGTCAGCACCGCCTGGAACGGGATGTGTTGAGATGACATGACGTCTTGAGCGTACCTGGTGAGAGTAGGTTGAAGGTGGGCCCAAGTACGCCACCGACTGCATCTTGACGCCGGATCAATCTCTCAAGACTGACAATTCAATTGGCCGATGCTGGATGATGTCGACGGGTGCCGTGCCTGGGTTGGAAAAGCTTGCACGACGACAGGGACGCTTTCTTTCTTTCTTTCTTTCCGGGTGACGTTATCAATCGAGACCGGGGAATCGCATTGTCATTGTGATACGGGACCCGATACATCTAAGCTTTCTGTGCTCAGAAGGGGAGCTCATTGCAACCCCGAAGCAAGCAAGGCGTTCCGACCGCCGTCCTTCCTCACGTCCCCCTTTGGCATCGATATATTCTGATGGCGGTCAATGGAGACACCCCCCTTGCATGGCGTGGCATCGCATGGCTTTCAGGTTCGATTCGTCCGATGCCGCCGCTTCACGTCGACTCCCGACGGACCCTCGAGTATTGATTAATTGATTAATTCCAACTCGGTTAGAACTGGAACTCTGCGAGTAAATTGGAGTCACCGCCAGTCATGGAGACGCACTCTGACAGCAGCGCTGGCCCGGCTTCAGCTCCCTCCCCATGAACAACAGCAAAGACGTGCATGCCATAAAGAAGATGCTATAAATTGGCCGGCTCCTGCCCGATCGATTCTCCTTCTCGAACAAGACTGCCAGGCTCCTCCCGTCTACCAGCAAGGAATTCTCGGATTGCCGTTTTGTACCGCCAAAAGTGGGCTCCCCTGCCAAACCGAAATCAAACCCCAAATTTGCTCCCACCAAAAAATCTTGAATTTTAGTGTGCGGTGTACCAGCAGCCACGACCACCTCGCCAAATTTTTTAATTTTTTTCTTCTCACCTTCTCGACAACATCGTCATATTCTTTTCGTCCAGACACGACAAAGAACACCCCTCCGAACTAGCTTCTTCAAGCTCGGCCGTACCTCTACCGGATCTGATCCGACCTCTCTGACCCTTCACCTTCTCTCTTTCTCCACTCTCTCATAGCTTCTGTAGCTTCACAACAGAATCCTTTCTCAAAATGTCGCAGCCCCCACCCGGCAATGATGCGGAGAAGAACATTGAGATCTGGAAGATCAAGAAGCTGATCAAGAGGTACGTTCTCATATAACCCTCCCTGTCATCCACGCAGGCACGTGTGCTAACCGTCTCGGCTTCTAGACTCGAAATGGCCCGCGGAAACGGTACCAGCATGATCTCGCTCATCATCCGTGCGTCCTTCGTTCCACAAAAGCTCGATATTCCGGTCCTCTGGCTAACCTACAACCCTTCACAGCACCCAAGGATCAAGTCTCCAGAGCTGCCAAGATGTTGGCTGAAGAATACGTACGATTACCGAACCTTCGGAGATATATTTTCCCAGAGTGGGGCACAATTTTTCTTTTTTGCTAACGTGGGGAAATTAAAAATATTTAGGGAACCGCCTCCAACATCAAGTCTCGTGTCAACCGTCTCTCCGTGCTCTCGGCCATCACTTCCACCCAACAACGTCTCAAGCTCTACTCCAAGGTCCCTCCAAATGGTCTCGTCATCTACTGCGGTGAAATCATCACTTCGGAAGGAAAAGAACGAAAGCTCAATATCGACTTTGAGCCCTTCAAACCAATCAACACCTCCCTCTACCTCTGTGACAACAAGTTCCACACCGAAGCTCTCTCCGAACTTCTCGAGAGCGACTCCAAGTTTGGCTTCATCGTCATGGACGGTAACGGTGCTCTCTTCGGTACACTGAGCGGAAACACCCGCGAAGTTGTCCACAAATTCGCAGTCGACCTTCCAAAGAAGCACGGTCGTGGTGGTCAGTCCGCTTTACGTTTCGCCCGTCTCCGCGAGGAAAAGCGTCACAATTACGTCCGCAAGGTCGCCGAATTGGCCGTTCAGAACTTCATCACGGCCGATAAAGTCAACGTTTCGGGTCTCATTCTCGCCGGTTCAGCAGACTTCAAGTCCGAATTGGCCCAGAGTGACATGTTCGATCAACGTCTTCAGGCAAAGATTATCAAAGTTGTCGACGTTTCCTACGGTGGGGAGAATGGTTTCAACCAGGCCATCGAGCTGTCAGCGGAGACTCTGAGCAACGTCAAGTTTATCCAGGAGAAGAAACTCATCAACAAATACTTTGACGAAATCTCCCAGGATACTGGTAGAGTTTGCTACGGTATTGATGATACTCTGAAGGCTTTGGAACTTGGAGCTTGCGAGAGTGAGTATATTTATATCAAAATCCGCTGTACAAGCTGAAACTAACTCTACTCTAGCGCTTATCGTATTTGAGAACCTCGATGTCACCCGGTGGGTTCTAAAGTCCTCGACCGCCGAAGAAATCATATTGCACACCAACAAGTTGCAAGAGCAAGACCGTACCAAATTCATGGACAAGGAATCCGGCCAGGAGATGGAAGTCAGCGAGTCGGCTCCGTTCCTGGAGTGGCTTGCCGAAAAGTACAAGGACTTTGGTGCCACTCTCGAATTCGTTTCCGACCGAAGCAGTGAAGGCAATCAGTTCGTGAAGGGCTTTGGTGGTATCGGAGCTCTTTTGCGATACAAGGTCAACTTTGAACAGTTAGCTGAAGTCGACGACGAGGACGAGTAAGATTCTCCCCCCTCAGTTCTTAGTTATGCTGAGAAATCTAAACATTCTGACGGCCGATTTCTGCAGGTTCTACGACGATTGACGATTGGGCGACCTCGCAACAACCCGCGAGGATGTTTCCAGGCTCGGCCTGAGGGCTCCGCGCGAGGATCACAAGGAGATGGAGAAGAAGGAGATCAGTAAAAACCACAAAACACCTTATGACACGCCGGAAGAGACGACGAAATTTGTGTTGGATTTTGTAGCCAATATGGGGGGTTCTGCTTTTGACGATATGAACAATGTCCGAGTCAACATGAACTATCATTCTATGGTACAGAAGGAGAAAGATCTTATCAACGGGGATGTTGTGGCCATTGGATACCTTAATGGAGGTGGGATATCACGGAACGTTCCCCAAAACGGATGGACCGTGATGTCACACCATCGTCAGGTGTTCAGGACCTGCAAACCCTCCTCTGCAATCACGATTCCTCCTAACCTACCGGTTGAAACCTTCTCATACGGCTAACAATAGTGGAACCTACACCCTCTAAGTCGCACAATTAAATTAGAGGGGGTGTAGTGTATAGCACTTTTCGTCACCGCCGACGCAAAACAAGAACTTTTTTGCACGATAAAAAGTTTCTGGAACAAGGAATGGACAACTTTTTTTTTTATCTGATCCCACCGTTCCCTTCTTCTCCGGTCCGTGGTGGATGAGACGGACATATCTCTTTGTTTTCAGGATTCCTCAGATGCGCACACTTTTTTCTTTATCTTTTTTCTTAAAAACTCACTCACACGTTGGGGGCTCCCAAACGATATTATATCATTCGATTCATATTCTTCCCTCAGTGTAAACAAGGAGCTCTTTTTTTCAGCTCTCCTAACCGCCGGCAAAGCATCTCATATCCTCCCAGCATAGAAGATTCTGGTACTAGAAGGGAATCGTGGCATTAACAACAAAGTTTTCGGAAGGCATTCTTGGAGGAGTCCATGGCGTTTTTATCTTTACCAAAAAAAGGGGGCCATTTTTTTGTTTATACTCAGGGTTGCGTATTCTTTTCATAGTTTTTTATAGGATAGTTTTCTGGTTATGAACCGGAGGTTTCTGTTGGACTGTGAACCGCAGTCCATGGAGGTCGAGGTTATAGCTGGGGAAATGGAAACACGGTCATTCCTGCTGGTTGATTCACCAATCGCAATGCGCTCGTAGATTTTGGCTTCGTAGACCATTGTTAAATTGAAAGGCGATATATACAGGTGCCATAATCGGCCGATTTGCACAGTACGGCTATAGATACAGTAATTGGGCGTTTTTCTTCGACCTTCAATCTGACCACTACCACCACTATCATCACTAGCATTTGCCAGATGCTTCCCCTGCTCCCATCTCGTACCAAAATTGGTAAAAAAATATCTACAGATATAGCATTCGGCAATTCGGAAACGTTCGTCGGCAGACTTAATCCCTATCCACCAGCCGCTCCCTGTCCCCCCTCTTCGTATCGGCCTCCAACCTCTCCCGTCTCCTCTCCAGCCTCTGCTTCTTCAACCTCTCCAGCTCCATCCGTATCTCTTCTTTCTCGAAAGGTATCGTGTGCGTTTCCTCTCTCGCCGGCCAGAAATCGGGAACGGAGAAACGGGAGTCGAGGTTAGTGCCAAAATAGTACATTGAGGCGATCGGGAAGAGGATGTAAATTCCGAACTGGACAAGATTAACGGGTTAGTTATTGAGGTTTTTTTTTGTGACAGAATTCTGTAGGAGGGGGCAAGGAGGTACTTTGAAGACTTCGAGGTTTAGACCTCCCATCTTTTATAGCTTGTTGTGAGTTTCGCTTGGAAATGTTCTCGTTTTATAGCGGGTTTGGAGAAAAAAATTTGGTGGTAGTGGAGGTTTTTTCGGACTACCGCCAGCCCATTGTCGTCCTAAAGCTTTCTTATAATTCGGAAGTGAGGTGGACTATCAAGGCATATGTATGCTTTTGACCGTGCGTCGTCTGTACCCTGCGGGGGTTTCTTGAGGTTGGATTTCGGATGTTGGGTGTGGCGGCGCGGAGGAGATGGAGGTTCCGACTGAAAGTTATGTAACGTTTCGGTTCGAAGCTTTGGCGGAGCAACGTCAGTGGACCGATGGGTCTTGCCGTACAACAGACAACACACCAGGAAACTATTCGCGATATCGTGACGCAATTGATAATTCACAATGTCGCTTCTAGGTACCAGTGATACCTAAAGGACCAAATTATTGATTTATTTGATTGGTGATTTCTGATGATCGTTCTTACATATCGCGGTACTACTCAATCAGATATTGCTAACCCTCTCGAACGAAGATCTGGTTTTCCTTTTCATCTTTGCTAGACATTCTTTGGATATATTTCGTTGCTCTCATTACAAAAGCTATTACCACCAGGTTATTAGCCAAGTAGTTTTAGGGCTACCAGCTAAACTAGAGCCCTGTAGCATTATTACGAGTGTTAAATACACACGGTATAAACTTCTCATCCCCCTCCTTATCCGATCAATTCACAGGCCGTGCCCGCGCATTTTCTTGCATCTACTACTGAGCCACTCCGCATACCACTCCTTTGCAGATTCAGTCGCTGGCTGGTAGGGCTATCGATACCTGCTATTTCTGCGGTGCAGCGGTTGGTTCGATTGCCAGCTGTAATTCGGCAAGCATCCAAGCTGGTCGTTTGAGCCGATCCCGATAGCTTTTGGCAATGGGTTTTCAAGCAACTGCTGCTCGAGCTCTGGCTCGTACCGTATCTGCGAAATGGTTATTCCCCGAATGCTGCTACTAGCGATGGACGGGTTTAGAATTCAGTAACTTGGGATGAGATTTATTGTTGAAAACCTAGCACGACTATCGAATATTAGAGGCTAGTATTGTTGGATATGAATGCTTTTGTTCGATTAAAGGTCACATTCGAAGATTTGGAAGCGGCACGTCTAGCTCAGATTCCATCACAGCTCTAGGATTATGTGCTTGATTGAATATCGTTGTAACCAGGGAAGCGAGAAGCGCAGCGGATTTCACAGGATGTTCGCTATTTTTGTATTTCTATTCAAGCGCAATACGTTCCTAGTCTCTTTGTATAGTCGTACCGTCTCGGATTACGTATGAATTTGTTGAATATAAAAGAAAATTCAAGTTCATCGGTAATTCTCAATTAAATAACTTGACTCGTCAGCCTTTATCAACGTCGTAATATGTCTACGAAGGGAGACGTGGTTCACGCGTACACCGTTCCGATACACTATCCGCCACAGGTAGCGATCAATTAAATATCGTAGATGAGAAAATGGGATTGGCTCTCAAACAAAATCAGTAAATTAGATAATCCTCTTGGTAGTCCTATATACATGCAGAAGAGTCGACCAGATGCTGCTGTGTTGCTGGTTGCAGAATCCGGCGCAGGTCACATGACATCACGGTGGTCGGCAGACAAGCATCGATACATGCAAATGTAAAAGACAAAGAGGGCAATGGCAAGCGGGCTGGGGAATGGTCCTCCATGAGACGGACCCATTTGAACCTTTTCGAAGTTGTCGGACGAGCTCGAGTGGCAGGCGAATGACGCAGAGCTGCGCAGGAAGGATCACGGGGGGAAGGGTGTGGCAGGCGGCGTGTGTTCTCCCCAACGGTTTGCCTGCGTCGGCCGGATGACGATGTCTTGACGCCCGTCAAACTGACCCCCTGCCGACCCTGCCAGTCCGCCAACCTGCTACAAATAAAGACAACGGGGGCCCTGACGAGCTCCCGGTTCTAAAACACCATCGCCATTCTCTCGTCTTCCGAATTTACGACTCTTTTTTAACGGCTGTAATATAATAGTAATATCGTTCTCCCACTCGACTCTTTTCTTGCGGTCCATCTCGGATAAACCTGGTCACACCACATCAGCGCACCCTAGGTACCCTCTTTCGATCACGACAGCACAATTCACAGACCGTCACCGCAGAAATGTCGGTCCCAGAGCGACCCACCGTCATCAAGGTTCTCCTGATAGGTCCCTCTAGCAGCGGAAAGACCTCCCGTACGCTCTATCCTAAAGTTTTTCGCCCATCCCCGCCAGGAATCCCCCCAAGTTAACACCTTATCTGTGTAGTCCTGAAACGCTACGTTGACGACGTCTTCGAACCCGACGATACGACCACAACCATCGGTGTCGACTTTCGAGAGAAGAAATTGACGCTCAACAAGAAGCTCTACCGGCTGTTGCTACACGATACCGCTGGTCAGGAGTACGTTTTTGTCTACACTCCGTGGATCGGAGAGATTTTATGGCTAACCATACGGTACTCAGGCGCTTCCGAACGTTAACATCCTCGTATTACCGTGGCGCCCATGGCATCCTGCTCGTCTACGATATCTCCAACCGGGATAGTTTCCTGTCCATGGCCACCTGGTTCGCAGAAGCTGAACGGTTCGCTCCGGAGGGTGTGATCAAGATACTCGTACGTTTGCATATCCGACTTCTTTTCAGTACCGCATTTCGAAAGGGCACGTAATAACAGTTTGTAATCAGGTCGGCAACAAGACAGACAGAGCAGCTCAGCGCGCCGTCAAAGCCTCGGAAGGCGAAGAGCTGGCGAAGAAATACGGCGCCATACATTTCACGGAAACCAGCGCCAAGACCAGAGACCACGCGAAGGAACCTTTTGACAAACTCGTTGAATCCGTACTCTCGACACCGGGGGCGTTGGATGCGAACAGACCGGTCGCTGGGAGCAGTACGGTAGACATATCCGGTCAAAGCCAGAGTGCGGCTGGCGGGTGTGCTTGTTGATTTTATGAGCGTTCGGAAACGTTTAGATGGATGGTATGGTTATATGGGTGTTCAAGGCTCGTCGATATATATCTCTGGGATTCGATTGAAGGGAAGCGGGCGTTTCCTTGGGTTCTGAATTTGATTCTTCTCCCCCGGTTTCTTTGTCTTCTTCTGGTTTTTTATTTTTTCTATAGCAAGGTCGTCGTTTCGAGTCTTTTCAATACCCTTTCTCTGATCCTTTATGCGAGAAGCAAGCGTGCTTTACGTTTTATGATTTGTCTAGTCCGCTATTGGCTTACCGTATTTTCAACTTTTCTCGGAGTTGATATCGCAATTGCTTCTATATCAGCTATGATACACAGAATATAGATCTCTATCAGATTGATGCAATAATTTATTTTCATCTCTATGTCTCCTTCTCTTTCCGAAAGAACTCCAAACATGCTAAGTCAAAGATGTCAGCCACCCATCTATCTCACTGTCAAACCGAAAAACGAAGGAACCCTACCTTGTTTGAACCCCTCAGGATTCTCCGAAATCACCCAATGCCCCGCCTTCACATCCTTAATCTCAAACCTCGGAAAGAACTCTCCGATCAACGGAATCGTCTCATCCGCCACATATTTACTCTCCGTACCTCTCACAAACAGCGCCGGCTTGGTGAACACCTTATCACCCGGCCTGAACGGAAAGCTAGCCATCTCATCCAACGCATTTCCTAAAGCTTTGACCGGGATCCTCCATCTGAATCGATCCTCCCCCACCTTCGGCTTCAAAAGGTTAGTAAAGAGGAATTGGCGGATTTCGAGAGTCTTTTCGTATTCTTCGAGAATGTCATCCGCTTCTCTCGTGCTCGTAATCGGTGTGGATTCGATACGCTGCATGCCTTGGACGTACATTGCGAACTGCCGGCCCAGTTGGGCATTAATGGGGGCGTTGTCGACGGCGACGATATCCCGAATGAGAGAGGGCGAGCGGAGGGCAACAGACATGGCGACTTTGGCACCCCTGTGAGCACGAATCAATGTGAGATTTCCGACCAGATATGAAACCTATCACGAGGGGATAAATCGGCAGCCCACATTGAATGTCCGATTAGTGTAGGATTCTGAAGCTCGTGCTCCTGGATGAACTGTTCCACGTCTTCAGCCATTGCGATGTAGGTGTGCGGTAGAGTATGCGGACTGTCGCCATGATTTCTGAGATCCTGTCACCCGATATCGAATATCAGCCTCCATCCGTCGAATCGCTTGCCTCTGAAGAATCGAGGCCGAAATATACCAAGGCGTAGACGCATCTATTCAGCTCTTTGGTGAGCATTCTAGACACATAGTAGATATTAGTAACGTATATCGCCCCATGCAAAATAGCATCACATTTGAAATAGAAAAATAGCTCAAGAGAATCTTGTAGTCTTACTTACTGATACCGCGATTATTGGTCTTGGATCCAAATAACCCGTGCATGAAGATTATCGGTTCCTCCTTCTCTTTGCCGCCGTCGGCCGGCTTGTGCAGGTTGTACGCCATTTTAATTGTCGAACCGGCGGGTTGGGATGACGAGTACAGGCGCCTTTGAAGCTGTACCGAAGGCCGAAGACCTAGGCGGGCTAACGGCCTGTGTATAACCCTCATCCTGCGTATTTGATATATCGATATTGAGGTGTTGAAATTTAAAAGTTATGAGAATTTTTGGTGTTGACGAAGGGTGGCGGTATGACATCGGGTTCCAACCAAAGCCGACCGGCCAATCAAACGTCTCGCCATTCCGGACATGGACCTGCTGCGATAACCTCCGAATTGTCCACACTCGACTTTTCCCCAAAAAACCCCGTCATCGAATTCCAGCCCTCGTCCCCTTCCAGCAGCCATGACGATCAACGCGACGGCATTCGCGGTGCCTACAAGGCAGTGTGAGTCCTTCCAGCACATCTACTTTGGTCAATTGAATACTAACGAAACCTCGGGGTGCGGTTTAGCTGCGAACTGGGCGGATGCGAACAAACGGGTTCTTCAAGCGTACAGGCTATGGCAGCGTGCGGTTCGTCCCCGAGCCCACCGTACACTCCGATATAACAGACCGATGTAGCTTACACTCGTCCGTGGCGTTTTCCTTCCCCAATAGGCGCCTGAAATCATCAAACTATACCTCCTAGACGTCAACGTTCCGGCCGTCCGATCCAAAATACGACAGGAATTTGAACGACACAGGCATGTCAAGGATCTGAGTACCGTCGATGTACTGTTGATGAAGAATCAGATGGAGTATCAGGTACGCTACTTTTCAGTCAGGAAGGAATGATGGGAACTCTGGGTTGACCAAGGTTTTTTTTCGACGGGGACTAGGAAACGATGAACTACTGGAAGCAATTGCCGCACTTGATGTCGTACTTTAGGGCGGAACAGGACCCGCAAGCGCATCTTCCAAAGACTTTTATGCGTAGTTTCCTGGAGGTGAGTTACGAGCTGCATTTCAGGGTATTGAAGATTCGGAAGCTAACGTTTTCTTTCCAGGGACGAAACTAAATCGGCGGTTCCTTTTTGTATATTATCGAGCGATACCTGCATGAGAAGCCTTCTTCCCAATTCTCTTTAGGATGAATCAGGAGCTCGATAGGAGAATTATAGAATTGAAACTCCCGTATATATAAAGATACAAGTACATAAAACCCTCCCCCCCAAAAAATAACGCCAGGTACAAGCGCTGCTCGTGGCAAAAAGTTTCCCTCGACATTTGGTCTATAAAAATAGCTGGCATATCGTACAATGACCACCACCTCCTCCGTTCTCCTCAGGCACCGCTCTGTTTCTTCTCCGTGACGAATCGTTCCTTCTCCGCCACAAACTTGTCGGTGACAACGTCGCAGAGATCTCTCAGGTCCGCGAGTCCTTGTATCAATGCGTCCTTGGCGGTTATATCTCCTATTCAGATACCGAAATTAGCTTCCCGTTGCTTCCATTCTCCTCAGAAGAAGAGTCTTTGAGGGGGAAGAGTCTAACCGTATGTCTGTATTCGCATGTTCATCTTTGGCTCCGAGGGGTGGGGTATCGAGTAGCCGCAGAATTCAACCTTGGGACTTGAAGGACGCAGTAAAAGGATCAGTGTTCGCATGTTTCTCTTCACAAATGTAGAACATCACAGTAGAATTGTTTGTTCGTCATACTTTTTCATAACCATCCATCTTAAAGCATTTCCTAACGTATGGTCTTCATTCTCGAACTGAAAGGATGCGCAAGAATCATCGTCTGTGGCGCTTCCTAGCTGTAAAAAAATGCGATCAGTCAGCCAAATATTCTACCGCGGCCGATTTTATAACTCTTTGCGATGAAGGTTATCGGAGAAGAGATGCGCACCATAATGATCTTGGCGTTATTCTCCCTCGTGAGATCGAGCGGTTCGTCGTCATCGTATTCGACGTCGCCAGCGTTCTCGGCATCGTATTCCGGTGCGTCGGGGAGCGTTTCGTGGTCTGCCATCGGTAGTTGTGGGAGGGGGGGTAGTTGCAATTGTCGAGTGGAGGAGTGGAAAGATTAGAAGCTTGCAGGGTAGCTTTCGCGAATTTTGGGCTGCAGGACAAAATTTCTTGAGGCTCTTTTTCGCGTGTCGGCATTGGCGATTTTTACAACATTACCAACACATGCGAGAAACGATGGAAAAGAAAACGGATAATCAAGTGGTATTTAGACGATGGTGGTACGGATTTGTACAAGATAAATGTTAATTGGTTCGAAAGATACTCTAGATATCCAAAACTCCGAATAGGAGAGATGTTCTTCTCCAGTAGTCCTCCGCGGACCTCGACATTTTCTCTCTCTCATTGGTTTGCACGGAGACCTAGAAAATGAATTGGGATGGGGTCAGAATCATTTGAGAGATTAGTTGGGCTTGCTCACCTTTTCTCGTGTACGCTCAATGAACTCCCAAGAGAGAGCTACTTGGGTACTGGCTTCCTTGCCTTTGTCATCTCCGCCATATTTCCGGCTTTGCAGCGTCCTCAGCGCATTATCCAGATATGTCGCGTCAAAGTATGCTTGTAATATTTGCTCCCGACTCAAAGGATCGGAGGCGATGTGTTCTTCAACTAGTTCGAGTTTTTCCTCAATTTCATCCTCCTCTTCGTTAATCTCATTCTTTTCTTCCTCCTTTCCCTCGTCTTCCTTCTTTTCTTCCTCATCTTCCTTCTGTTCTTCCTCGTCTTTCTTCTGTTCTTCTCCGTCCTCTTTATTTCCCTCGTCATCCTCCTTCTTTTCCTGTTCATATTCCTTCTTTTCCTCGGCTTTTTCTGTTACAGACTTGGGGGCGCCGTTAATCTGCTTCTCTGCTGTTGAGACTGATGCTTCTAATTCTTCCCATATGGCTTTCGACACCGTTCGTTTCAGCGCATCAGCAGCGTCTTTTGACCATACGTCCGCACCAACTTCGTTCATAGACTGAACTAAATTCCGAAGAAACTTAAAAATAAGAGGTGAAGGTTGAACAGGAAGTTTTGGGTTACCTTGACGAATGTTAGACTGGCACAAGTTTGTTTGAAATGAATAGTGTTTGAATATATCACTTACCCTCCCACAAAGCGTTGAAGGAAACCTCTGACGCCCATTTTCTTCGAGAGAGGTCTTTACCAAAACCACGCAAAGCCTTCCGGGAAACACCTCTGGAGATAAATTCGTGAAGCTTGCTCTTCGCGCTCTTCCCAAACCATGCCAAATCTATGATATTCGTGGTTTCAAATCGAGGGGTCGTATCCCGGATAATCGATATAAATCGAATGGCCACACAAGCGCTCTCCATCGGCTTTGTAGATTCAACCCCATCAACGGATTGTCGCATATCATCTACCAAACTTTCTAGGTTGGTCTCTAATAAACGATAGCCTGCAAGTAATCCCTCCACATAAGTTGAGAGGAGCGACTCGGCATCCGTATTGTTCATCTCTTTCAGTGTTTCCGGGGCATCGAGATCATCTTCATCTTCATCGTTATCCGGATCCCAATCTTTCTCCTGATTCATCCTTTTTATGAACGTGTAGTTCTTGGCGATGTTTCCGATCCATTTGACGAGCTTTAGTCGTACGGATCGGAGTCCAGACTTGTCGCTGTAGCTTACAGCTCGAACCATTGCCTTTAAATTTCTTCCACCCTTGGCACTCTCGAAGGATGATAGCATATTGGTCCACGATACGGGATCTGTTTAGTTGTTAATAAATATATCGATATGGGGAATGCGGGGGAAACGTTACCCTTTTTCCTGATTGCCGAACTATCAGACACCAGTTTAACCAGCTCTTGACCCAGAACCCCGATAGTGGCAATATCTTTGTTCAAAACCTCACGGATCCTCGTGTTTACAATTCCTCGAATTTTGGTCAACGATTGGTCCAAGTCCTCGCTATCTAGATTGGATGTTCTTCCCATCACCCCTCGGTTTGCACTGAGGATATTATGCCTAATCTGAACTAAGCTTTCGATACTGTTCACCACCTTGACGGCTTTTTCGAGCCCGTCAAAGATTGCCCGTAGTGCTGTTCCGAGCTTACTCGATATTTCAGCTCTGCAGCTATCGTTGCTCAAATCGTCTGTTTTCAACCATGGCGTATACTTGCGTATGCTATCGCTGATCCAGTGACCGTGCACGGCCATGTTGAGCTCAAGTATGTCGTTTATAGCCGGTTCTTGGAATAGCGGTCTGGCCTTTAGACTTGTCAGAGTATCCGAAAGCCTCCGTGGAAACAGCTGTGTTGATATTCGAAGATTTTCGTTCACCAGACGAATCGCCTCCAATATAGTCTCCGCCGACACAGTATCCTGTCGTAAAAGACTTACAACGGCATTCAAGCGAAATGTCTGAAAATGCATAAAGGTGTCCGACGCCGAAGACGATGTGATGAGAGAATAAGCCCCAAGGCACTGTAACATCTTACTGGTGTCGGTATCCAACGAACATAGTTCATGTTCAAGATTCCGTAAGATTGTTACCCGTAGGTTTGATAGTTGGCGCTCCAGAGAGGTGATGAATGGGGATTTGATCTGTCAAATTTGCACAAGTAGTTTAGACTCTGTTCCAAATATGGCGATCCAGGTATAGGCATTTGCTCACCTTTTCGGATACCGATCTTCTCAGAAGCCGAGCTAGGATATATAATTTGGCTGCCACAAGTGGTGATCCGTCGCGAGATAGCGCACGAGAGATCGCGACTGGGCAATTTGAAAGGACGGAAAGTTCGGCAGCAGTTACACGATTCTTTCTATCTGACTTCCAGGGAACCAATAATCAGCTCTATGATTTCAAACGGCACAGATTCCATAATAATAACAATAAAAAGAAGCCAATTTATGATTTCTAACCTCTGTTCTCTTCCCTTTCTTTCATGGTTACAGCATTCGCTGCCTTTTTCTGCAGGGAGCCGTAATTGCATTGTTTGGAAGCTTGGGAAAGATGCGACTCAACCTGCTGTATCGAACCGTTCATTTCAATGATTCTTTCAGCGGTTTTCAACAGGTCTCGGTAACCTTCACTGTAGTATCAAAAGGGGCAATTAGAGATTCCGCGGACCTGCATGGTGAAAAACTAGGGTGCGAAGTGTTCGTACCCGACGAGCGCCCGGAGCCCTTCCTTCTTCTCCTGCAATGCGACGCGTAGCTGCTTTTCCATCACCCGGACGGAAGCCACGGGCTCTTGAAATGCATCCTCCCATTTCTCCAGGTTCAAGGCATCGGCAGCCATTTCTGCGCCAAATCTCGAATCCAGGGCCAGGGAAGCCGCTCGCCGTTCCGGATGACTTTGTAGGGAGTTGGTCCGTATTTGAGGACAGACGTTCGCAGGGTCCAGGCTGTCCAATTCAGGTTGTTAGATGGTAATTACTGTCGCACTCGGGCGAGAAGCTCTGCTGGGAACTGACCACGTAAACGAAAGCTGGGGTGAAGTAATAAGTATTCAGATGATATACGCAGCGACAGAGTCAATCGAAGAAGCTCGAGAAGCACAGGCTGGAACTTTGAGAGTCGGACCCCTGCACCATCATTCCGGCCAGCCAGCCAGGTACCATTGCTCGGTCTCGTTGGGTTCTGATATGAGATTAGATGCTGCAGGTTTGATCTCAACGGGAATTCTGCGCAGAGCAAACGCGCCTTGAAGCACCGTCCCTGGCAACCACCACAACACGCCTCATCCGCTCACAAAACATCGTCGATATTTCTACGGGAAAGCTTATCGTATCAATCGCAAAGAACGGCAATCGTCAATTTCCAGTCACCAACTCCTCCGCCAGATCACCTGCGATCCTAACTACGGACACAATGGCAGACGATTACGATGCGGAATTAGCAGAAGCCATTAGGTTGTCCCTTCTGGATCTACCCGGCCCAAGCCAAGCTAGCGAAGGGAGCAACGCGAAACCAACTCCAACAAAGGCAACCCGCAAAAAGAAGGAGGTTGCCAAAACACCTATAATCATTCTCGACGATAGCGACGATGATGTCAAGGATGATAAATTTGTGACGAAGAAGGCCAGTCCCCGTTCCAGGGTTTTCTAGTTCCTTTCTTAGATAGTAGTTTGCATTTGCTCTTGTATTAACATCCTTCAATTTCATACAGACCACCGATATCAAGAAGAGTGAACAGCAGGAGACGACCAAGACAGTCAAAAAGGAGGAAGTAAAAGGAGAGGAAACCAAAAAAGAAGTAAAGAAGGAAGAAGTAAAGAAGGAAGAAAACGCCAAGCCCTCGGGCATGCTGAACCTGAACAGAGCTCAGATGGAAAGAGAGCGACTGGCCAGGCTGAAACGGAAGGCGCCCGATGACAGACATATCCCACAGGCAAAACATGTGAAGACCCTGGCTACACAGACCTTGATAGCCAAGAAAGAGGAACCAACGGATTCGCCGTCACTGGCAGAGTCGAGTACGTCTAGAAGGAACCCATTCATGACAATTAGCGACTTAAAGAAAAGGGTGGCCTCCTACGTTCCACAAAAGTATCCCAACGGTGTCGTCAAAAAGACATACATACAAGGAGCCGAGCGGAGGCCGGATGATATCACAATAGAGGAGGTTTTCCAAAAGGTGAAATTGAAGATAGCTATCTCGGATTACTGTTGTGCCTTTTTCTGTCGCTTATGCTAACGATTGTCGCACGAGTTTTGATAGGATACTCTGCAAAGCGCAGTCCTTTCAGCATTTGTTTGGGAGTTCCTTTGGGTTTTGCAAAAGCTCAAAGTCGGGGACTGTGACCTTGTGCTAGTCGTCAGCGCAAAGGAGGACGAAATGGTGTGCCCACCCATCTGATTCAAGACCGGCGCATCTGCAACAACAATGCAACACTGCAAAGGGAAATACTGACGCATTTGGATAATTTTCAGGTTGACCACTATCGGAGAAACCTGTGTAACATCCCACGGACGCGTCTCTGCTTTCCAGATATGTCCGGGAATGTCAATTGCATGCATTCCAAACTTCAGTTATTGTTCCACCTCACCCATCTAAGGGTCGTTGTTCCGAGTGCGAATCTCACACCCTACGATTGGGGAGAGGCTATCGGGACAGGTAGGAGTGAAGGGATCATGGAGAATGTTGGTTGCATATCCTTGAGAAACGTGAAACAAAAAGAAGGCGATCTAACTCGGTGTTATACAGACTGTTTTCATTATCGACTTTCCAGAATTGCCAAAGACTTCAACAACAGGGGAATCGAATCCTTCGCATACACAGTTTTCCAGGAATCTTCTGCATTTCTGCAAAGCCAAAGGGATACCAGGTAAAGACAACGAATAGCAGTAGTATCTCAACGCCGATTTGATTACTAATCTAGAATATTAGCCGATATCATCGAGAAGGTTGATAAGGTTTACGATTTTACTCGCAGCCAACGGTTGGGCTTTGTGTACAGCATCGGCGGCTCTCATCATGGAGATGAAGCTCTAAGCAACGGAGTGTGCGGTTTGGCCAAAACTGTCAAGGATCTAGGTTTAAAAACCCGTAAACGCATCGAAGTGGATTATGTCGTAGGTCTCGTTTCGGATTCTCCATGTCTCGACGGTGCATATCGCTTATCTATGATAGACATCATCCCTCGGCAGTCTAAATAAAGAGTTTCTTCTTAGGATTTATCGGGCTCTCCACGGTACGATCCGATCTTGAATCTTGGTATACTACTAAATGATACTAGGGCTGAGACAAAATCCCCTGAATCCTATAGGTGACGAAGGAAAGAAGTCTGTACAGGGCATCCCTAAGAAATACAGTAGCCTACAAATTACGGGGGCTGATGACGAGAGCACGGAATCGGAGACCGAAGAAGAAGACGACACTGACGACAAGGTTTGGCGAGATGTTCGGGGTTCTATGCGAATATTCTTTCCGTCTCGCCGCACTGTCGCAGAGAGCAAAGGCGGGATTGAGGCAAGTACGCGTGTTTTTGACGTATGCAGCTAACCGATCTCGCTAAGCTAATGCGAACCATTTCTCTGTAGAACGGTGGTACTATATGTTTTCAACGAAAGGTACGTGCTCTCTGACATCTTGTTCACCCACTCGGGGAGATAGAAAACGAGCTCATGTGATATCAAAACCAATACAGTGGTTTAATAATTCTACGTTTCCGGCTTCGCTTTTGCATGACTGCCAGAGCGTTCGTAGCGGCATGCTCATGCATAACAAGGTAGGACCCGTATGCAAAATATATGTGATATTCAGTAGAGTGACCTTTGCCCGAACACTGTAGATCATATTTGTCCGTTTTTCCCAACCACGAGCCAAAGCTCTCGGCTGGGCCTATATTGGTAAGAGATTTCTCATCAATGTTACTCTTGCGAATGACCGGGCTGATTTGAGTTTTGTTGAACACCGGTCAGGCTCGGCAAACCTCAGCGAAAGCGCTTGGGGTAAACTTGTCTGGGACCGATCACAGAAGGAGTTCAAGATGAGTAACAGAAATTGGGAATGTGGTGTTATCATGCCTGTAAATCTGCCTGACGGGCAGGAGCAGGTCGGCGCAACAGCAGCTGAAGGATCGAAACCGGATCTGGACGCTTTCACAAACGTCATCCCAGTTCCAATGTCGACGCCAGCACCACTTCTCTCGACGGCGGACAACCCACCATGGTATTTCGGCGAGTTGCGCGGGAATCCGTGAATGGGGGTTTTATTTGACCGTTTCTCCCTCCACTGACGATAAGAAACTGGGGTGGAGAGGGCAGTCTAACCTGAATAAATTAAAGTTCACTGAGTTGTCCTCACCCTTTTCATGCAACAACCTGGTCTGGCCAGTCACCTAGATTATGCAGCCAAAAAAAAAACGGTTTGGTATGGGGGGCAGGCAAAAGAGGCGAGGAAGTCTAGGTGGTTCTGACCTTTTTCTGATCGAGCTTGGTGGATCAGAGATTTTATATCAATATTTCCTTTTTCTTCTCAAACTTGTCAGGTCCGCAATCCTCTCCGTGAATCAGTCGATTCAGTTTATATACTCGTTTGTATGCACGAGCACTATTTCAGCGGTCGTGATTACTGTAAAGATGTGATCTAGAGGGATCTCGACCTTGCGGGTAGTCCTACTTTTGCACAGGAAAAAGTAGCTGATTGCGAGATTCCGATGCCCGCAGACGAGATGCAATGCAAGGGATATTCGCTTCCCTGTAAACGAGAACGGGCTGAAAAAAAGTATGCGTAGTCGATATGCCTGCATTTTCGGGGACAATCGAGATTTCATGCTCACTGGGCCGACCATTCGTCAGTGGTTCTATCCAGTAATTTGAATTGTTGATAGAAATAGCTCAAGGCAGACTGATGTCGTTAAAAGGCTAGCCTATGATGTGTTATTTTTTATTATTTCTTTTTGTATTCTTACGAAATCGAACGATGATAGGATCGACCTCGGCCGACGCTAGGCGGGTCTTGCCAATTATTCGTTCGACTCCAGTTGGACGAAGAGGTTTGAACGCTGATTTTGTGGATTTTGGCAAGAATAAAGGCAGGGCGTATAGCGGTAGTTGGATGGGGTTGGTGATGCCTGAACCGTGGTCATGGGAGCGCAACAGTTTCGTTTATTTAAAGATGGTGGAAAGCCAAGCCATTTTGAAACATTTTCGCACACGGCTATTACGCTGTTGCACAGTAGTTACTGCAGCCGCGTTTCTAGAACCATATATGTTTCATTTGTAATATATTTCTTCTCGATCAGATAGATGATTTAACCGTTGGCCAGAAATCGAGAACAAAACTTGGTGGTTGGGACCCATGTTGGTCGATTGTGTTGGAATTGAGGATAGCACCGTCCGTTACCCGCCGGTTCCAGCACGCGTTGTTCTAGGGCGTGAACTAGAAGAGACTCGAGGAAGGAGTTTCCCTGTTATTATTATCCACTGGAATTATATTCGGAACCAAAAAGCAGCTAGACCGTACGGAATAGCTTATGCCTAATTAGCTGTTTGTCCCACTACTTGCGAGCATTGAGGCGTCTCGGACGCTCGTGGTTAGTGTACACAGAACGGCGAGACCGGGACAGAGACCAAGGGAGCTTCCACAGCCAGCTGTCCCCACACCAGACTTCCCTCACGAACGCAGACAGGAATGCGCTCGGTTTACAAGAGTTCAAGGAGCCAATCAAGGCGTTTGCATTACCTGAGATGCTCCGCTAGAGACTGGCGTGTATCCGAAAAAATTGCGATTAAAGGTTTGCCCAGCCTAAAGTTCGAAGCCTCCTCGAGTTATCTGCATCGAAGTTGAGACCGCATGTCCGAATAAATGCAGCGAACGGATCGCACCGACCTTGCTTCTGGATATATGTCTACTTGGAAACCAAAGACATTTTCTCAAAGCGTTGATGATCCACTAGCCGCTGGTATGACAAGGAATCCATAGCTTCCGGATCAGCCTGAGGCTGTGCCCCATATTGCATGTGCAGGATGTGTGTATGTATTGTGGATCGGGGGTGAAGCTGATTCAGGGAGATGATATGTAGACAGGGTCTATGCCGACCCTCGTTCGTTCCCTTTTGAATTTGCTCGGGTGGTGCAAGCCGATGCTTTGCAGATGTCTGGGAAGCTGCTCTACCTCTGTTGCAGCTGAACCAGATTTTCGGGAACGAAAGGGCAATAACATCAACGGATAAGCCCTGTTTTCCAGACAACCTCATGGCCTGATTGCCTCGATGTAGCTAAGGGCTAACATTGGCGAGCTTGGGCCCAGTTGGTTGGGCTGTGAGTTGGAAGACATGGAATCTTCCGTTTTGGTCAGCCAGCCAAGCGTCGAGGAAAGCCAACGGACGGACGAACACACGGCTCAAATAAACAGCTATGTAACCAGCATCATATGCTCCATAATTGAAAGTTGTCAGGCTTACCAATAATCGATTAATCCCAAGTTTACCCACTTCTTCGTCTTCAAACCTGTCCCATGCCTACTATAGGTTTGCAATACGAAATCAGGCAGAGTTAACCATTGTGGGGACCGAAATGTCAGATACGAAAATAGGTTCGCCTATAAGACTTGGGTGTATCATATTGAAGGGGCCATCTATGAATTTACTGTTAAGCGGACTTCCGTGCATGGCAACGATTCAAGCCGCGTATATAGAGCCCGGTGGGACCAATAGTGGAGCTGGATTTTCGTCGGTAAGATTACTTGGGGAGAACGTCTGGAGATGTTACACCATCATATTCATCTTCACCAAAACAAGACGTTCAATTCGAGGAACCAAAAAAATAGAAAAAATAAATAAAAATAGCGACGTATGCAGGTATGAGGTATCGAATTTTCCGACGCATGGCAGGAATAAGAAAATAATGACGGGCATGGCAATTTCAATCTAGGAAATGGGAAAATAGATTGGTATTGATATTTTCCCGTGACAGATTATGGGGTATAGATAGATGTCAACATTGGTCACAAAACCGGATCCAAAGACTAGCTATTCTCGGATAAATCACCTTTACCGGCGGAATGTTCCGCTGATCACGTTCATGACTCGTGATTTCGCTATCTTCCTGACTCAGCGGCGAAATCCGACAGTATTACTGCTATCGTGGCGGGAAATCTGGGTATCCAAGAAAAGAGATTTACTTGTTAGCGATTACGACATTCTTCTTCGAGGTTCTTAACCGATTATCCTTCTAGCTACTTTATACGGATGATTCAAATCATTAGTGGGATCTTGGAAGGTTTCAAATGGAAGGAGGCAGGCTTTTAAGCTGGACTGGTCTAGCAGGTTTAACTGTCCGTTAGTTCAGTATGGAAACATGGAAGGTCAAGGGAAGTCTATCAGGAAGAACATGATTAGCGAGCCGCTCGTTCGTGTTCCAACATCCACGCTAGCCCGGAACTGGTTTTCTGGGAGGTATACATATGTATGCTCCCCCAAATGTTCGTTCACGGTAGGATCCTCTCTCGCGATTCTGGTAGGCAATATATATACGTAAATAGAATCAAGATTAAGAAAAGCCCCTGAGAAAGTGGAGTTCGGTTGGGAAGTTGGCTGCCTCGTCTTTGGCCGCTCCGGAAATGATGGTACCCATATCAATCCGTTTTGAGGCATGTTTTCCCTTCATCTCCGAGACATTTAGCGGTTCGGAAGCCCGATCGAAGGCATAGGTTCCGCTGTTATGACCACATGGCAATCCAGCCCGTGGGAACTTGCAAGTCGGCGAATAAGCGATAGGAGAACCAATCTTTAGGGTTCAAATCGAGGCCCGATGCAGAGGTAGAATTTCCAGTTTCTGTAGGGTGGCGTAGGCAATAGAAGTCCGCTTGTTGATACCGAGAACGCCACTTATGAAAAAGTGCGCAGGGTGGAGAATGCGAAAGACGAGAAACTGGAACCCCCCCTGTTAGACGAGGTTTCTATCGAGAAGCCTCAGCCTGGTTTGGCCTGACACTCTGTGTTCAGGAAAATTTTCCTTGCGGAATTAACCGATATATTATGCTGAAAGGATTCGTATGTATGTATGTAGGTACGTCGGAATATTCTGTCTTCTGTTCCAAGACCCCGCTCCATGTTGATTCGTCAATTAACTCTGATCCCTGGCCTGGTCCGGGAGAAGGAATGCCAAATTCTGCACTCCAGCGATCTGTCTTGTTTTTTTTTTTGGCCCTTGACCATGCATTTTCTGGAGTCCGAGCCTAAAACAACTGTCAATGGTATTATTTTATTTTTCCCACCAGAAGTGATACAAGAATCGAACTGGTAAATTTGATAGCTGGCTTGAAAGGGAACTGGCGGCTCTGACGAACAATGCGCATCAATTGAGGTATCTCTCCGGTGGCAGGTGATTTGGACCAACTTGACATCAACCCGAGGCTCCAGGACAGGACTGAAGCCTTGGCAAGGAAAGAGCGTCCATGCACCACCATCGAACAATGCGATCAGGCCGGCGAGCTGGCTTTTTCGGAAGTCATGACGGCAGGAGCGTCTCAACAGGAATTCGTTTGTGTTGATATATGTAGGTTAAGGGCGGGTGAATGCGGTAGCCATGCTGCCTAAGCAGCCTCTGAGGACAGGACGCCAATGCACCTATGTCGGTATCAACCAAGCAGCATGAGAGAGCATGTGGCAGCCCTCATCGCCCGTCCCAACGTCTGCGTGTTAATTGACCGATCCAGCCCCGAGGGTCTCAAAGCAAAAAGCAAATAAGGTGGTTAGTGTGAGGTTGACGGTAGTAGGCGTCGTAAGTCCGGCACAAATCGAACAAATCGAACAAAGCGGAAGGGGGGGGGAAAGGTGTTTGAGAATAAAGAGATGGGGAATCTAATGTTAGTAGGGTTTGGGGGCGAGAGCGGAGTAGTATTGATAGAGCGACAGTGCGTCCCAGGGTACTGGTAAGCAAAACTGGCCGGAGGACGAACTAAAAAGGCAGCAGTCGGGCGGTAGAAAAATAGGTAAGTTGAGCCCGGAAATTTTGATGAAGAGAGGAGAAAAAGAAAGGAAGGATAAAGGAGAGTGATTGGAGATGTTAGTAAGAAGCTACAATGTTAGAAAGATGTTAGCGCAATAACAAGTCCTGGTCGATGTATAAAGCAGTATTATTAGGCGGGCGCGCGGGATCGCTTCAGTCATTTTGCACCGAACGAATGTATGGATGGATGGACGCACCTCCCAAGGGCTCGTAGTGTTCAGGATCAGGGAAGTAGTATCATTACAGGCAACGGTCAGAAGCAATTTCTATTTTCATTTTTCTTATTTTCATTTTTTCAATCGTGCTAAGTCCTTGGTTCTTGGTCGAGCAACAGCGGAACGGACGCCATCGAGACCTCTTTCTCTGCCGCGGCCGACCAGAGCTAGAAAGAGAACGGACAAAAGTTCCCATATGTACGACTGCATCGAATGGACAACAGACCCTGCGATCTTCTCACCTTCTGGCTGGACGGCTGGCTTCTACCTCCAGTGCAACGGTATTTTCCTTTTTCCTCTGGACGCCCAACCGACGTCGCGTGTTTTAGTCTCCTAGGTCTAGCCGCATGAAAAGACCGATTTCGACGACCTTTAAAACAACGAACAAGCTTTGCAGGACGTTTTGTGGTTGGCTACTTCCAAACATCAAAAATCTGAACGAACATTAGCTATCGCTATGCAATAGTCCCGACATCCTCATTATATACGACACTTTCTTTTTCAACCTCCACCCCAGCTGCAGCGCGAGACTGCACCTGTACCTGCACCTGCATCGGCAGACCAGCTGCTCCTGTGACGACGGTTCAATTACCCAGATTGTCCCTTGCCCGGGCCGCCAGAGTTGTCGTTTAGTCGCACTACTCAAGCCCTCTTATAAAAGGACTTAAAGGCTTTCAGTGAACAGTAAGGCGAGCAAAACAAAAAGAAAAGAAAAAAAAAAACCGTAGCGATTCATGTAAGTCCTCTCAAGTATCACCAAAATTAGCCTTGCATACACAGGTCTTCCAGAAACCACGTTCTCAAGGATCTTCATACCACGGCTTCCATCTCATCCCCGCCGTTCCCAGTCCTTCACACCTGCCCCTGTGCGCTGCTTTATTCTCCTTGGAGCTTCTGTCGAGATCTTTTAAGACGTCGGGTCGAGAAAGTGTATATATTGGCAGTTCGCATCGCATTGTGGTGGCTTTCATCAAGTTACTCGTCGCTTATAGCGTGGTGCTCCTGCCTTGGATTTTCCAGTCTTCGTTCGCACCAACTCTCGAGCATGGTATTCCCCTCCTAGCTTTGTGTATCCACGCGCGCCTGTGACCTTGCCTCAAGAGTATGAAGTTGATGTGCTTCCTCTTTTTTGTATGATATCCCATAAAAGAGGTCTGTCATTTGCACTCCCACGCACATTTCACGTCGTTCTCTGCATCTATGCATGGCTCCCCCAACCACGCAACATGGACACATGCGAGCTGTGCTACCTCAAAGGCAGATACTTCGAACCAATTGCCAATTCTGTGTTTTCGTCAATACCCGTGTCGCAGAAAGGAGCTGCCAGACCCCAAATGCGCATGTACCCAGAGTTCCCTATAGTGGAAGATAGCTGATCCGTCGCTGGCCACCCTTAGTTGTATAACTGGTCCCGTCAATTTCCTTTTCCAACGAAAAGAGGAACTCAATTCTATACCACGTTCCCTCCCTCCGATCCCGAAAGCCTATCGGAGGATACCCAGGTTTATAGGTCTCTCCTCTCACCTGACTCGTCTTCAAGAAAAGGCTATTCCTTCGCTCCACCTCGATTTGGAATCCGTTGTCAGGCCTCGTTATAGGACTGTAAACATTCGGGAGGTATCTAAACTCGTTGAGGAGACGAACGCGGAAAGAGTTTTTTGGGAGCATTGCGGAAGTGCCTCATAGTGTCGACATTGGAACCTTATTTAACCAGGCGTGGGATCGAATCCAATTTTCCCTTTTTTTTTTTTTTCTCTCTTTTACGCGGCGACATCAGTTTTCTTCGCTTGCTTAGTTCACCAAAGGAACTATAAACCGAGAAGTCTATCGCCAAGAAGATTCAGCAAAATTTCAGACCAATAGTAATATTGAGACGAACTGAACAACAGCTACCCGTCATCACCAGAACCGACAGGCGTGGTTTTCGAAAGATCCTTAGAGAAACCAGGAAGAACACACTCGTGTGCGATCGATTCACCGCGTCGACCGGCCGTGAGCGGTACCGCAGCCGGATCCGATTTTAACTCTTATCTGCTCAGTGGCCGCAGACGCACGCACACCACGTTTTGTGCGTGTTTTCCTAGGCTATCCTGTACATCGGGACGTACTTTTGGACTCTCCAGGTCGATTCGGATACTGCACAGGCCGACTAATTCGTATCCTGGGGAGAGAGAGAGAAAGACGGAAGGACAGTCCGGCCAACCAATATAAGTCACCAAATTCCCTGAGGACAATAGATGCCGTCTGCAATCCATCGATATAACTGGAGCTCGTGTTTGCAGGTCGTTGGAATAAAGAGCAAGCGCGTTCGGTGTTGATTGATCGCCCGGAGCCGCCAATAGGTCGATCCCACAAAGACCGTCACTGTTTTACTTACACCTGGCCGTAGTCAATAATAGCAGCTTCAACCTCAGTTCACACGTCTGCACTTCCAACAACTTTGATCATCTCGAATTTCTCCTCGTCCGCGTCAAAGGGAACAGTGACCTACCCCCAGCCGACCAATCGCAATGTCGTCTACCGGATCTCTGATCCAACCAACCATATCCAATGTCTTCTGCCAGACAAACGAGGATGCTCTCATGATCGTGGAGCTTATTCTGCAACGGCAGCTATTCACTGTGCAACGAAGAGCGCAGGATAGAGAAAGAGCATCGGCGGTCCAGTCAGGGAACGTCTTCGTCTTTGAGCACACGGACACCGGGATTAAAAGATGGACTGATGGAGTGCATTGGAGCCCGAGTCGGATCCTAGGAAATTTCCTCCTGTACCGGGAGCTATCTCGACCGTTCCCTCCAGGACAGAAGAAGAGGGCCCAGAGGAAAAACGCTCCCAAAGCTCGACGGCCGCCGAATTCTGAGCTTGACGACCCCCATAACCAGTTCCACGGCATGGGGGCACCTGATCCGGCCAGGGCAGGCCCTCAAGGTGACTCTGATCGCTCGCTTGTTGGTTCCCTAATAGATTCGTATGACTTCAAAACAAATGGCCTAGTGAAGAAGACAATCAGTATCCAGGACGAGAGCAACCGACAATTTCACCTGATATCCTACTATATTCCTCAAGACGTGGTAGACAACCGACTCGCCAAGCCGACAGAAATCCCAGCTTATAACCATATTAGGCCGCGAAGCACCCTATTCATATCATCTTCCCTTAGACAACCGACATCAGATGTATCGAGAAGGCAGTCGTTTCTGGAAGAGGGAGGACCCGACGCCATGTTTGAGACCCAAACAGACGAAGATGACGACCATTCGCCATCCAAGATTGGATCATACGGCCGCCATGATCCGCACCACCCGCAATCGTTCCTTCCGAGTAGCTATCCGAGTGGGCCATCCGACTACAACTATATGCAGTCGCCAGTAAACTATTTCCCTCCGACAGGCAGCCCCCACGGATACCCTGGGGACTTGGGTCCTCATGGCGAACCTATGAAGGTGGAAGAGTATGAAATCCCTCACGGCAACCACAATCCTAGATACCATCCTCCTTACTCGCAACCTTATACAACAAGCATGAGTAGTGCACCTATCAGTGCTCCACTACCCTTGCCTGCACAAACTGAATCCGTTACCTCGCAGAGTTGGTCTGGGAGCCCGTATTCTGGTTTCCAGGCCTCTCCTCTCAATACGAGTGCTGTTTCTGGGAGTGCACCATATCGGTCAAACTATCCTACCGTCGGGACAGGCCATTACGACCGGCCAATGGTACCGAGTCCGGCGGCGTCCAACTACAGCTCTACCTCTTCAACCGCCTGGACACAACCAATATACGGCACTCACAGCCCTCAACCCGGACAACAGCAGATGCAAGATCGAAGTCGTTTCCCGCCAGACAACTTTGTCGGTTGGGCCTCTTCACCACAGTCTGCACCGGGAAGAACAGGTACAGCGAACGATGAAGATGTCCTGCACCCCTACCCCCCGCAATGGACCGGCCAGTAAACAATTCGGATCCGTAGTCTAACTGAAACGCGAAAATCGTCTCCTTTTTTTGATATCGATATTTTTTCTTCCTCGGCATTCTGGTGGTGGTTGTGGTGGCGCTTGCTCGGGTTTCCCAAATTAAAAAATTATGACTGGTGTGTAAAGAGGGCCCAGTAGGAGAGAAGAAAAAAATCGGTCTGCATGACTTTGATGTAACGTTAGCGTCTCTTTGTTTATATCTTCCTTTTTACCTTTACCGATTGATGGACATAGAAAGTGCTCTTCTTACCTCCAGAGACAATTTAGTGATGACGAGACATCGCTTTTTTAGAATTAGAGTCAAGCCTTATAGATCTGTGAAAGAACAATTGAGAAATTTAGAAAAGACTCCTCCCGAAAGTCGAGCAACCTGGCCAGTAACCAACAACTTTGTCGCCGTATATGGAAGTCAAACCCGTGAGTGCAGGGGAACCCCAACCCGAATGCCTGAGAATAAATGTATCTTTATCGCTTTGCGTCTTCCTAGTTTTGGTGTGTCGACGCATTCGATGAGCAAGAGATTGTAGTCCCTTCGTCTGCCCTAGTGTTTATCCATCCTTGAGGGGAATGCAGTGCGAAAGTGAAAGGGGTCCTAGGTAGGACGGTAGGTACACAGCAATTGAGTACGGTCATGGCGGCATCCTAGGTGCTCTATGTTACTTTTGCACTAAAGAAACAACGGCACTTGTTCAAATGTATGGGCTAGATAGCTTAGAAACCATGACCTGATTGAGCAGTAAAGTCGCGTTGGAATCGAGACTAGTTCCGGCAAGGGCGCTTAGAATTTGATACCATATTGACAAAGTAGGAAGGATCGAATGACTTGGAATGCCCAAGCTTCTGGACAGTATCATCGTCAAGACGTATGCGAGCAAGGGTGGATGTTGCAATGGGGAAAAACGGCATGTTCTTTAGGAGGGCGATTGGTGTTGAAGCTTGTTGGAGAGGGTGTAGCAGCGACTTTCGAGTCCATAGGTAGCCTGAAGTAGTGAAGGATATCACACAGGCAAAAAAAGATGACAAGCAGTGGAATATATTTGGAAATACGCACCTCAGATGACTAAACAAGGGTCTTTCGTTTGCAAAGGAAAAGGGACATCTTCGGAGCGCCTCAACCTGCAACCACAGGTAAACGGGGACGCTACAGTTATACCCGGGGTTGCGCCTCGCGAGATGCTTGTGTGGCCGCAGTGTGGTAATTTCTTTTATAACAAAATAAATGTCCCCGGTCAAAGAGGCTTTTATTTGTATCCTATAGTGTAGGAACTAATATCTCTATAACCCGTTGTTTTGGAAAGAAGAAAAGGCTGATAACTCCCAAGTCCAACGCCACGGCAGGCCATCTGAGAAAGAGGAAATGTGGGTAGTATGACGCGAAATACTATCAACCCACTTACCTGCATGACGAAAAATGTTCCATCGTATCTACATGCCCTTTGATGTACTACATACGATTCCGAGTTTCAGCGACAATTGGTGTAAAACCCCAATATCCCCACTTCTTGGAAAACCCTGACCGGTTTCCTGGAGTGCATACTGCAGGACGCTAATAATGTAACTTAAAAAAGCATGGTAATGGGGCGTCTGGATCATCCGAAAGTTGACCGCGGAAACGCCAGCTAGCGGATTCATGAGAATTTCAAGCGCTCTTCGAACTACTATCGCCTCCCAACAATGTGAGGAAGATTGGGAGTGGAGAAGGAAAAAAATATGTTATAATGTGCTCTCCGAAGTATGGGCTACGGGAATCCCAAACGCTAGTTCACAAAAACAAATTTGCAAGGGCATATCAGACGAACGGGATTCAAAATCCCGGGAGAGAAAAGANAAAAACCCTAGAGGAACTAGGAAAACTTGAAGCTGGTGTGGACACCAAGTTTCTTGAGGAAGGAAGCGGACCCATCCTAGCGAACAACTGGGGTTGTGTGGGTTCGTTCGCATTCGGGGCTTAAATTTGTACTACTGTGATTCCGAAATGTTGGCAGGATACAGAACACATTCGTTCTCAAAAGAAAAGAAAAAAACGACCGAAAAAAACTTTGTAGCTAATGTGGTCCCAGAATGTTATCCAGTTGGTCTTCTGTCCAGTTTGGCCTTGGAGGATTTTGGTACAAATCACCTTTGATAACTGACGTTACACAGCTTTTCCGGTTTGCTGAGTTGAGGGTTTTGAAAATAGGGTAAATTGGTGAGATAAAATTTGAAAGAAACCCGGGTTGTGATATTGCTCGGAATTTTGATGCGAAAGCTATTGTAATCTTGTCCGCAAAATATACATATATCCATATATCCATATATTTATTCGAGTAAACGGATGCGAAAAAGGACACTGCATTAGCGATCCCAGCCGGTAACCGATTTGTATTCATTTGCTTGTGATTTGTTTTGAGGTCGGGCGTGCGAGTTCGGTTCGATTGCTGACTGCCGTCTCCAGGACCAATTGCATAAACATGCATGAAATCGACGGTCAACCAGGCCAGGCTCTGGCTTTTTGGGGTGGGTTGCAGCACGGGACTTATCACATATGCGACCATGCTGGTATTAGAATGTCCAAGGCCCTGCAATTGGCGGGATAGGCAAAGTGTGCCATGTCGTGTATATTTAATGACCGTTTCTGGCAAGGAAAGGTAGAGAGAGAGCGAAAATCACCACCACCACCAACGGTTGGAAAACTGATGAGGATGCATGCACGTTCGCTTCGAATGAGAAAAAAATACAGGTACAAAGTACGAGATAGGAAACACTCGGATGCGAAATTGTTGTTCCTTAAATTTTCTTCGATTTATGTCAGTAATGTCTAGTTCCCCTTGGATTTGGCACTTAAAATGGGACGAATAGATCCACAGTCCGGGTTCACGTGAGTGGTTCAGAGCCGCTTCCAGAAGGGTGCTGGCCAGGCCAAATGAGACAATTCCGTGTGATCTTCGTGGGGCAGATTGCTACGGAATGAGGTCAAATAATGTGGGTCCCTTTGTTTTCCTTTTTCTTTTCTTCTTCTTCTTCGAATACAGACTCGAGAACACGCTACCCTAGAAGCTCAATCAGCCACCTGATCATGCATCCTGGGATAAACGACGATGCAATGTGGGCGAAAGTCCAGTCTCGATCAAGGTTCTGGTGTGTGAATGCAAGGGTTTGGAGCTGAAGTGGTGTCTCTCGAAATTGCCGAAATCCGAGTAAATAAGCAATCTTGCTGGTGATTGACAGAGAGGTTCGCCGCGAAGCCACGGGGCGATATGTCGAACGCACGTTCTCACGGACACTTTAAATTGACATTTGACGTCTGGCCGCGATCAAGAGGATGAGCTCACTGAAATGTTTCCGGGATGAACAAGGACGTGGTCAATGATAAAACGCAAGAATGAGAGCGTGGATATACGGCGAATAAACACGGTGACCTGGAGGGAGCGAATGCAGGTTGAGAGTTAACACATGTACATTCGTGTGAGAGGCCTAGTCTCGCGCGATCGTTATATACATAAAACCCAAGAGAGCGATCCCGGTCTCGAGGCCGTTGAATCCGAGTGAGAATAAGGTTCGTCACCGTTGTTCGGATCTCAAAACCTTAAATTTAGAGTTTTCGTTAGAAGATTTGTTATTCCAAACGACAGCCGGCCGGCAGCCCTAAGCTCAATCGACAATTGCTTCTTAACGTTAAATCTCCATCCTAACCGCCGGCACTAATCCTCACGTGCCTATCTTTCTCCAGCCTCTTTCCCGCGTCTTTGACCGCCCGTCGACGCTCCAGAGGCCATCACTGGTGATAGCACACGGGAGCAGAAACTCTCCGTCTGGCCCAGCAGACCCAATTTCCTGCTGCAAGGAAAAGAGTCCAGGTGCTGTCAGCCAGCAAGCAGGCTAGTTCGTTTCACTGCACCATTTGCTTTTTAGTCGAGCTCCCTTTTCTTCTTTCGGCGGCGCCGCTACTTTTTTCCTCTTTCTTTCTTTCTTGTATCGTCCTTTCGAGGAAAAATCCGCATCCAGACCCGCCAAGACCATATCAACGCCCACCTATCGCGACAAATTTGAGGGTCTCATGACCAGGGATATCGTTCCTAATTGCTTCCTACTTCGCGAGTAGCTGCAAGCAATGTCGGTCTCACGCCTACCACGAATCGCTCGGACGCCAAGGTGGAGAATACCTCTCTCCCAATGTTCCCCTATCACACGACGCAATTTGGCCACAAGTGCATCTGATAATAGGTAATCTTTGATACGCTTCGTCCTCTCCCACGGCTGATTGGTTTTTCCAGCCCACTTGGTTCAATCCCCCCTGGAAGAAGCAAAAGATCACGCTAATACCATGACGTAGTGCGACTGGAGTTTTCTACGATGTCGTTATCGTTGGTGGTGGGCACGCAGGCTGCGAAGCATCTGCTGCTGCTGCAAGATGTATGTTGATGCCGCCCCTTGCAAACTTCAGGCAACTTTTGGACCAGGCTGATCAATTACATTCTGCGAGCAGCTGGTGCCAGAACAGCTCTTGTTACCCAGAAGCTGTCAAGCATAGGAGTCTGCTCTTGCAACCCTAGCTTTGGCGGCATAGGCAAGGGGATCATGATCAAGGAGATTGACGCATTAGACGGACTCTGTGGACGAATTGTTGGTACGGCACGCGTGACTCTCAATATATCCGTGCCCAGAGGGATCACTGATGGCCGAATCCCTGCACAGATAAGGCTGGAAGCCAGTTCAAGATCCTCAATCGGAGGAAAGGCCCTGCTGTCTGGGTCCGTGCTCCTAATAACTAGCCCTCAAAGATACTAGTAGCATTCTGCTGATAGAAAATGTAACCCTGACAGGGTCCGAGAGCACTGATCGATCGGAAACTCTACAAAGATC
This sequence comes from Dactylellina parvicollis, assembly GCA_036971385.1. Classification (NCBI taxonomy): domain Eukaryota; kingdom Fungi; phylum Ascomycota; class Orbiliomycetes; order Orbiliales; family Orbiliaceae; genus Dactylellina; species Dactylellina parvicollis. Next base: position 1,443,723 of record JAJTUD010000014.1, on the reverse strand, counting down.
ATATGCAGACAGAACTTGCAAACTACCCAAACTTGACAGTCAAGGAAGGCTCTGTCGCAGATATCATCATCGAAAAGAACGAGGGCTTCACTGGGGATGGCGATGGCCATTATGGCCAGGTTACTGGTATCAAGCTGGAATCCGGCGAAGAGATTTACACAAAGCATATCGTTATAACGACTGGGACATTTCTAAGTGGGGAAATACACATTGGTATCGTAACCTTGTGGCTTAGGCAAATTATTTTTTTTGCTGATTTCTAATAATCAACTTAGGTCTGGATGTATTCCCGTCTGGACGTATGGGTGAAGCAGCATCCTACGGAATTAGCAAGTCCCTTCGCGAAGCTGGTTTCAAACTAGGTCGTCTAAAAACCGGGACGCCCCCAAGGATCGATGGTAACACTATTGACTACAGCCGCCTCGAGATACAATATGCGGATGACCCACCAGTTCCTTTCAGCTATCTCAATGAAAAGGTCGAACAAGAGGTAAAATTTGATAAGAAATCCTATATCTAGAAGCCAGCTAACTTGGCAGTAAAGACGCAACTTCCCTGCTACCAAACATCCACAACTGCTGAAGGTCATGAGATTCTCCGAGCCAACCTTGACAAATCTATACACATTCGAGAGACTGTCAAAGGTCCTCGCTACTGTCCATCCTTGGAGTCAAAAATTATCAGATTTCCGCAGAAGGAAAAGCACATAATCTGGCTCGAACCTGAGGGGTATGACGATCAAATTGTTTATCCTAATGGCATTAGTATGACTGTTCCGCCAGATGTTCAAGAAGCCTTGCTTCGAACGGTGCCCGGACTGGAGAAGGCTACGATGACACAGGCAGGATATGGTGTTGAATACGATTACGTAGATCCTCGGAGTTTACGAGCAACTCTCGAAACTAAAACGATCCAGGGCCTCTTCTTGGCTGGTCAAATTAATGGCACTACAGGATACGAAGAAGCTGCCTCACAAGGTATAATCGCTGGTATAAATGCCGGATTATCTTCGCAGAACAAGCCTCAGATGACGCTCCTCAGATCCGACGGTTACATCGGAGTCATGATTGATGACCTTATTACGAAGGGCGTTTCCGAGCCCTATCGAATGTTCACTGCCAGATCTGAATTCAGAATGTCCGCAAGATCGGACAATGCAGATCTACGACTAACCGAGAAGGGCCGACGGTATGGAGTTGTCGGTGATAGGCGGTGGAATCACTTCCAGAATGAATTTGAGATGATGGATAAGGTTAGGTCAACTCTGGAAGGGTTGGTTTTAAGTGCGCCAAAGTGGGTAGAGAAGGGAATAGAAGTTTCGACAGATGCCTTCAAGTACAGTGCTTTCGACCTTCTCAGGAAGAATCACTTGATGACGGGCTCATTCTTGGATATATTCCCAGAGCTTACCAAAATACCGGAGCGAATAAGACAAAGGATTGATATCGAAGGTGAGGAAACAGTCTTGCTAAATTTTTGGTTTAGCTAATTAAAACTGACCGGCTGTTGCAAAAGGGACATATGCCCCATATATCAAACAACAGATGGAGGATATCCTCCTATTCGAACGAGATGAGAACCTTCTTTTACCACCAAATATGGATTATGCTGGAGTTGTTGGTTTGTCGTCCGAAGAAAAGGCTCTCCTAGCATCGACGAAACCTGAATCAATCGGACAGGCAAGAAGGATAGAAGGAGTGAGTAGTTGTCTTTAGCAGAGCCTCTCAGCAGAAAATGCTAACATTGACGATAGATGACCCCTTCTAGCTGCTTGATCTTGCTCAAGTACGCAAACCGGAAGCGTCGAGCTTCTAATTATGCATCTCGTAATACTATATCGCAAATCGTGCAGGAGATCGAGCCTCCTCCGTCTTCACCCACCAGCGATATCGCCCCATAAGGGTAACAACCTGCAGCTGCACTGTATAATATTGTATCATATGTATATCTACCATTCGTCTTCCTGTACATAGAGGATTCATCCATATTGGCGAGTTGTATTCATAGAATGGGAGTTCCAGTCTGCTGATCTGGATTTGTCCGGGTTATATCCTTGTGCACTGCTTTCCGTTTGCTGTTGGGGAAACTATGTGTTGGTGCGCTGGTTCCTTTGGGCCTCGGCCCAACTATGACGACGTTCTCGTGTCGCATTCCAGGTCATTTATTTCACCCTTAACCTATTTTACAAAAACATACAACCACAGAACAGGCCGCACTGACGGCGAAGCTTTGGAAAATTCTCCCAGGACGGGCTCAGATACCGATACTCGTCCAAACTGTACAACCATCTTCGATGTCACTACCTCGCCTCACATTTCTTTATCCCAGTTTTTTCTCCACAGCGCGGGGTCAAACTCTCTGCGGGATCGCCTGCTGCAAACATGCCGCTCGCACCAGTCGGCATGTTAGAAACTACCCGAGCAGGACGAAACGATGCTCTTTCACCTCGATATCGAGACCTGCGGGTGTTCCGAGGCTGCTAGCGGAGCACAGAAGATGTGCGAGTACATTACAAGAATCGGCACCGAGACGGGATGACGCAGTTATGACTGGTGCCCCGCCGCCTCTCTCGCCTCCCAAGCCAAAGGTATCCGCAGGAGGGACACCAAAGCCGGAGGAGAAATCGACCAATAACGATACCAAAAAATTAGCTACTTCGCCGGAGACGCCGCAGACGCAGACATCCGATATCGGGATAAACTACAAACTGGAGTCGTTACTGGCGACGTCAGCATTGGATGTTTTAACGGCTGATGTGAAGGAAACGGAGGAGCAGGTACCGACGGCGCAGAAGAAACAAGGGGATGCGGGAGCTGGGGCGCCGAGCAGTTCGGGAAGTCGGCCGGAGACGGTAAAACCGAAGGGCACAGCAGAGTTGGCCATGAGTCCGACGCTGGCGAAGTTATATCATAATTTCGATACCTTTGATATGGTGAAGCAACTCGAAGCTGGGGGTTTTACGTATGCGCAGTCAGTTACTGCGATGAAGGCTATTCGGAGTCTGTTAGCTGTTAATCTCGAAAAGGCGAAGGAATCCACGGTGACGAATTCCATGTCCGAAAATGTAGGACAACCCTTGGCACCCGTACGCCTGGTAGGAGATATGTTGACAAGAACGGCTGGGTACAGGAAAATTATCTTTTTCGGGCCGCCTGTTCGGAATTGAAAACCGAGACGGAATCCGCCAGACGCGCTTCTTTAGAGAAGACGAGGATAGACCGTGCCCAGATACAACACGAGTACGAGCAGCTAGAACAGAAACTCAACGGAGACTTGATGAACTTGAAGGACGAGGTATCGAGTTTATTCAATGACCGAAAGATAGTTACTCGGCAAGAGCAACGAGCAATGGAGGTCAAGATTCAGGAGCTCAATTATAAGCTTACTATATTGCTTAATGGTGATATGAAGAGTGAAATCGAGGCCCTGAGATGGACAACAACTAGAAGAGGATTGGTAAGTCATCCTATCGATATATATGTCCATCTGTTTAAAGCAGCTTATCTAACTTAATATACAGATTGCTATTGCAATAATAGCCGTAGTAGTTGTGACTCTCATTCGGTACACTAGCGTTCAAGCTACCAAGAGGGAGGCCTCACACGAAGCGAAAGGCAAAAAATCAAAGAATCAATTGCACCACGCTACTGATGCTGGACTGGTCGCATCCTTTTCATCGTCTGGATCGCAAAACCGGCCTGATGGGAAAGACAACGGCGATGGTGGGACTTTCGTATCGCTAGGGTAGAGGTTGACCGAGGAGCATGTACCAATACAACCCACCGCTCTGAATCCAAACTGCCACTTCGTAAATCCTGTACGAGATTTATCTCATGCCAGTCTCCGAAGTAGTTTAAACGATCCATTATCTCGACTGTGGCTTGACTGGGACTGGATCTCCTTCCAACTCTTCACCAGTAGCATTGACGTCACCAACTTCATCATTTCCCTCCTCTCCCTCCTCTCCCTCCTCTCCCTCCTCTCCCTCTTCTTCGTTTTCTACAATCGGATCATCATCTCCTGCCTCGAGTTCACCAGTCACTCCACCACTGGCCAAAAGCTGTCCTGCAGTATCCTCTTTGACTCCATCTAGCTTTCGGTATCTAATATATTTTAGATCATCGTTAGAGTCGCGTATTCCTGGATAAGAAAACAGACAATGGTACATACTTGCGCAAACTCTTCTTCCTTTTGCTAGCCTTTTTCTTCCTCGCGACTTCATTGAGCACGCTATTTCGACTCTGGTCTCCCTTTTCGAGATCTTCGAGCTTCGATGCTAGGAGCTGCCTTGCTATCTTCCGATTCTGCTCCCGCGATCGTGTTTCTTGGGATTTCACCACGATACCTGTGGGTGTATGGCGGAGTTGGACGGCAGATGAAGTTTTGTTCTTCATTGACATTGTCAGTATTTAAGATAAAATACTTTCCCTATCAAACTGTGGAGTACAGATAAAGAGTGCGAGGCCACTGCTTTCAAACACCTACAACTATCCCACACTTAGCTCAAAAAATCTCGCAAGGAGAAGTTTGAATCTCTGGTACCTACTCTTTTGACCACCTGATTGGTCATGAACCTCTACCATCAGCAAATATCCCATGTTATCCGGACCTAGATGAGTTTTGTTATCCTACCAGGTCCACTACATATAATCATCAGACTTAGAGTGACAGGAGCCAATATATTAGAGCAGGTTGTGACAAAAAGAAGGCACATACCTCCCCTTCAAAAACTTTTCTTCTATATCATCTTCATTGACTTTCGGTCTCGGTGGCATGTGTTTCTTGTAGAATATCGCCGTTGCGCTTATCGAGCGGCGCGCTGATGGCACCGCGGATGCGAATCTGTGTTCACATAGTGTCAAGGGATGCGTTGGAAATCTGCTGAAGACGCTCCTGACACAGTTCCTAGTCGAAAACATCGTATGATGTGCCCTATGGCTTGACGGAGTGGTCTCTTGGTCTCCGTATGTGAAGAAGAAGACAGCTAGACCTGTCTCATGTGTGGTGTCCAGATTTTAAAGAACCACGCCACACCAGCAATATAAGTTTTTCGGACTCAGGTGTTGGCTCGGTTGCTGTGTGGGAGAGGACTTTGCAACTCGGTGCCTTGCATAATATTATCAGACAGCCATACTTTCACAGGGCGGAAAGTCCGCAAGTATACTTCTTCCGGAATCTCAATCCCTAGTCAAGGCAAAGCCTCTTCGAAAGTTGAGTTGGTTTTGTTCAGAGCAGTCTTTGTTGGTGCAGCTGCTGTCAATCGTCACCGCCGCCGCTTGGCAATCTCCTCTACGACAAATGTGGTAGAAACATCCGCAACGCACCTTGCCGCATATGGTAAATTTATGTCGTGGGCGTTTAATAGATAGGAAACTTTATTGGATGGCTGGCTTTGAGGCTATGTAATTCTTACCAGTTATCGAAATACTAATGATTCTCGAAATCTGAAATTTCTAAATTGGCATCAAATTATCGATGCCTGTTGAGGAAATCGATGGCGGGTGAGGCGAAGTGAATCCGTAAGGGTAGATACCAAAGTATATAATTCAATGCGGGATCTCATACATATATTTTCCACCCAAAATATATAGATTATTCTCCATTAAATTTTGAACTCAATATCTAAAAGAATTACCTCTCCAATCTTCAAGACAGCACCTAAAATGCAAAATTCTTACAGAAAAACCTACTACGAAGGGCCCGAGTCCTATATGGCAGTGCCGCATCAGCATACTGCCGAACTCTCCAGCAATTACGAAGAAGATGTTGAGAAGCCAGCTCCTGCGAATTTCAACCCTTCGCCGAACAAAGAGTCGATATTTATCCCCTTAATCAAGAAAAGAATTACTAGGAGGACGTTTTGGATAATATGCGGTTGCGTGGGGGGTGTGGTTCTCGTTGCTATCGTTGTTGGCATCGCAGTTGGTGCTTCGAATGCGAAAAAGAGCGGAAGTAAAGCGGTCAAAGGAGGAAAGGGTGGGTATAGAGCCGGCAGCTCCGGGGGTAACGGCAGTGATCCCTCAAGTACAGACGGTGATCCTTCGACCACAAATGGTGGCAGTTCCTGTAGGTTTACCTTAGCGAACAAATGTTTTCAAAGTTATAGATGTACTAATTGAGAATCTTTATAGCAACCGATCCTTGCCAGCAGCTCGTTGATCTTGGGGCACCTGCAAATGAGATTAGCGATTGTCTATACCAAAAGCATCTGACGTCTCTGGAAATTATCGATAATTTTGATAGTTCTGACGACCACACATGGACATATAGTAAGTTATCTCTGAAGATCGATCCAGGGCAAGTGTTCACTAACATGCTTGTAGCATCTAATCCTTACGCATCTGTTAATAAACCGGGCAAACTGGGCAAGCCATCCCATAAGACCACCAAACTTGGAACCGTCCTAAAACTCGAGAGAGCCGGGAAGGGTTTACTAGGAAAACCGTCCCAGTTTCACGGTAGCTTAGGAAGCAAGGGATCTCGAAAGCCGGTCCTTACAAAATCGGCAAAATCTATCGCCAGTGCTGGGAAAAAATTGAAAACCCTACGCCAGAAATCTGGGAAGGTGGATAGGAATGCTAAACTTGCTACTGCTGCGCATAGCTTAAAGGCTTCAGCGGCCAGCAAGGTTAAAGTGGTTAAGGCTCGAGATGTAGAGTCTGAGCTCGATCCTAAAATTATTTTGGCATACAATGTACTCTCCAATAGGGATTGATTTGGCTTTGATGCTCAGTCCACTTACATCTGTACATATTGATATTCCCAGTTGTTCGTTCAGGCATTAAAATTTATATTTATATACGTTAGATATAGCCTAGCATTTGGTATTCTCTTTTAACTCCTTAGAGATCAAAGCAATATATATTTTTTTATGTGAAGAGATTATTCCTGAAACAGGTCTAAGCTAAGCTACAACTGATTTCAACTAAAGTGTTAAAGAGTTTAAGATAAAGGTTCGATAGTAGACCAAACCATCCCGGCGCGCATACCGGCTTACGTAGTATATTTGTAACGGAAATCCAAAATTTACATTCCCGCATCCCTATCTCGTCTCGAGCCTCAGATATATAAGTTTTTCTTCATTTTATGACCAGCCGACCCCGCATTTGCGCTTGGATGCCATATATCGGGTATGCGAGGTTTGCAGCGGGATTTCTGTCGCACAGCCTGACGGCATAGAAGGAGTCGAACGTAGAGCCCGTAGACCATCTTTCGCAATTCCGAAGGGCACTAAGACATATCTAGCTAGTGAAACCAGGTACAGATGTACAGACCAGTGCCGGCATGTACCCCGTAAAATATTCGCAGGAAACGTCCAAACCCTGAACCTTATTTGGAAAACGGCTCTGCGTAGAGAAGGCTCGCCGACCTTCTGTCCAAAACGATGATAAATAGAAATATCTCGTTATGTACATCGAGTCGAGTTTATCGGATCAAGGGCTATCAACAATAATCTTGGAAATAAGGTCCATTTAGGATATAAATTCAATTGCCTCCCCGTTGAAATGACTGAAATTCTGTTTCGAATGATCCAGTTTGTAATCTCACGACATTTCACAATCTCACAACTTCAACTCCGATATCAGCATTTATCTGATTAAACGCCGCATTCAAAGGTTAGTCAAAGAGCCCTATAATTGCATGTATGCTTGCTCGGTTTTAGTTCGGGAACGATGCAGCTTTACAGCTCAAGATAACGAACTGTTCGGCTTCCGTCTGTTTCCATATCTTTGATCCAAATCTTATCCGGCCACGTAATAACATATGTTTACACGTAATGTCTCATCCGAGTGTGTTCTTACTCCCAGTTTGCTTCCATTGAGAACTTGTTTCTTTGAGCTTGATTACTCTTTATATTTCGCACGAAGAGTGTTTCCTCCAAAGACTTTGTTCCCACTTCCTGCTTGATTTCCAGCTTGTTCCGATGTTTTGTCGAGCCCTGGAGGTCGAAGTTCCGAACAGCATCCGATCGGTCCTCTTGTTGGTGGGCTGATATTGAACGATTTGCATGGATCCTACCCCGCATTTTGGCTGTGCCGTGACGTTTTGGGCTGTCGGATGTGCGGGAAACCAAAATGCAACAGCGTGCCAAGTTTTCGCTAGCGACTCATGCACCCCGATGGATGCGGTGGCGTCGCACAAACTCAAGCATTCATTCGTATCCACGCAGGGGATTTTCATTCCTCCGTTTACGCCGCGGTTCTATCCACTGGCTGGAGGAGCGAGCTCGCTCTCGTGAACCGTTGCGGCTCACCACCGGAAGAGACCATGTAACCTTCAAGCATTTCTCCGCTGCGGGAGACATTTATTGCAATTACATTGGACGTGCCGGCAGCGTTCCTGATATGTGAATCATGTTGCAACCGCAGAATTCCGTACTCGATGCGTACTCACTGGATCAATTGATCCGAAGAGCGCTGGAAAGCTCGGAGGATCAGGCCAGAATACAATTTTGCTGACCGCTTTCGCTCTCCGGCCGCTGGACTCCGTCTACGGCCTTAGAAAGCTGCAGGTTAGATATCAGCCGGATTGAATTATCTAACAATTCAGCCAGCCAATCAGTCGTTCTCCAAAAGGCAACTAAAGCAGCTGAACCCGCGTCTATATATATACCAAGCCAATTGACCTAACAAACTGTCCTCTTCTTCCTCTTAGTCACACATCTTCTTCTTCATATTCTTCAACATGGTACTACGAGCAACTACTTCCGGCCTCGCGCGTTGTTTGGCCAAACGGGCGTTCCAGGCTCCCAGCTTGAGCGCACGTGTTGCTCCGCAGGCATTCCGCAGAACACTAACAACCACTTTTCAACCTCAGGTCAAAGTCCTCGCTGTCCTGTATGATGTGAGTGTTCATTTAAATTGAATCGTGATGCTGGAACAATCGTTGTCTAATTAGTTCGGTGAGACAGGGCGGTAAACACGCCAAGGACGTTCCGGCTCTGCTAGGAACAACCGAGAACGAGCTTGGTCTGAGGAAATGGGTAAGCAACCGTCTTCTCTGAATACTGAGGAAGAGTGCAGTGTCAATTGACTGTACATTATTTTTAAAATAGCTCGAAGATCAAGGCCATACTTTGGTTACTACTTCTGATAAAGAGGGGGAGAATTCCACCTTTGACCGTGAATTGGTCGATGCGGAAATCATCATCACCACTCCTTTCCACCCAGGTATATGCCATTAGTTTTCAACCAAATGCAAGTATCAATTGACTAATGAACGAGATTATAGGTTACTTGACCGCTGAGCGTCTAGCGAAGGCTAAGAAGCTGAAGCTTGCAGTTACCGCAGGAATTGGTAATTACCCTTCGGACTCGGAGCACCTGGAGGATTCGATACTCATATATTCTACTTCTAGGTTCTGATCACGTTGACCTCAATGCTGCCAATACGACCAATGGTGGAGTCACAGTCGCTGAGGTTACCGGTTCGAATGTTGTCAGTGTCGCCGAACGTAAGAAAGCATTGATGCGTAAGCTGGATGGTATTGCACCGGACTAACAGAATTCTTGTTTAGATGTTATCATGACCATTCTAATATTGGTCAGGAACTTCGTTCCCGCTCACGAACAAATCCGACGAGGTGACTGGGAGGTCGCTGCTGTAGCCAAGGACGAATATGATCTTGAGAACAAGGTTGTTGGAACTGTTGGTGTCGGAAGAATCGGAGAGCGCGTTTTACGCCGCTTAAAGCCATTCGATTGCAAGGAACTCTTGTACTTTGACTATCAGCCACTCAAGCCGGAAATCGAAAAGGAAATCGGCGCCCGCCGTGTTGAAAGTCTGGAGGATATGCTTTCTCAGTGTGATGTTGTCACTATCAAGTAGGTTCACCCGACCAACTCGAGTTTGGAAACCGCCTGAATACTGACTCGGATTCCAAGTTGCCCGTTACACGAATCCACTAAGGGACTGTTCAACAAGGAGTTGATCTCCAAAATGAAGCCTGGGTCATGGCTTGTTAACACGGCCCGTGGCGCCATCGTTGTCAAGGAAGACGTTGCTGAGGCCGTTAAGTCTGGACATCTTAAAGGTTACGGCGGTGACGTTTGGGTTCGTACATTTTTATGTCGAGCACTGGTGAATACCATGACTGATACTTCGATAGTTCCCTCAACCGGCTCCCAAAGATCACCCATTGAGATATGCTCTCAACCCCTTCGGTGGTGGCAATGCTATGGGTATGTTCCGGTCCTATTTGAAAGCGAATTGTGCATCCAATCAGCTAAAATTTCACGTCATTCTAGTTCCCCACATGTCTGGAACCTCTCTAGATGCCCAAAAGGTAAGCATCTATCTTTCAAGGTGGCAAAACTATATTTCCGTTCACTAGCTAATAAAATCAGCGATATGCGGAGGGTACCAAGAAAATCATCGACAGCTACCTATCTGGTCGTCACGACTATGAACCCCATGATCTAATTGTTCATAAAGGAGACTATGCTACCAAGGCATACGGACAGCGTACCAAATAAGAAATTGCACTAAAATCGGGAAGGTAGCTTGAAAGAGAGGCTAAGAAATACCTCTGGAAAGCTGTAGGAAGTATTATCTGGTATTAAAAAATATGCACCAAAATGGAGTCGGATTTTTATTCCAATTTCTACATTTGAAAGTGCCCTAAATAACGGACAGCATGCATTCACCTTGATATCCTTAGGGTGGCTAAATACTGTATAAAAAAATTGAAATGAAAGAACTACTGGAAGGAAAGAACGATTGAACCTGATATTGAACATTAGTGACTATTATATCTGTAATGAATTGCTTTCGTCTCCTTGCTCGTCCACAACCGCGTTCGGAACATCCGCACTCATCGCGCACTCCAAAAACTCTTCCAGCTCCTCACTTACTGCTTTCATCCGCTCCTTTACACTTTGTACACCGCCTTCACCATCTTCCCCACCATCTTCCCCTCCAACAATAATCCGACCAGGCGGGTTTTCCTTTCCAGCCACAGCCAGTATCACCCTAGTAGTTTCAGCAACTAGTTCCAACTGCATAGTGGCGCTGATACCAGGATACTGCAAATTTCGAGAGAATTTTTTCGGAGTATCAGTTGTATCCGGGTCCCCACCATCCATAGGAGTGGTGACCGCGCTCTCGGGTTTAACTGTAACCGTCTCCAGCATCTTTCTCATGTTACCAGCTCCCATACGAGGCGTCAGACGATACTCATCTTCATCGTCGTCATCGTCATCTCCTCCAGTGATCTGCTCTTCATTCACTGGCTCTTCCCCGTCCGTTGGAGCCGCCGGTGGCAGATGCACTGGGTTCGAAAGTAGGTGCGTCATAATCGACGGCTCTATATTTGTCAATTTAATATTAAAGGGCGCGATTTCAAACGCTAGAGCTTCCATGAACCCTTCCACCGCGTGATGCGCTGCTGTGAGTAATGAAAGCCCCGGAGTTCCGGTCTGTGCGGCCAGACTTGTGACGCATACTATATGACCTCCGGTACTCTTCTCTCGCATGCTTTTTACTACGGTTTTGACGATATTAATCGTGCCAAAGTAAGAGACTTCGAATTGCTCGCGGGCGTGCCATTCAGAACATTCTTCTAGAGCACCGTAGTATGCTAAGGTGATAGGCTCGTTAACAGAATTCAACTTGTAAGATTTCTACTGAACGAAACCTACTATTACTGGTACAACTGAGCAGTATATCAACCCGTCCAAAGTTTGAGACCGCATGCGCTAAAGCCGCCTGACAAGACGTGAGGTTTCTAAATTGAAGCCCCGTGTTAGTCTGTGTAGCGAATATAGTTTGAGTTTCAGGCTTACTTTGTGCTCAACGGGACTGGTAGACAAGAAGAGCCACCCAAACTACTTAGAATCCCAACATCTAAAGCCTGAATATCTTCCCCGTCCCACTTTGGCTTCCCCTTCGTGTTGTTCGCTGTTGCATTTTGTGCACCGGAACCGGATTCCTTCCAGGCAGTGTATTCCTCTGCTGAACAGCCAGCGACCACACTCTCACCGTTCCGTAGAGCTTGCCGGGCAATCGAGAATCCAAGCGGAGACGTCGCAGAGGTGATCAGCCAGACTTTGCCCTGCGCTGTGACTGAAGATGTTGGCGACATGTCATCCCTTGACCTCCAAAGGTGTGGCTTTTGTACGTTGAATTCCCGATGAAGTCGAAGTCGGGCCAATTGACCGCATTATTAATTAACATGCGACACAGTTGAATTGAGGTTTTATTGTAGCCCGGTTAGCTGGTTCTGCCGCTTGAAGCTCTCTCCTTCGCCTTTTTGTCTGCAACTCAGCGGACCGAGAAAAATTGCAACATGATTCACCACATCCAAACGGAACTTTCAGCGCATGTTTACAATATCTAAAGCTACCGCTCTATAGATCTGAAGGCTCCAGCCGCAGCATTGCCGGCATATCTTTAATCCATAAGCCACACGAACTCAAATATTGGGAGTTATGGCGCCACCACAAGCCAACGCAAAGACGGTGCAGTACCGCAGAATACACAATCTGCTTCTAGGTACCCGGCTCCTCTCTCAACGAGGAACGCCTTCACCGTTCACTTTGATTCTCGATAGCCTGGAGCAATCTTCTATACCTTTAGTCGAAGAGTACATAAGTCGGGCAAAGGTATGTACCCTAAGGGACATCTGATTCGAAAGACTGCGATACGTATCAATACTCACATTTCTATGCCTGCACAAGCTCATCCGAGTCAACATTATATTTGTATCATTTGTAACGGTGCGTCCGCCCAAGGATGCCAGCAAAGTCATTAGAGCTCGCGGAAAGTCGCTAGATGCTCTGCAAAAAGAGATACTAGCTGCGGCCTCGAGCGATAAGCAGACAGAGGCCGCAAAGGGTATTCAGAACATGGTCATCATCGATTCTACGAACCATCTAGTATCCATGTCCAGCGAAGGAGGGGGGCAGAGAAATAGCACGAGCCTCGCATTCTTCCTATCTTCGCTGCTCACCCCGTCGGTTACCATTCTGGCTACGTACCACACGGATGTCCCGAGGATACCAATGCCAACGGGAAATGCGTACGCCCCGGATCCTTTGGAGCTTCTCAAGTACTTGTGCACGACACTGATCACCGTCCACTCGCCCTCCCACATCTTTGCACAAAAGCGAGCGTCGGATAAATCTCTGCCACCGCCGAGTTTTGGCTTGGACGAGGACATTGAAGGTTCAATCACGAGTCTAGGGGCTAACACCGGCTGGTGCGATTCTTGCGGTCCGAAAGAACGATCGCAGGCTCTGATATACGAGCTCGAACACCGACGCATGTCCGGACGGGCCATGAGCGAGTGGTTCTTCCTAATGTGTCACGCGTCGAAGAAGACGAAGGAAAAGGTGATACTCTTGGAGGATCACCCGGCGTACAACCCGTCCATCGAACCACCAGCATCAGAAGGGGCGGTTGATGATAATGATCTCACATTCTCACTTGGACTTACGGCTAAGCAGAAAGTCGATCGAGACGGTGTGGTCCTGCCATACTTTGACGCTCAGAATGAGGAAGGGGGAACCGGTGGCAGGATACTATACGTCCCAGGCCGAGAAGACGATTGGGATGACGAAGAAGACGAAATATAGATTTTTCGATTTCTGATTTTTCGAGTACATCGGAGCTAATCTGAATTTTTCGAAACTCCCGAGCCATATGTCGTAGAAACTCTCTCAAAGTGGTTCACCCCGTTCACGCCTCCTGCAAGAAACATCACACACACATATACCTGCGTTATATTAAGCGTTTAAGGGAGATTTTATGCCCCAATTATTCCCCCATAATGCCTTCAGAGGCTAGCATACCAAGCAAGAAAAAAAATTGAACCAATTATACCGTATAAGCAGGCGCACCCTCTCATAGCTCGTGAAATCAGTAATGACCTATACCCACTCAAGCGCACTCCTCCACGAGTCACAGTCACCAACTTGTCATTTCCCAATAGAATTTTCCCATTTATAACCGCCGACCCTTTTTTTCCAATAATAATCCCACCCGCGGGAAAACACATCCCTTCTACATGAAGTCATCCCAGCAGATCGCCAGCGTGATCTACAATTCCCAGCAGCAGCGCAACTCATACCCCAGCAGCAGACAGTCGCAGCTGTACGCTTCCTCGTACCCGTATTATCGAACCAATAGCAGCAGAATGGATATGTCAACCAGTAGTATTAGTAGTGGCGAGGGTAAATCGGGTTATACTACAGGGAGTGGACCGTACGGTGAGGATTTTATGGATTCCCAAAGGGGGATGCTGATGGAGACGCAGCTGGACGAGGTAACCGAGGAGATTGATCTGAATAAGGAGAGATTTGAGAGGGAGGAGTTGAAGTCGTTGAGGGATAGAGATCAGGTATGTTGACTCCTACCGCTTTTGGTTTGCATCTCGGTGTTTTAAAGGTTGGTATCATGATATGTGAGAGAGGCTAACCTGGACTCGTGAATATCGATTTAGAGATTGAGGAATATACTGTGTATGGTGAGATGTACGACGAGACTTGTAAATGTCTTCTTATGGTATGTATTCCCTTAATCCACCATTATATATTCAGCGTTCTAAATCTAACCCCTTGTGATTAGTACCTTGATCGTAAGTACCCAATTTACATCAAAGACTTCTCTCTCGAACCTATTTCTAAACAAATGAAACTCTTACAACAGGGCTTCACTCTAATAAATGCCTACCAAATATACGAGAACTCGAGAGATCACAGAATAAGCGCCGGTCGTCCTGGTACAAAGCCATATATTACAGCATGGCCCAGGAACCCCTACCTTCGTCCAATGTAGGTGCTTTTAATACCTCTATATTTCATACAAATGATATGAACTTCAGATTAACATTTCGATAGGCAGATAATGGGAGCAGTGACAATTTCCACCCTAGTTATCAGTCTTGCCAGCCTGTTGGTATCTTGTTGCGCATGTCGTCGTACCTCTCGCAAAAATGGTAAATCTGATGTATTTTATTGTGTGTGCACTGGGGCTATCGTGTTGCTGTGGGGAGTTGCGTCGGGTTTGTATCAAGGGATGAAGGGGAACAAAGGTAATAATATACCTGGGATTCAGATCTGTCTCTTTTTGCGAAAAGGTATGCAATTAACAAGACTAATGATTTTAAAATTATTTCGAATAGACCTCTTCGGGTACTCGTGCAGTCGGGTGGCAATGGCGAGAACCAGGCATTTTCGAAGCATAGAGTTTGCTATGGCTTGCGATAGGCATGTAAGTCTCTATATCACCCTTCGGGATCCAGTGTTTCTGATGTGGTTGTGGCTAACAAGTTATAGAAATCGGTGCTCTGGAGTGCGATAGCTGCACTTGTCTTTAACGTTTTGAGCTTTGCTGAAGTGATTATTATATTGAGACGCAGGAAGGTGAGGAAGGACCTAGGATATCTTGAGAAGCTAAAGGTGTAGGGGTGGAGACTGCTGGGGTTGTTATTTAAAGAACTATCAGGAATATAGTTAGTTGTACTAGTAGCTCTGCATTATGCGTTCTCAATAAAGCACCATTTTTCTTTAAAATATGTGATGTTATTTCCCCGCCTTGTGCTGTGATTCTACAGGCCTACCATCCAAATAAATGGGTACTTGAGGCTCCATTTCCGTACAGAGTGAGTGGGACAAATCTGTCGACGAGCGAATTCACCATTCTAGGACGTTCAATTGTCTTTCCAATGAGATTCTATGCCATTCAATTCTGGTCCTCAACAAACATTTGCAACTAATGCTCATGCTCATGTCATTCCAATAATTACTTTTTCTTTCTCTGCTTCAGTCCTTCTGTCGAGCTTTCTCCTTTTGACTCCTTCGGTTCCTTCGGTTCCTCTGATTCTATCTGTTTAGCCTCGTCCTTTAGTTCTACAGCTTCTGCCTTCTTCTCGTCCCCTTCCTCATCGTCACCTCCTTGACCAAACTCGTTAACACGAGAGAAATCCACGCGGTAGCTCCAAAGCTGGTAGAGATAAACGAAGAAGATACTACCATTCGGTTAGTGCAATGCTTGAATCATGGTGATGCAGGTCTCTGAGTACTTACACATCGTCTCTTAGAGTTGCAAGACGGTGTAGCGTTGGCATTTTAATCGTGAAGGCGAACAAATCATCAATAAATGTGTCTTGAAAAAGAAAAAAGGTTAGTCAAGGTCTCGTTCTAATCTTTTTCAAGCAGGCTAGAAAAGAACATACTCAAAAACTTATACATCATTGTTTTTCGTGGCATGTGAGCTACAGATTTGAGGCGATAGTTGATGTACAAACTTGGTACCATCATCAAGAAACCGTACGCGTAAACACTACCTATAAGTTTATTAGCACAGCTACTTTAATCTTAAAATGAAATAAGATTGCAATCACAGGAAGGTAAATATACTCACCAACGAGCGTCGTGATGATAAAGCTGTACCAGCTTTTATGTTCATCATAGATCACACTATACGCAGCGTACGCTAACAACAATGGTACTGCGACAATCATCAGGTATTTGAACGCTATCTCATCGTACTCTTTCGTCTTTTCTTCTGTCTCGCTAAGCTTGTGTTTATCTTCGAACTGTATCTTGTAGCCGATCAGAGTTCCGGGAGCCTCACGAACTCTGACGTTTACAACCGTAGTGATCTTCCAGGCCTCTATGAGAATACCAGTACCTTGGCCGAATAGGATCATCCAGGATGTACCATCAGAATTGTCGATGAGGTAAAGAAAGATGATGAGCTGCATGATGACATTTCCGAGGATTGTGCGGAAAGAGACACCGACATTGTCCTTCTTATTTCGGAAGTGAGACTGCAAGCCAAATTGTTAGTTATCAGACTACATCTAAATGAATCGCTGTTTCCCCTTACAATGTCGCTCTTGAAGGCCAACATTTCGAAAACCGTATGGAGGAGGGAAACCGCCACGGTTGTGGATAAAAGGTAGACGTTGGTGTCTATCAAGATACGCTTGACTTCCTCGAGTTCAGCTCCTTGCGCATTGTTCTGCTGGCCTTGGATCTTGAAAGCCTGGTCCATTGAAGCATAAATATTGAACTTCCAATTCACGATGTTATAAATGTTGATGTGCAACGGCTGGCTCCTATCTCAAAGCGTCAGAATGCGCCTTTCTTCAACTGTTTCTTATGAACCTTCTCGGAAATCTTACTTTAAGGTGTCGTTAATGGGAACCATGTGTTCTTTGAGCAACCAGAAATCGTTGACAAAAATGACGGGGTAGAACCAGCTATTGTGTCCGAATTGGTCCCGGGCGTTGTCTCGTTCTAGGTTGTAATGCTGTCGCATCGCCGGATGCATTTGCGGGTACTGTTGAGGTCCAGTATTTCCAACAACATTGATTGTAACATTTGGGTGCCAATAGGTACTAATGGACGGCCCTTCAGTCTGCGGCTCTTCCACTACCTCCTCTACCTCCTCTTCCTTGTTCCCGCCCAATAGCTTTTTGACTTTGGCAATCTTTCTCTTCGGCATGAACCGGGTAAGCAGCTTGTACTGGGCATAGCTGTTCGAAGCGTCGTGATCAACTATACCGTGCTTGTTGACATAGATTACAGCCCAAAGAGTTCCGTTGTGCTGGACCCTATTACTAAATTCAACCGATGTACTGTGGGAACGATCTTCGGTGAAATTATCCATCTTGTAGTTCTCAGTGTAGTACACCCGGTCTCGTTTGATAACTTGAGGGTCAGCCAGGTTGATGCCGCCTGGCGTTTCGGTGATATATACGGAGATATCTATGGGTTGATCGTATGTCCACAGCGGGTATACCACGTCGGGAATGCCCTTGTATTCGTACTGGTCAAGTTGGGAGGGGTCGAGCACCGGCGCGGGGTATACAGGAGTCTCCTTGAGGTTGACTCCTCCTCCTGCACCTCCTGCACCTCCGGCTCCCCCAGCTGCTGGCGAGCTCCCGATCCAGCCCATCTGCGTTCCTACAACTCCTATAATTACGAATTGATTGTGAGCGAGACTATCTACAGTGTGACGGAGTGGTGCGGAGAGTTGGCTTACTCCAGAGGTACTGGAACGCGATGAATATGACAATGCTATTGACGGCGGTTCTCCAGAACGGCGTCTAAGATATCGCTCAGCTCGCGATCTTAACATGCAAATATTCGGGGCGACAACTTACCTCAGGTTCGGCTGCCGCCGCCTGGTTACCGCGCCTCTGGGTTTGACGTTGAGGCATATCGGCGGTCGTCGAGTGGATATCGCGTAGTTGGCGGTTGAGATCGGATATCCTTGTTCGGATCGAGTAGAAGAGATGGATTCAAGCCTCAATTGCGCATCGGTACCTTATTACCGGATGGCTTATCGATAGGGAGGGTTTGTGGATACGCGGTCTCGTAGTGTCCAGATTGCAGGTCCGGGTTAATTGAGGGTGAACGGTTTGCTACCCAGGAAATATGCAGCCGCAACAAGGGTCGAGGGCCCTAACCGGTTGGAAATGCTCGAGCTCGTTCTAGTGAGGAAATGGAGCTCTGGACTGGGAGACAGACAGCGGAGGGCGCTAGGATACGGCGGGGGCGCATGTGTTTGCTTCGATTCTCTTTCTCAGGATGTCTCCTTTGGATTCCGGAATGCGATTTCCACGTCTTCACATGCCGGCGGACGGGTTGTGTTGTCGCTGAAGTCGAGCTTGTTCTCTTCGGAGCTCAACCAACCGCTCTCTCGCCATCAGCTTGCCTCGTTCCGTCACCGTTGTCTAATCTGAAAGCTCAAATTATTTTAATCCGCCCATCGCCATCACATCTCCCGTCGCAGTTTGCTACTCCCCTTCCATCGCCGTGAGAACTGGTATCCGCTTGGTATCTTGAATCTGAGCACCGGGAGCGTCCCATCCGCCCGTTGAAAGTTGACGTGCGAACTCCCAGCTGGGCAGCTCCGTTACCCAGAAATCCACCATACGATCCTCAATCCTCCCCTGCGCCTGTACAGGCGATTCGGGCCATCCCCAGTCCTCACCGAACGCCCGACCTGCCCGATTGTCCGTGCTAAACCGTACCCCGGGTGAAAGCGCTAATAACGACGACGGTGACGAAATCTCTCGTGTTCCATCCGCGAACTTTCCTTCATCACCACCAGATTATACGCCCAGACCGTCTGTCGCTTCTTCGTCGGCACACCATACCCGGCACCAGTCCATTCATTCGGTCATAGGCGTTGATAAAAGTAGCGAGACTCCTGTAGCGAACAAACGAATATCGAGAAAGATGCCAGCTGTTAAGCAGAGAAAGGTTGCCATCGTCGGGAGCAGGGCAGTTGGTACGCATAGATATGATATTACTGATATTGAAAAACAGTTGAACTAACTATTGGATTTCCAAAACTCTCAGGCAAGTCCTCGCTGACGGTTCAGTTCGTCGAAAACCACTTTGTCGAAAGCTACTACCCAACCATCGAGAACACCTTCAGCACCGTCATCAAATACAAAAGCCAAGACTACTCGACCGAGATCGTCGACACAGCCGGTCAGGATGAGTACAGCATCTTGCAGTCGAAGCATTCGATTGGAATCCATGGGTACCTCATAGCGTACTCTGTCACTTCCAGGCAGTCATTCGAAATGGTCAAAATTATCCGAGACAAGATCTTAAATCATCTTGTAGGGAACCTTTACTCGTCAAATATTTCCTCTTCGGAGTCAAACTAACAAGTCTACGAAAATAGGGTGCGGACTGGGTTCCGTGTGTTCTAGTCGGTAACAAATCCGACCTTCATATTCAGCGCCAAGTGTCACCAGAGGAAGGCAAAGAGCTCGCCGAAGAATGGAAATGCTCCTGGACCGAAACGTCAGCCCGGCACAACGAAAACGTAGCAAAGGCCTTCGAGCTGTTAATCGCGGATATTGAGAAGTCGCAAAACCCAGCACAACCTCCTAACGGCGGGAAATGCGTGGTGATGTGATTTTGGTTGAAGATTTTTGAATTAGGAAGCTTTTTGGAAATGCTATGAATGAAGATATGCTCGCCCTCGTCGGGTTTTGTTTCGAGTCACCCTCTCTCCGCTCTACGATCGAGGCTATCCTCAAACTTCGAGGTAGAAATGTGGCTTTCCTTAGCCTCGCGAGAAAGAGCTTTCAGGTCATGGGCCTATTACTACCTAGCGGAGCTTTCGGAGCCATATATTGGGATTTGGAATTTGCCTGATCGTTGGAGTTTTGCAACCAAATTACAAGTTTTCTATCGTTTTGCTCGGTTGCTTTCTCTTGGCTGTACTGAGTTCACGTTGTTTGCTTTCGGGTACGGCACGTTTTGCGAGTCCTATTGTATTAATAGAAGTAATAACCCGACGTATCTGTGAAGGATACTATATCGGCGGTTGGCTGAATCAAAAAAAACACTTGTGCGGTATGAGATCATAAGTCCGCGGAGAAACCCCGCTTGCTAGATTTTGAGACTCAGCCTCCAACGGCACCATGACCAAAACCGCCGGCGCAGAGCTTGGCTTTGTAGGCCTTCGCACGAAAAACCCGCCCCACCGTCGAAGCAAGTGCGACTGGGACAGCCCCATTTTCTCGGTCAGGCGGTAGAAATTCGGCCTTGGAGCCTGCGTCCCATCTCAGCCTTTTTGGGTGCGAAAACATACAGATGCCAGGTAGTTGTTGACTGGCCGAAGATGCACCTGAATATCGCAATGCTATAGATGGAGCAACTGGCTTGGGTTATCGACGGCCATACTCTGTAGCCTTGTATATCTTGAGAAGATCTGCAAACCATCGTATTATTTAAGATATTCGTCCCCTTGATCCCGTAGAATTCTACATCTGACATCCCGAACAATTTCGAAGAAAAAATACCACAGAACTCAACACGCAGTAGAGAAGCCTAAAATATTTAGGACTTATAAAAAAGCATATTATATAGCAGGTTAACGGCAGCCGAAAAAGAATATTCAATAATACAAGAAGTAATAAACAGCTCCTATAATGCACAAAACAAAGAATGGCAGGTCCGATCGACCCCAATTCCATGCCACGGGCTGGTGGATATCGATACGGTTCACTCAATGGGTTTTGAGTCTCATCTGTCTCTCCTACATAACCATCGCCGCCAACCACAAGCTCTATACTAGCAATAGTTTCGATGGTTCATACGAGGGCTCTGGCATCTCGATCCGAGATACCGATGAATTGGATACCAATGCAAGTCTGAAGAACCTAGAGGGTGGATGGGGTTATTATGTTGTTATATCTATCGTGAGTATTCCAAAGATATTCCTATGTTCTGTCAAATCCAGCGAATTCAGACAGTTGATTTTATCAAGTTTAATCAAAATTTGCTAACTATGTGATGTGATTTCCTCATAGTTGGGCGTTTACCTCGGAATGATGACAATATATTTTGTCACTAGGTTTATCGGTGTAGCTCTATCACCGCTCGATGCCCTCATCATCGACTGTTTCACCATCGTCCTCTGGCTCGTCGGCCTAGTAGGCGACATTTTTGCACACGTCTCCTTCTTGAAAGTTAGCGCTCGATATAACGCCATCAAAGGCTTCGCAAGCGCTTCACATATTGTGGCAACAGTTTGTTTGGTAATTTTCATGTAAGCCCTTTCCACCTCTTTTCCTTCCCCCCGTAATTCCGTCAATCAGAAAAAAAACTAAGGGGTTCTCTTTCTGCGTTTACAGCATCGCGTCGGTTTACTCAGCACGCATATCGTACCGGCAATTCACAGCAGCACGGAACAGACGACCCATTAAGGTCGGCAGAATCGCTCCCGCAACGGCGATTACACAAATTCCACCCCACCTTCCCCCTCCCGCCCTGTCACAAATCAGAGCCATCCTGAACGCACGTCTTCCACCCTCCGATACTACCACCACCACAACCGCATCATCAGAATCTTCCGTGGAAACCGAACCGAGCACGGAGCTCACAAGGGAAGAGAGGATAAGGGAGCGTATCAGAGCCGTGCAGGCGCCCCCTACCTACTTTTACGCTACCAGCGGGTCGAGCAGACGGAACGACGAGGAATCTGGGACACCTCTCACGCAGCATGATCCCGAAGCAGGTGACGAAGAGCTACCCACGTATAAGCGGTAGAAGAAAAATCGGCACGCTTGCTTGAGTTTTTGATTCTACAAGGCTTGGAAGAATAATGATTACGACTTTGTACATACATTTGCATTTATCATGGCGTTCTTGGACTACGTATTTTGTCTCTTTTTTCTCTTCTCGCTTGAAATTAGAGTGGATCTGGGGTGGACCTGGTTGGGCCCTAACCTGTATAATCCTCCGTAAATATATTAATAGTATATAAATTTGGCATCCTGCACGGCTTGGTTACTTGGCATATCAAGGATCTCAATCTCAATATCCCTTATATCACTTTTCTCAGGCTGCATATCCGGGTCTTATAACGAAAATTCGATTATCAGCCTTCTATAGTACAGTTCTCATGACCACTCATCCGTCCTTATTTAAAACTCAAAAAGAAATCCCGTAGCGACCAGTCCAATCATTTCCAAGAACAAAAGATTTATAACACCGCTTATTTCTGAGCCCAGCCTTCTGGTCTTCCCTTGGCGAACCGCAAAACCCACCACATTCCTGAAGAATATGTCTCGGTCTCCAAATGTCGCCGTCCCCATCGACCAATTTATGTCTTAAATTATCATTATCTGTTGGGTTATCCGTTGTTATCCGCCGAACCAATCCGTAGGTTATGCGTCGAGTCAGTCGAGGAGGTTTAATCACTCGAAGCACAACCACTATAACATAGACATTCGCATTAGCCTCTGGTTTCCAAAAAAAACACTCCAAATGGGGAGAAAAAGAAGAAATTACTCACTGGCATCCACAGCTAACACACTCCACAACCGATTCCTTCGACATCCTAGCCTTCGGCACCCTACAAATACACGTCGACCCGAAATTCGTCTCCTTTGTCTGTATGCATTTCAAACAGCACAGCTTTTCGTAGCCTTGCTTCTTCCATTTTGCAATGAGTAGTGCGTCGGCGTATTTGTTCTTCAGGAGCCAATCGTAGAGTTCTCGGGTGATGCCCTCTTTGAGGTACATGTCCCAGATGTAACGGGAACCTGCAATCGAAAAAAAAAGTTTGCATGTCAGCTATCTATTCCGCTTTCAAACATTTGTTGTTGGGGTTCCTTTTGGTGGCATCGCGGTATGGTAGACTCGCGGCTAAGGAAATCCGCAACAGGGCCAGGAAACGAACACACCTCATGCACGTTTCCCTCGGGATAGGTAGGTAGTCTCTGATAGTATCCTACGTACGTTGATGCGAGATCTGAAAGATGGGCCATAACATCTCGTTCTTCCGCTTGCCTTCGTGCGGCGCGTTTTCAGCTGTTATGACGGTATTAGCTTCCGGACGATGTGGCTGTTATTTTTTGATCTCGGACGGGTACGAACCATCTTTCATCTTATTCTCAAACTCAAGAAGAGTATCCTCGATATCCTCGAAGCCATCCGGTGGCGGCTTGCGCTTATTTCGTGTACGTATTGGAGGCATTGTGTGCGGTGTAGTTGAGGCGATGTGATGTGACGCAGTTGAAGAGAGAACGGCGCGACCAGCCTAGAAATACATTTTCGACATCACGTGACAAGACGGCAGACCCGCCTCGAGTACTTGACATCCCATGCTCTGAAATCATTGATTACTATAATTATCACGGTTGATTTCCTCATATCCGGTATCATGAAATTCCATTCTAGCCTGATATATATAGATTCCATTCAAATAAACCTTAGTACTCCCGAAAATATGTATAATCAAATACCCCGAAAACGCCTTCGTCAATTGCAAACCACTTTCAAATGACCGAAAGAGAATTTGGGTTTATTCCTTCTTGTTCCCCTCTGCCTTTAATCTATTTCTGAGCTCATCCACAGCGTCCATATCCGTCGCATCCAGATTCTTTGGCGAATATTCTTCCTTCAACCCCTCGGGTAGACTTGAGATGCACTGGTCCAATGCACCCTGGTGGTTTCTAACGTAACTGCTGATTGCGTAGATGGCTTTGGACCTTACGTCCGGGGCCGGATCGTTCAATGCAACATGTACTAACTTCTGGACACCTTCGGTTTTGTGGAACTAGAGAGAATGAAAAGATTAGCATATGCTGTTTCTACAATAAAGTATGATCACGAAGCTTACCTGATCCTGAGACTTCTCATTGTTCTGCACGGCGGTGCCGATGCACCACGCCGCCATTAACCTCATCTCCTTCTCGGCAGCCTGCAGCTGCTTCACCAACGGATCCCACAGCTTGAGGTTCTCCAGGTTATTGGCATTGTCGAGGTTTTCGACTAATTGTTCGAGGTTGTCAAAGGCGATTTCTCTGTTCTCGAGGGTATCGGTGGGGTCCGTGATGCACTGCATGGCTTCAACCATCGTTTGGGCATCGCTCTTGCCGCCCATGAGAAACTGGGCGAGGGCTTCTTGGTCCAGCCGGGGCAGCTGGCGTTCTTCGCCCTCTTTTTCGGGTGCAGAGGCTGCGACGGACCATGCTAGAACCTTTTCCATTTTGAAGGATTTGGAATGTGTATATATGTGAGGGTTTGGTTTTTGATTATTCTTTGTAAGCGATGGCAGATATATGGTAGCTGTGTGAGAACTTCGCCGATTGTTGTTTGCGGTAGATTGCCTCGAGAAATACGTTCTGAACGAAATATAAAATAGCTTGTCGATGTGTAATTTTTTTGTCTGACTACTGCGTCTGTGTCTTAGCGTCTAGAGTCTTCCAGGATGTTCTCGAACCATCCAGCCGAAAATTCGCTTCGTCGCAAAAACACCATCTCCATTTTTCCCTTCCAATGACATCAACCGCAAAGCATAAATCCAAAAAGAAGCGGAAACCATCCTCCTCCCTCCTCTCCCGCCGTCAGCAGGCCGCCACTACTGTCCCTCCATCGAATAAGCCCCTGCCGTCCAAACTCTCCCGCAGACTCATCCGTTCCCACCACACGACCCAAAAGCGCCTCTCGCAGGCCATCGAGCAAAACGACACCGATGCGATCACTAACCTAACGTCCGAGCTCACCTCCTCGGGCGGTCTAGCCGCCTATCAGCGTGCCAGCGTCTCCGGTCAATCCTCCAAACGTGGCGGCGATAGCTCCAACATCCTCGTCGACTGGTTCGTCGAACTCGGTGTCCCGAAGCCCAAGCAGGGCGGACCCGGTCAGGATGACACCGCACTCTCCTCTTACCGTCTCCTAGAAATCGGCTGCCTATCCCCCGCAAATGCCGTCCATTCCTACTTTCCCGGATCCCAGCGAACGCTGATGGACCTCAACTCCCTGCACCCGGAAATCCTAAAACAGGATTTTATGGATTTCCCCTTGCCGGAAAATATCGACAACGGATACGATATCGTATCTTGCTCTTTGGTTCTGAATTATGTCCCCACGCCTGCGGGGCGAGGTGAGATGTTGAAACATATATCCCGTTTTATGGAGCAAGCGGTACAGAGACGCGAGCAGAGATCGCAAAATGAAGGTTCGATAGGGGTGGAATGGGAGAGTGTATTCCCTTTACTATTCTTTGTGCTTCCAGCTCCGTGCGTTACAAATAGCAGGTATCTCACGGAAGGAAAATTGCAAGAGATCACGACATCTTTGGGGTATGAGGTGCTAAAGCGAAAACTATCGTCAAAATTGGTGTACTACCTTTTCAGATACGTGGGAGGTGGGGCAGGCGGTACTTTCAAAAAGGTGGAGCTTCTGCCGGGTGGTAAGAGGAATAACTTTGCCATTTTAGTGGAGTGAATGCAAACTCATTTTGCGGAGACGTATGTACATATATCAAGACCATGGTTCAGAGCGAGTATTTGGAGTAATATACCCCTTCGAAATTTTTTTGACATTTTTTTAAACAATCCGACGAGTCACGTTGATTATTTTATACGATATATCGAGAGGAAAATATAAAATCTATTTGAACTTCTCCTCCAGGTCGAGCCATAGCCACAGAAGGGCTAACAGATCGAGCTAAGCACTATACTACTACTCATCCGCTAAAAGTACCCGAGTACGCTGCTAAATAAATAAAATGACAATGCCCCCACCACTGATGAAAAAAGCTCGAACAAAGGAATATATGAAATTAACAAAAGAAAAAAATGTGACGGAAGGAATTTGAGATAAAAGGAGAGTCGTTTCGTTCGTCACAAAATACAACAATAGCAAGCAGGAACAGAAATCAAGTTCGAATATGGAGGTTAATTAAGTTTGATCCCGATCAAGTTGAAGAAAAAGAAAAATGGTGCAGGAGGGCATGCGTATGTGTAAAAAGAAACCTCCTCTTCGTCAAAGCTTCGTCGACGACTGCCCGGCGTATCAATGTTATTGACGTAGAAGAGAAAGAAAGGAAAGAGTCCAACAAGAAACAAAGCTAAAGAAATGCATGAAAGCAAGTGTATTCTCTTTGTCCGCCAATTTGTCCTGCCTCTGCAGTTGGTCAGAATGGTATGGGGTTGTAGAGTGAAATGATATAACCAGTCAAAGAAAAAACCCAGAGTGGGAAAAGCTGAAAGGACAAGTAGTGGAATGTCCAGATCGGTTTGTAGAGGAGTGTGGTTTTTATCGAAAACGTAGGTTTCAAGGCTACTACTTTTTTGTTCGAATGCGAAAAAATTGGGTATCTCAGGAAATGCTGCAAGGAAAAATGAAATTGGGGTTCCATAACTAGCACAGAGGAAGAAGACTATACTCTGGCGGGAAAAATGTTAGAATTTTGTGCCATCTTGCGGGCAGAGCCTCGGGTGTCCAACTTACTTTACTGGGTTGGAGGGGTTCGGGGAGAGTTCACAGGCCTCTGTTCTACCTCGTCGTACGACTTGACACTATCGTAAGGCGGTGGGACGGAAGAAGGGCGTTCTGAAGTTTCCACCAACCGACTGGAACTGACAACACGACTGGGAGAGGTAGGTCTGTTGTCGATATCGTAGTTTGATTGGCCGAAACACTTTCCGAAGAACGACATTAGGCAGGATTGTTTTCGGCGAGTCGGGCTGCCTCGCTGCTGTCGCTGGTAGTTTGGTGGGTTCCTGCGAGCGTTCACTTCTTCGGCCGTGATCTCGCCGCGAAGGACGGCTTCCCACTCAGGAGGTAGGCCGGTAAAACCGCCAGTTGTGTGGTCGAACCCAACATGGGTGACATGATCGAATTGGTATGGTGTACCGACGTCCCCGGACATTTTGTCGTCAGCTGACATTCGAAGGATACTGGTCGGAGAGAGGGTAGGTAGGACGAAATTAATCGAACGAGGGAGAGATAGTCGGAGAGCGAGAGGAGATGAGTTTATAATAAGATTGCGGCCCGCAGAGTTTCGGAGCTTTAAGCTTCTGGAATTTGCGGCAAAGTCGTATGTAGTGGTAGAGGATAGAGTCTACCAGTAGGATAATCCGAACTGTCGGTTGTGAAACAGAGTCCGAGTTGACAGTTTGGTTAAATATGTTGGTTTGGTTTGGTTGGTTGGTCGGAGGCCTACAACGACGTCGTCGTTCTTTTTGATGCGGGCTTGAGTTGTCAAATACTGTCCCGACGGTGAATACAATGCAAGTCCCCTTGTATCGGCGGGTGTGATCGAGATTGCAGTTGGATGCGCTGTTCCGTGTTAAATAATCGGATAGTACCTTGCAGTATCAGAAACAGCCAACCGGATAGACTTGTCTCGGAGTCGGTTATCGGAGGGAAAAAAGAGGTTGGAGAAAAATGTCGACGCTGTCGAGAGGAAGAAATATAAAAAAGGATAATAAGGAGGAGCAGCAGAGGGACCCTCTTTGGCGAAAGTGATGATGATGGGGGGAAACCGGCCAACTTATTTGATTGGCTTTGAACTGGTCTTGCCCGTATCCGTCCCGCACTTAACAGGTGCTCGCTTGGTGTTTCTCTCTTGGACCGTGTGGGCCGGGCTGGGTGTTTCAGCACAGGACCCAGTTGACCTAGGGATATTTCCGCCCTCTTTCTGAACGCTTGTGAGACCGAGAGGGAAAGAGCTTAAAGATATTCAGAGATATTGGTGGCTTGGTTGGTTGTCGAAGAAACCCCCTAGAAGGAGAGTGGCTGTGAATATCAAACAGTTGAAGTTGAAGCCAAAAGTGTAGCAGATTCCTGACGACTGGCTGACTGACTGTGACTGCCTGCCTGCCTGCTCATTCAAATATAGTGAAAATAAATGTATGTATGCTCCCGTTTGCGGGGGATCTGGGAGATGGTCTGAGCGGAATCAAACCTCGATTCGAACGGGAAAAGGGACGAGGTGAGGGGGAGATGAGCACCAGAGTGTTTTAATACCTTGACAATAACGGGCTCTTTTTATTATTCGACGAAAGGAGCAGTGACCAAGTCAATAAGCTTTTTATTTGATTTTAAATTTGATATTCAGACGATGATGATGATGATGATGGGATTATCGACTCGGATAGGATTTGAGAGTGAGGTCCAAAAGGAAGGTGGAGGAAAAGAAAGGAGAACAGTTCAAGATGCGTTGCAGCAGCAGCAGCAGCAGGCGGTGGGCGTGATGTGCAGATATATCCAGAAGAAGCCTCCCGAAAGCCCTCGCGCGTAGATTCCAGCTATTCCACCCGATCTACTGAAAGACGAGGAAGAACACCCAGGTTCCAAAGGCAGGATGGAGGGTTTTATCAGGGACAGAAGAGATCCTACTATTCGACGGATATCCGAGAACGGCTGGAAACAAGTGCAAATCAAGTCAACGGAGGGCGAGGTGGGAACCCTCCCAGCTATGTATCTTCGGATCCTACTGCTGTATGTTCGTAAAGGGATGGCTCAGTTTAGGTATCAGAACAGGAGGAGTGCCTTGCTTCGAGGCGCTATCGGATAGGAATGTCCTTGTCTAATCCATAACCTCATCGGTGTGGCCAGCAGTGCCAGGTTCCCACGCCTGGGTCCGCTTAAAAAAGGTACCAGACTCGAGCTGCTAACATGTATTCGGCTGTCGCAATCCAATGCGTTCCTGATATCCCAAGCCTGACCGGGATGGTGTGAAACCGCACTTGCAACTTTTGCTCTCGAGATAGCATCACCCGGCAACCTAACGGGCGTCCGTTTGGAACCCAGTCCAGCTTGACGTATGCTATTCTACTCGGTATGTAATGCATCTCCCCTCAGCCTGCTCTTTGGTGCCCGCCATTCTCACCCTCATCGTCAAAGAAGAAATATATCTGATACAAGCGGGAACCCACAAAAGACCAGATGATTCTTCCTTTCTTCCCCTCGCTGGCTCGCGGCGGAGCTTTGGAACGACAGGGTTTAGTTCTGACAGTAACTGTGGGGACGGCCACGCCTCTGCTTCATTCGTCGAACCGTCTGCTGGTTTTTCTATTCATATTCACGCGGAATATGACCGCTCCACATTCGGTCACTACCACGCTTACGTACGAACGGCATATAGCCTGATGGATAGCCTTCCCGTCTCTGTCCTGAAGCCTTGTCGACAGTTCTGTTTAAGAAACACCAAAGAAACAAAAAAAAGAACCCCATCGTCCATGGGGTCTTTTTTATTTTAGGACGCTTGTGGCGGACCAGAAGCGAGATACAAGGCTATTTACGAGATCACCGGACGGTACCTTTTTTCCCTCTCTCGATCACCCCCTCAATGACTCGATTGCGCCTGCGACTTTGGCGCTTTCTGGTACCTGATTAGAAAACATTCGAGACGACGACGAAGAATTTTCTTTTCGCTCCGTCGAACGCATCTGGATTCCTTGATTTTTTCTTGACACCGATAGATATGCATTAAAGTAGATCTGCTCATCTCTTTCAAACATAACATGCATCAATCGCCGCTCCGTCCGTATTTTTTCTCCTTCGATTTACCAAAGTGGAGGTGGGGCATTGTTCGGCCAATCCGCCCAGTCCGATGTCAGCGCTGGGAAAGGCACCGAGAGAAGAATGACCAATACTGCATGTTAATTTGTTTCAGTGTTCAGCCAGCGTCGCCGAAAACTGCTAAAGACATCGAAATGTAACCCGAATTCAGGATTTTTGGAGGAGCCCGATCGAGTGTTCATACTCCGTACGTATATTAGGATCCGTGTCTGCGAGCATAAATATGCGAATCCCAAAAGCATCTTTTATTGCTTCAAGGACGGATTGATTTCATCGATACACAATTTGTCAGAAGTTTCCAACAGATGTTGTTATGGCATTGCGCAAGAGGTGTTTCTTCTTCGTTGGTATTAGGGTTAGGCTGATAATGGGCGTCGCTCCATCATGCCGGCAGGCTGTCTGTCATAAGACCTTTTTCTTTCTTTCTGTGAATTCAGGTACCTCTGTCATCCCTGTCTCAACCCCGACCCGCGAGCTCAGTCAAAGGGAAACGACCCACCAAAGTGGCAATACTGTTTGCGAGCGAGACAACATAGGCGTAGAGACAGAAAAAATGATCAAAAGCAAGCAATCATATAGCCGTCGACGATCACCACGGAAGACCTCATCTACTTCCCTGTCGTGTGTACCCCCAAATTCATATTTTACCAGCCCGTGCCAGCCCTCTGACATCGATATCGATGTCAGAAACACCTTCTACCCGGCTTTAGCGAGTCACTTTATTCCAAAAGTTAAAAAGGCGAGTTTCAAATATGTTGACCCTCGAGGTTATCAGAAGGGCCTGGTACCGCAGAGTATCGGAGAAAGTGCCCTTCGTTGCCGGCTGACCCTTGCTCGCTGGGAACCGTGCACTAAGAGGCTGCTTGAACCGAGCTTTGCCTCATAGCAGGTCCTCGCCTATCGCCTCTAGCAAAATGCGCAATTAACATGGATCCCTACGGACCACGAGCAGATGAGGCTTGCTTGAACGAACACAAAAAACACACGATGGAGGTTTTTTCTTCTTTTCTTTTCCTTCCGAATCTATGCCTTGTTTAGCATGTAGATGCGAATACAGCCTTAATTGATTTGTTTTAAGGATTCTTCGCGACCTCGTGAACGATGAGTCTCGGTGGGGCTTTTTTCTCTTTCTTTTCTTTTACCCTGCTCTTATCGAAGGGAACTTTTCGCTACATCCGCAATGGCGTGAGAGGAAACTGACCGATTGCTCAGATTTGCAACAATTGGCAAGACAATGTTCTGTTCTCTTTAAAGATATTGCCACGAAAAACGCCATGGCGGCCGGAAACAGAATCAAATTAACCTCCACCGAGCTCGACCTCGATAGCTTCGAAATAGGCAGTATAATTGAAACTTTAATCGTCGACCAGGCTTTAGAATACGGTTTCTCTTTTCCTTTCTTTCTACACCGAAAGCCACGTGCGTCGTCCTCCCAGATGTTGACAACATTGCTCCCATCCATACGGAACTTTTGGGTACCTACATGTTTCAAGCTTGTACCCTTCCGCCGATGCGCCTGCACTGTGACCTGGCGATATCGCTAAGGGAAACCATACGAGCCCTTGAAAGACTCGACGTCTTGCAATAAACGTTTTGGTAAACCTGCTTTTCTGTTTCTCTTGCCAATGCCCTGTACCTGCAGGACATTTCTCTTGCAATTTGTTATCTGAAAATCAAGGCGAATATAGGAATGCGTTAATGCGCCAGCTGCACTGCAGCTGGCCTGTTAGGATGTTAATAAATCTTAACAGCCAACGGGTCCAACAGTGACACCTTAGCTTTAGCTGCAAAGTAAAGCTAATAAACTAAAATTATAAACTACTCAGGGGTCCCATCGATAGATCGGAACCAACCAACCATGGATTTGTTATAGATACTAGTGATACTACATACGCGAACACCTTTAGGCAGCTCGAAAAGAAAAAACCACACATCATTTCGTCTGCTGGGAAAGTACTTGACTCCGCCGATCACTTTTTGACATCTTTGGCAGGTAGAAATGATGGAGAACCGAAACATGCGAATAAGCTTAACCGTTCCCAGCGGCTTCAGCTTTTCAGCTAGCGTTCCCCAGCTGATAAAGAAAGAAAGAAACTTATATTGTTAGTTTTATCAGCCGACCCGAGCGGAGGTAGACCCAAAGATCTGAAAATTATTTTACACCACCCTCACCGCCTGCCATTATAGGTTTTGATTCCATCCAATCGCTGCTTCCCCAGACAAGCTCCCTGCTTCCATTATAGCGTGCAGAAAGCAATTAGCAATTAACAAGGGCAAGGGCAAACAGGCGAGCTCCAAACCTCCCTTTCCCGCCTCTTCTCTTTTCTAAAATGGCTGTCCAGTCAAATCTTGACTATCATTCACACCGCCTTTGGTTGCTCGCAGGTGTCTATGGCATGCAGGACCCACTCTTCTAGCACACCGGAAGATTCTATTCGCTCAAAGACGACCATGAGGAAAAACAACCAGCAGGGGTAAAGAAACCTCAACTCGTTATGCATGTCATCAGCATCCGTTGCGGTCGGCTACTTTTTCTTTTTTGGAAGAAAGAAATTCCGTGAATCGAATGGGGAGCGGCTCTCGTGTCGATGCTATCTGATTGGAAAACCCAACAATAGCAATTAATGCCCCACATATGCTTTTTGTCTCCGAGTGCGAAATTTTGTAATGGCATCAAATATATCTGAGCGGACACTTGGCCCAAAATGTTAACGTTGCGTTGTTTCAGCAAGCTCGATTGAATCGAAAAAATATATATTATTACGCCTTGCGATTGCGAATAAAAGAGATGTAACACTACAACCATCGATCCCGTACCATCCCGTACTCGGTTCGGAGGGTCCTATATGGGAATATTGCATTGCAGGTACATCAAAAGTAGCTCCGTGTATACTTGCTTTATGCAATGTATGGTGGGGAGATTAGGAAGTACCTTGCTTCGATTTCCCACGCTATACTCGACTATTTTTTGAATTCAAGGCATACAATCTTGCTTTTATGCTTCTCTAGCTCTCTCTCTCTCTCTGCACCTCGGTCGATTGCAGTATAGATTTTATTTTTTTTGAACCTTGCATGGAACATCTGGGTCCGGAATCCGTAGACTCTTTCCGGACGAACAAAGTTCTCGGTGAACACGAACCTATTCAGCTCATCGACTGCACTGCATGTTCCTGCATTGTCTCTCTCTTTCGAGTGGAGAAACCCGGTCGTAGACATACCTGGTTTTCGCTTCGCCTCCCCCTTCCATCGGTGCAAACCGATTCGGAGAGATGTTCTATTCCTTTTTTTCTTTTCGGCGGGTCCAAGGCCGATGCGTCTATGGGTCCCTTCGAGTATGCATCTACGAGTTGGCAGGTCTGGTAATTCCTTCTGCGAGTGCAGCTTCGCAACCACGTAACTTTTAGAGTCTAGTAAGGCGGTTCGAGGATATGCACCGGAAAAAGTCTCTTGCGCCGATGGTTCCCCATGGAAGGCGATATCTGCGCGAGAAAATTGGTGAGGGCGAGCAGTGATTCGATGGAAATCACGACGATTTATCACGGAGAAGAAGAAGAAGGTACAAAGTTGCATGATCTTGGAAAGGACACTGGAGAGAGAGAGAACAGGGATCATTGTTGGGAAGGCGAGCGAAATCTTCGAATCTAGATCGCGAGGCGATGGCGAATATCAAAACGGGGCTTCAAAGCTATCCAGGAAGATCCATGAAGAAAAGTATGCACGTTGATGCTCTTTTGCGATTTTTTTGCAGCAGGAGCAAGAAACGCCTAGCTGGGCCACACACGCACGCGCTAGAGCTAGAAAGATAGAGATTGTCCAAATCCTTTCCTGATATCGATTGTCATGATTGTGGGGAGATAGTGGGAAAAGCCATACATAGACGTGGAGCTCGTTCCTAACGGCATCTTGAGGCCGGTGGAGATGCATCTAGAAAGAAGAGAATCAATTTCCTTCTCCCTCCAATTTTAAGGTGTATTATTAGCTGTATTACCTAGCGCTGTCCGTATCTGCTTCGGATATCCCGCTATGGCAAGGTCGAGGCGCCTTGGCTGGGGTCCATCACCACGTTGGGACGGGGAATTTGAAGAAATTGGGAAGAGAACAATGTGAGGGCGCTCTTATGATCATGAAGAAGCCACGGGAGCTTAGAATAGATGGCTTGTGGAAGCGCTTTCAAAGAGGCCTGTAATCGAACGATTATTCGCATAGAGGGATGTACGTTTATCAACGGTGTGGTAGATGGTTGGTTTTGTCAACGTCCGCCGGTATCCGAAGGAGGTTTTCGGGACAGAGCTTGTGCGACAACGGCATGTAAGACGTTGATCACGCAGCTCGACTACCACCCTGTGATCATATGTTGATAGTGACCGTGTTCATATGCTTGCCTTTATCGTCTTTTTGCGGCGGCGGCCGGCATGCGCTCACACGCAGGTTCGCATGACAACTAACAACCCGTTACGGGAAACGAGCTGAACTTGCCACCGGAAAAGCAGCGGACTATACAATCTTTCTTCTATGAATGTAACCTCTATTAAACAGAGAGAAGTCAGAGAAAGTCAGTTAATGTAGAATGTCTTGACCAACTGTCCAAGTTGATATTTGCACTTCACCATATGATGACTCGCATGCCGAACCCCACAACGGCGCCAAAAATGATCGAAATACCCACAGTAATTGCCTAATAACCCTCCCGCCCTGATAATTACTTGCCAGCCTTACTCCTCACTCATGTAGACCACACTCATTGGCCTTTGCTGGCGGTCTCCATCTCGCAACCACCCCTTCAATCTTATGCTGTGCCATTTCTCATATAAAAATTACAACAAAAACAACACATCCGTGGCACGACGATGCAGGCTGCGGCTTCCGCGGCAGTATGCAAGTATCTCGGCCCGGGACGAGGAAGGCTCGCCATGTCATCACCGTCAAGTCGTTTACGAAAGGGGTCGAGCATGATACGTTTTCGGTGTTGGCATTATTACTTTATCATTGAAAAGACAGGGCTTTCGCCAACACGTTGAGAGCATATGCGCCTCTAAGGGGTTACGAGCTGTCATATGTGATAGCGACTTCAGGGCTGCATCTAACAGCTTTAAAATA
Organism: Dactylellina parvicollis; assembly: GCA_036971385.1. NCBI lineage: Eukaryota > Fungi > Ascomycota > Orbiliomycetes > Orbiliales > Orbiliaceae > Dactylellina > Dactylellina parvicollis. The sequence continues at coordinate 1,408,825 of JAJTUD010000014.1, read as the reverse complement.
AAATAAAAACCTTGCAAGTTTGTATGTGAATTGAGGTCGAATTGATCCTGATATCTATGTCTGCAAGCCTCGATCACACGAATGCCCTTAGCAAATGGGCATTCAGTCCGAACGTTTCATCAGATGGTATTAAACGTGCAATCAGGAGGCACAGGAGGCATAGCGACACGTTCGGCATGTTGGGGGTTGAAAATCCATGGAAACCCTCCCCTGGTCCGAGTCCGGCAGACCGGTGAAGCATTTTTCTTCTAAAAAACGCGAGCAAGCAGGAGCCAAGCAAGAATTCCCGACCAATGAACGTGATATGACGTTGAGCTTGTGGCCGTTTCAGGTCTTTTGATTAGAAATGCCGGACGAAAAAACTTAGTCTGGTTGCGGGATGCGAGTGAGAGGCACCGAAAAGGGCAGCCTTATTGAAGCGTCGAAAAATTTCTCGACACCTCCTTCCGTGCCTGTCCTTGTCGTGCCTGTGCGCTCGGGAGAAAATGTCGCGACGCGTTTGAATTCCGAGAGGGGGAAAGAAAAGAGTTGAAACCACTCGCCCACCTGTCAAAAGGGAACTGGCACCCAACGCCTCGATGCTTGGGTACCGTTCCAGAAAGCTTCGACTTTTTTCTCTCGCTCCAATTCAACAAAAGGTGACAAATGGCCTCTCTGTCACGCAGCTAGACTGAATGAGAGCAGCAAGTGATTTAATGCCCGACGAATTTCCTCTCCTTGACGGTTTTAATTTCCATATGAAGCTTTTTTCCTTTCGTTCCCTCCTGTGCGCGAAGGCATGAAATGATTGATTGCATTGAGGTGTGTTTGCTTTTTGGCGGGGGGGACGCGAGGCACGCGTTCTTGTTGGACGGGAGCGTGCGGCGTGAGGGAAAGGCTCGGCGCTGGAAGGGGCAGTGAGCAGCCCGCGCGACAGGGAATGTGTTGCTGCCAACGCATCAGCATCAGCATCAGCATCAAGCTGCTGCTCGGCGGGTCACACGGCCACACGGCCACACGCTCCTCCCAACCACCCAACCTCTCCATTTTTATTATCGCCAGAAATCGATGAGGTCGGGAATGAGCCATCATCGAATCGACGCATGATATAATCGTGTTGCCCCGCCATCCGATAATGATAGATAGAGCATGAATATGTACCCACGTCTATAATTATATCCTCCTACGTAGTCATGTATTGTATGTAGATGGATTGGCGAGCCACTCCGGCCGCCAAAGGGCTGGAGAGGGCAGTCGCCAATTTTGCATTATGACGAGATGCAAGCCCCGGCTGGCAGTCAAGTAAGATTGTCGTTATCAGCCCTATCCTTGCTTGGGCATCTTCCTATTTGGCGGAGTTTTCCCACCGGAGAGAGCGTCTCCTCTCTCCAATAATCCTAGTTTAGTTGGTTAGCAGCGAGCTAGCTGCTCGTGGAAAGCAAATTGGCCTGTGCAAATAGCGTCACATCATCACCACCGCCGGCGTGCCGGCAATGCACGGTTTGTCGGTGGGAATCTGCGAAAGAGCAAGTTTGCTTCTTGTTGACGTTTTTGACCGACGTCGTTCGAGATGGATGTATCGAAAGAGAGAAAGACGCGACGGGCGACAGATGGTGTGTAATAATAACAAATCGGACTCGGTAGACGTCGTACGTCTGTTACATGTGTGCGGTACTTTTCCCGCCCGGGCTTCGATACCTGCCTGCCTGCCTGCCTGCCGTGCGGGAGTAGAGTAGAATATAGTCGAGTAGAGTAGAGTAGAGCAGCGTCGGAACTGTCCAAGGCGGAGGGTAATCAGACGTCTGCCCACCTTCTTTAGCTTCCTCGTGCGTTCAATCTCCCATCTCTTTCCCCTCCTTCTTTATTACCTCCTCCCTCCTCTTCTCCCATCGCCATCACCATCATTATTATCACTCCTCCACGCACGATTACACACGACCGTTCCGACAACTGACTATTCTCCAACTTACCGACCGCTTAGTCCACAGTCTAGCTACACAGCTGACACCCGGGCGTCAAGCCAGTCGGGTCCGTGATAAGGGTAAGTAACTCGGTGTTTCATCTCTCGACCCCCAGCGCACCCCAGTTGGCATCGGTTGGTGCGAACAGGCTCTCTCGCTTTCACCACACTTTTCAATCAGCTTGCTAAATCGGGCCTCTTTACCAGGAATCGGCCTCCTTTCAGCTCGCCCAAATTTCGGCGCTTACTCTCTTCCTTCTTCCTCCTCCTCATCTTCCCTTCTCGCCTTGTCCAATTTTCTTCTTTCTCCAGAAAGTTCGTCAAGTTGCGTGTGCGTGTGTGTGTGTGAACGAGAGCGAACGAGCAACCTCCTTCGCTCATTAATAGCATTTTACCCATTCTAACCCGAAATAACTTGCGGTAACTGGCACCCGGCCGGGGCCTGACCAGAAAGAAGGCTTTGAACGGTGAGAGACATTCTCTTTTTCTATATTCTTTGCTTCTTCCTCCTCTCCTCCGTCCAGTGGGCCGGTTTTGTACCCGTCGTCACCCACTTTTTTTTCTTCCTTGCCCACTCCCTCAGTCCTCATTCAATCCTCCCAGTTGTCTTGTCCGGACATTGAACCACTGGTCCATCTTCAACCCGTCATCTCCTGACCCTTTCCCTCTTCCCACGCTTGTGCTACTTTGAATTTGAACATTTCAACCTTCCTGGACCGAAGAAGGCTTATTCCCGACCGTGCCTTTTTAGAAGTGATTGTTGCATTGGTTTCACACACGGCCGACGTTTTGGACGACGACATTTGAAGGAAGCAAGGAAAGAAGGACCGACCTATTCATTCTCACCCTGACGAATCACCCAAAGTGCTCAACCTCAAACCCCGACCAGCAATCTATGCAGCGGCGAAGGGAAAGCCTTACCCTCTCATCATATAAGCCCCGACACTCGTAGACGCGTGCCTTTCACGCGTAATCATTTTGTGACCCTTTTCCGTGTTGCTCGAAATCTGCTGCAGGTATTCCCTCGACAGTCACAGAGATGGAGACGACAAAGTCGACAATTTCGGCCATGCCGCTTCACCCAACCGTCACGAACGCCTTCAAGCCGGCCGCCGACTCTTTCAGATACTTCTCCCCCAATTCTTCTCCCGACAATATCAAGAATGGTGGCCGGTCGAGGTCCTCATCCACATCGCCGACTGCCAAAAAGATCTCCGCCCTGCAGGAGATCTCTACCAACATTAAAGATCTCCGTCCGCCCCAGCAGCAAAACTTCAAGTTCAAGCCTCCGACCACTTCCAATCCTTCTCCTTCAAAGGGTGCCTCGATGCAGGACAAGATGCCACCTCCTCCAAAGGGAGCGTTGAAGCATAACGTCAACCTACCGCCTCCATCGCGGCCCAACTTCACATCGATCTCTCCGACAAAACGACCCCCTCTGTCCGTGTTCAGCACATCTTCGCACACCAGAAAGACATCGTTCGGGTCAGTGACGCCAGTGTCTGCTTCCGTGAACAAGGAGAACTTGCTTCCTGAAGAGCAGTTGCTTCACGATGCATTGATCAAGGATCTCACCGGCATCAGCCCCGAGAAACCCATCAAAGTCCATACGCATATACCGGCACCTGTCGTCGCTGCGAAACCCATTGAGAAGAAGACCAAGGAGAGCAAAACCAAACCCGCCCCCCCCACTTTCAGTGTTGGAACAACCGTTCTTGATACCCTTCCCGATCCATCGGAACTCCCCATCCCAGAAGATGACGGGACCAAACCGCATTATAGTTATGCCAACCTCATCGGCATGGCCTTGATTCGTGCACCGGGCCGAAAACTCACCCTTGCTCACATCTACAAATGGATCTCGACGCACTTTTCTTTCTACAAGTCGGCAGACTCGGGCTGGCAGAACAGTATCAGACACAATTTGAGTCTGAGTCAAAAGTTCGTCAAAGTCGAACGCCCAAAGGACGACCCGGGTAAAGGAAACTACTGGACAATCGCTGAGGGATACGAATACGAGTTTATCAGGATGAAGACAAGGAGAGGCTCGAGCATCAGCAACACTGTCACGAAGAAAAAGTCGGTACAGGATCTAGCGGTCCCGGAAAAGAAGGAAGTGGACGCCCTCCCGCCTGTCAAGGCTGAACTTCTACCAAAACCCGTTGTTCTCGAGCAACCACCAGTCCCTGCTACAGATGACTTTCCTGCAATCTCCTCCGATGCCACCATTGATGAAACGTCACTGGAACCAGATTATCAAGGTCTCACTTCACAGGCAGACTTTATCGGTGATTCTTTCACAACTCTCTTCGATGAAGGTCTTCCAATTCCCAGCAATCTATTCTCAGAGGCGATAGCACCGGCTCCGTCCTCACCTCCTGGGATCATGCACTCCTCGCCACCGATCACCCGCAGAACAAGATCACCCCATGGTGACCAGATCTTCTCGTCATCGAAGGGAATCAAGAGAAAGAGGATGTCCGGCGGACACGAGATGGACGATAGCGGATACTTTTCAGGCTTGGATTCGTCTGTCACCCGACACAAATCCGGAATGGGACCACCGAAGAAGATCAGGAAAGGGCGTGCTGAGGAAGAGCTTGCACGCATTCGCAGCTCTTCTGCCGCGATGGAAAGCCCAGTTCCCCGCATGGGAGGAAGGTCGCCAATGCTGACAAACTCATCATCCCCTCTTCGCGCCTACGACCGTTCACACAAACCTGTCTTGGCACCGAAGACTCCTGTCGCTGCCATCAAAGCCATTTCCAGACCACCGGCATCTGCCAGCCCCAATACAAACTTGAGACTGCACCGTAATCTGGTCAGAAATCTTGTTGGGTCACCGATCAAGGGCATGGAACTTCTCAGCGACGAGCCATCCTGGATGAACAACTGGGATTTTGGTGGTGTTGATAATGCCTGGGATCCTAGCAACTTGCAGCCTTGGGAACAATGGATGGAGCCTGCTGAACCTGGTCTGGTGGGAGATCTGGATGATTACTTTGACACTTCATTCTTTCAATCCCCGGCCAGAGATCCTAGCCCCAAGCGTCCCGACTTGAAGAGGGCCCATACAACCAATATCTTCGAGGACTTGGAACCGGTTAGCGACGATATGCCTGCCGTTGCTTCCAAGGCGATTGATATAGTCGCTGCCATGAGACATGGTGCCGAAAAGATCAGATCCGTCACTGAACGACCTGGAATGTCCCGGGTTGCCACTACCAAGTTCTGATTGCGCTACATTCTCTCCATCTGTTTCTTCTCTTGGAGTATCCTTGATGACTCTGATGCGACTCCGAACACTCTCACGCTCATCCCTTTTGTCCTTCTATTCCCTTTCTCAACATGTGCACACAGATTTCAGCACACACAGTCAACGATTTCAACGATTTTGAGAAGCCTGTATTACATATTTTTCCTCTCTTCCCTTTTGCTTCAGGCTATTCCTTGCTCTTCAGGCTTGCGATTCCTCTTTTCCCTTTGGCACATTCTTGGGTCTCTGTCTTTTCTTCGCCACGATCTATTACTCATCCTTTCTCAATCCGCATTCATGTTTGTCTCTTCCCTAGAATGGCATACAAGGTGGTAAATTACTCCGGTTTCTGTCTTCCTCTTATTTTACTTCATAGCGACCTTGCGATCTTGTTTCTCGTTTGTGCTTTTATCACAATTTTTCCAAACGAATGTTTATCTCGGGTGGTTCAACCGTACACACGTCTTTTCTTGTATTCTGAATTCAGGCAAGGTATGTCTTTTTATTGTTTGATCAAGTATCCAATTTCTATCCAGCTCCCATGTTTTGTTTTTTGAGCCATACTTTTCCCTTCTACATCTTCTCTTCTCCGTCATCTTGGTTCCAGCCAAAAATCTTGTTCTCTTCAGGTGTACATGTTTTTCTTTTCTTCCCTTGTTATAATCACTTGTAAAACTGGGTTAATAATCATCCAACGGACGTACGACGAGATCGATGCCTACCTACACACTCCTTATTTTAGTCTAATACTTTTACCAAATTACTTTTTTATACATGTTACTCTGTACTTTCGAGCCTGTTTTCGTCTTTTTTTTTTTCGTTCTCAGGAGCTCTAGGAGAAACCAAAATCGAAATGCTTCATGTCCTCACTCTTGTTTTGTTTAAAAGTGTAGCCTGTCTGAAATCATGTCTACTTAGCTCGTCTTCTTTTTCTTCTTATTAGGAAAACACAATATGAACAAAAACAGATTAAAATTTAAAATCATGACCGCAGAATGGTATCATTCAAATTATCGAATTCGTAGATTTCGTACACCATTGTTAATTGGGAAGTCACAGTATAAACCGAAAATGCCTGCCTAGGATAAATGTAACCAGGTATTCGGTGATTCCCCTCAGCAATTAACCCCCGTCGACGAATATAACGACATTCTCATACGGGAATGCTACCCTTCGATAGCAAAGTACTGCAATACAATCTCCCGACATTTCAGGTGCCCAAGAAAAAAAAAGCTTCAACATCAATTACAACCCACATTCCCATACCAGCATTTTTCGCCGCTCACCCAAAGAGCAAACGAAAATGTTCGAAAGCGCCGTATCCCCCACACTTCTCCACCACCTTCTCCATACGCACCCCCCGCCAGCTTACGTCTTAACCTTCACCTCCTTCCCATCCACCACAATCGTCCCAGCTCCGCTGCCGCCTCGTCCTCCACCGGAAGCCAAAAACCTCACCGGCGACTGATTGTAAAACGGCCACGGCGGCACCACGGCGAGAAATGTGAGACCGGTTCCGGCGAGTCCGATGTATAAAGTGTACAGTATATTCTGGGTCGCGAAGCCGAACACGAAGGCGAGTATCGCGGAGATTGAAAGGGTGTAGGTTGTCAGTTTTTCGGCGAGCGCTTGGCCCTATTTTGGGGGGGTTTTTATAACATATGGTTAGATATCGATACTATTTTATGATTGCTGGGAGGGAGATTTGAGGCTTTTGGATGGGATGGGTATTGATGTGTGGGATTGGTAGAGAGAGGGAAGGGTGAACGGTATACCTTGAAATCCTGCGATGTGAAATTAAAATGGTTAACTGCTTGGTCTGATCGTCTTGTGATGATGTGATGGAGAAAGAGCTTACGATGAACCCATCAACGAAGGCCTGGAACTGATCTTGTATCGCCTCCATGTTTGTGTGCAACGTCGAAAGAGCTTCGGATTCGAGTACTGAATCGGGTAGACGCTACTGCGGGGAAATGTGTAAAGCCTTTTGGTTTGCCAGAGGTTGAGGTTGAGGGAGTTTTTGCGATTCTCGATGGGAAAGCTGGGTGAGATAGTAACGTTGGGTGTGATGTTTCGAGATGTGTCCAGATGCAGCCAATTGGAAACACGCGCGCCCTGCGGGACGTCTTTGTGCAACGCGGCAACATCCGATTCTAGACATTACGATTACGATTACGAAAGTATATTGGGAAGTGAAATCGAATCGGATTCAAAAATCTTTAGAAATCAACTATCTACATCAAGAATATAAGACAAGAGAATAGAAAAAAGGTATAGGAAGGAGAAAACGGCATTACAAAAGTCGGGCTATCGTATCCAAAAAGCACCCACACAAGCATAACCATATTAGAATCTTGAAGGTTCAAAGAGGATGGAGGATGATTCCACTTCTGAAGAAAAAGGAGGAACTAGCTAAAAGAATGGAAAAATCAAAAACTCCCGAGGAAAAAATAATTGAACGCCCGTAACTGTAAAGTGCGCAGAAGACCAGTCTTCCTCCAGCAAGAAACAAAACGAAAAGAAGACAAATTCAAGACCAACTGAATTCGCAAAGCTCCATCCGCACCTTAAAATAAGCAGATAGAAGCATATTATTATCCGGACTTCAAGTCCTCTCTTTCGTTCTTCATCTTCGCCACTCTCTCGCCTTTTCTCTCTCACGATCTCTCTCCCGCTGTTCTCGGTCATGGCCCCTATCCCTACCATCGCGATTGTCTCGATTTCTCTCTCCACCCGAACCTGCGTGTCCACCACGCCCTCCACCTCCGCCTCCACCGCCTGCACCACCAACACTACCTCTATCGTCCCTTCGTCTCTCATGCGTCCTATCTTCTCTCCAATCTCTATCGTCTCTCGGTGGCGGTCTACCCCCATCGTTTCTATATGACGGGATATACGTATCCGTCTTGTCTTTCCCTCCTTTCTCCTGTCTCCTATGTCCGTGTCCGCCAGCGCCTCCCTCAGGTGGCGGCGCCCTAACATCCCGCGTCTCCCTCGAGTCCTTCTGCCACGCGGGTCGTCTCTCACCACCCGGTGGGGGCGGTGGAGGCGCAGGTCTGACATGTCTTCCATTTCCGTTGGCGTGAAACGATGGTGGTTCGCCAGGGTGTCCAGACCAGTCTGCCGACGGTCCAACACCAACAGTACCACCTGCGGGCGCAGGTGGCAGGGGTCTTTGCCCAGCTTTCTTCCGTCGGTCAAGTTCGTGACTATCGGCAAATTCAGGGAGGTCGGACGGTTTGGCGGGGAATGGTTCGACTCGGAAATATTCGTGTTCTAGAGCATCCATGGCGTTTATACGGGTTCGAGGGTCTAGTTTGAGAAGTTCTGAGAGGAACGAGACTCCCGAGCTTCCAAGACTAAGATAAGATATTCAAATTAGCAACCCAGCCAACCATTGCGGTCTAACTATTGTTGTGACTCACATGTTAAACTGTGCCTCCAGGGTCCGAGGGTAGTGTCCAAAACTTTTTACAAGCCTAGAGTCAGGAAGTCTCTCCCATCCGGGCATATTTTTATCATTTGGCGACCCGCAAAGTTGCAAGATGAGTTCGAGCTGGTGTGTATCGCTATTTCCCATGAGAATAGGTCTGCCTTTCCTCATCTCCGCGAAAACGCATCTGTAGGCGGTGTTAGCAAGAGTGCAGTATCACGTTTGTCATTCTATTCAATTTCTCGTACCCGATGCCCCATATATCGACGCCAGTGGTATAGTTTCGTTCTCCGAGACAAAGCTCAGGGGCTCTGTACCATCTCGTCACCACGTTTCCGGTGTATTGTCTGTAAGCAATACCACCTCCGGACCCGGGTGTAGGAGCCGCTTCGTCAAATCTCCGGGCCAGTCCAAAATCTGCAATTTGCAGTACTCCCTTGTTGTTGATAAGCAAATTGGCAGCTAGGAGGTGCCGAGTTAGCTGGGATGCCTTTGATTGCAAGGTGAAAACATCGGTATTTGTAGCGCACCCTTGATATCTCTGTGCAAAATGTTACTTTGGTGTAGGTACTTGATGCCTTCTAACAGTTGTAACATGAAGCATTTGATCTGTGCTTCCGCTAAAGTAACGGCAGGATTTTCGAGTAAACCGGATAGATCGTGATGCATGTAAGGAGTGACCATCATTATGAGTCCTCGTTTCTGGCCGTCCTTGCCTCCTACGATGGTGAATGGGAGAAAAATGTAAGTCCAAAAGTTCGGCAGTTTCGTGAGTAAAGGGATACGTACTCGTCGGTTGCTCAACGGCCATCTCTAGTAGTGGGATGACGTTCGCGTGCCGTAGTTGCTTCAGGTATTTGATCTCGCGCAGTGCGGTGATTGGAAACTTTCCGAGGCATCGTCGTTAGCAGAAGTATGCAGTTAGATACTTAAAGGTGTCTAAACGTACCCCTTCTTTCTCATTGGTGACGGTGAATTGCTTCGTAGCCACCATCATACCGTTTCTGGTATCTTCCGCTTTATATACCAATCTGGGTTGTCCAGTTGTTAGTATTGTGATTCTGCCGCCGGCCGGTCTGTGGGGTTCAGGGTAGGTTACCCGAATGTCCCTTCTCCAAGCTTGTGGATTCTCTTGTAGACTTTAAGAGCGGAGCATCCTCGAAATCGATGCTGGTCCGTATGCCGAGGATCTTGTATCGACGGTCGTTTGGCGGGTGTGGGACGTTCGGCGACCGGGGAATCCGGCGCACGGCGTTTTTGGGACATTGTCCCTTGGGGCGTACGTTGGGAGTCCGTCTTGGAAATATTGACAGTAGCAGTGTTTTCTTGAAAGTATCAGAATTCGATGAACGACTATTGGGGTGAAGGGCGGAGAATGTGCGTAGAGCGACGAGGGGCTGGCGAGGCCAGACGGGTTATCGTCGGGATCCGAATGACGCGATGGATTAGGCTGCGAGAGAAGTGGCAAACTGTCACGAGCCGATTCTGCGGTTGTTTGCGAGGAGTGAAGATGTCGATGGGGGGTGTTGGAGCGAGAGGCAGGTGCGATGCGAGTCGGGGGAAGGATGCGATGGAAGGGGACTGGAAGGACGGGAGGAAGGCGATGATGATGATGTTGTTGATTTGATGGGTTATGTGGGCGAGGGCGGATTATGTGGATTGTGTGGATGGGTGCATGTCCACAAACAACAACCAACCAGACCACGGAAGCCAAGAAAACCCTTGTCCGCCCACAGGCACAAACCACACTACAGCCCACAAGATATAAATATCTCTTGCCGCAAAAACAGGATTCCCGACGCTTGGCTCTAGTGGAATCTGGTAGACACAGGGTGACAAGTCACAAAAGGGATGGATGGTCCCATTCTCAAAAAAGTGCCCGAGGATGCGCTCTTCGGATTCGGAACAAGGGAGCATCGTCGAGCAGGGAAGGTGACTAAGCTGGAGGCTATATGCGATCCATGCACTGCTGCTTGCGGCCCTGAAGATCGAGCCACCAGGATAAGTACTTTTGCCGGACGCGATATAGAAATATCGATCTGAAAGGCTCAACAACCCCCGTGATAACGTGCGGCACAACCCAGCGATAACCCTCTGTCATATTTAAAAAGAAACCTAAAACTAGCTGCAAATCATTGACAAAGTACTGAGACCCCTTTCTCAATTCATCGTCCGAATTTTACATTGCATAATAGTATTCTAGCGGTTGGTATTGCGCCCTTTCACTTGAGTAATTGTAGTCAATCCCTCTTAAAATTGTCTTCCGAATGCTCAAATATTTGATGTCTAAACGTATAAGCAGGCAGGAAATGAGTACACCCGACACCTTCTGTAAACATCGCGAAATCTGTTTTCGTATGGGTTCGCTTTCAAGGTGGGTTGATATACTGGCTATCAATCCTGTGAATATGCTTGTTAATCAAATTAACACCACGATGTGTTTCTCAATGCTGGGGCCTACCCAATATCCGGTCTATACCCATAAGGGCTTCCTAAGGTGTTCTTAGAAATTGTTTCTTTTCTTAGTCATTGCAAGTCTGTCTCAGGGTAGGTATTCAAACCGATGAACCTAAAACAAGAAGGCTTACTAAGATGTCACCAATATAATTGGCTGGCCGGATTCCTGCCCGAAATATATTTTCCCAATTGGTCAAGATATCATCTACAATCTTGACTCCAGCAGTGTAAATATTAGCGATCGCAGGCGGAAACCCGGCCTGCGGAGCTTGAAGAAGGTGATATAATTCATCGACTTCCGGTGGTGCACGGTCAAAGTCGCTCCCGGTCCTGTTCTCAGCTGTCTGTCAGTGTGATATATGGTTCTGTCTTTGGAACAAATTGGATGGCTATAATTTATATTACCGTATAATAATAATACGAGCAAAGTCTACTAGTTGGTTAGCGGCAGCTCGGATTAGAGCTGTGAGAGTGGCATTGTCTTCTTGCTGCACTCGTATTATGCATGAGAATCTGGCATCATGTCATACGTTATAGTAAAGAAAGGAAACATCGAGAAGCTTACCTGTGTAGTACAATACTGACCTGTTCCATTGGTGAGCAAGGTAGTCAGATTTCCAAACGCCTCGGCGAGGACGGAACCAGCCCAATACTTTTTCGAAACATCTGTCAATATGATGCTTCTAAATCACCCACTCATGTGAAGTGTGGTTTCAAAGCCTCCATCTACTTTTGAGTGAGTAACCTACCGTATCAGCAGTTCCTGTATCACACTGTTTTGTCCAGTCATGAAATCAGCCGTTCCAGTAATGAGAACCAAAAAAAGCATTGTACGTTATATCAAATTCTCACCATTACCACATCAGGCGGGTCTTTAGCCGGGCTGTATGGATAATTACGTCTGTAATTCGCGGCTTCCTCCGTATCAACCAACTTTACTCCTTTAGTTGCCAAAAATGCTCTCTGCCTTAATGCATCGTTCAGCTCAAACACCTCTGTTCCATATATAACCGTTGGATAAATGTTGTTATCGAATCTTGTTGTTCCCTGTCTGTGTATATCGCGCCGGAATCATCAATCGAAGGGATTAATATGAGGTCCTAAATCCAGCGTTGAAAATGTATATATTGACTCCTTACGTAAAATATCCACTATTAAACCCTTCCCCGTTCTTCGGCAATTGCCTCGAATCGATCTCATGCTGCAGTGTCAATTGTACCGCGAATCGCGGAAAAGTTACCGTCCCCGTTGTCCCGATGTAAGGGTTGATCCCGCTCACCCCGCCGATTAAAAAGTATGTATCCGTCAGATCGAACAAACGAGAATATGCAAACGCCGCCATCGACACAGCAGCGTTGATCTCCCCTTCTCCAGTTGTCATATGACAAACCTCACCAGCAGATGTGCAGAAAATCTGAGGGTACCGGGGGGACAATCCAGGTACGGTAATGTTCATGCTGTAGAGTGATGGGGTATAGTTCTCGAGGAAGGCGTTGGATTCAAGGTTAAACTATATATAGGATGAATATGAATTTTATTCAGCACAAAAAATACAAGACCTCGCAGGAGGGTAACATACCATAGCCACAATCACAATTTTTGGCTTGATAATTTCCGATGAGCTATCCTTTCGTTCATGAAATGTCAGACGTTTCTGCCTCATATCTTGAACTGTCTGGGCTTTATATCCAACACCATAACGTTGACTACGGTGCTTTGGGAGTCCTTCCGGGAGCTTAAAGCTGTTCGTGATAGTGATATTTGGAAGAATGAAAACGAGAGCAGTAGCCAGTCGAAGCTTTATATTTGGAAACATGTTTGCCCAGCTCTCCAGTCAGAAAATACTGGGCAATTAGCTATATTAGTCTATTCTTGATACTAGGCCACGCAGCCAGAAAAGAGACCCTCACGCAATATCCTACAATAAAGCAACAGCGATAGATTTGTTGCGGTTCTCTGGAAATCGTTCAGTCCGAATGTTGTCTGCACAGGGGTAGACGAAACTCTTACATGTCTTGGTGCAATGCTTCGGCTTTCTATCGCTTGGCGGTGAAGGTACTTGTTACACAACGCCCTGACCCAACTGTGTTGGTTGTCCTTTGAACTATCACACGGCCTCATGAGACGTGAGACCGGAAAAGCGATAGTACTCAGTATACCATATATGTGAACCATACATTCTATAAGTAGGATACTTTAACATCTATCAAATCCATCTTAGACTCACGATATCACAAGAATAGTCATTCTTGCAGACCCTGGCCATATGACCCGAATATCTTTACCCTTTCCGAAAAGGTTGGAAACACGCTGTACATATCCCATGCATGAGCAGATCTCACATATCGGATCTATAATTTCGAAATGAATCGCATGCATGCAACATTATCTCAAGGTGTAAAACCTGGTCGACCGAACGGTCTGCTTTTCGATTTGAACTGATAAAATGCACGTTTGAAAACGTGATGTAGGCCAAATTGCATAGAGATACGGAACCAAAGTGGACCGGATGAAGACTTGACTTTGCAATATTAGAGAAAGCAGATTGACCGAGTACAGGGTGTTTCCTGTGTACCATATCCTGGAGCTCCTAGGCTTTGAGGTAGTAATCTCATCGATAGCGACATTTCAATACCAAACACGGTTGGCAAGCGTAGAATATATACGCTATGTTCAATATTATTCCGTATCGTGTGTTTTTCCATCTATCTAGCTTGTTGTTGATAATGTGCTATTAGGCACCGGTTATTTTGCAATCTCCGCCGAAATATGCGAAAGACCGAAACCCGTTTTTTCCCTTTTTTCATGATGTCCGAGAATTGATGGCTTCCTAGAAGACGGATATGCGCACAGAACGGAAGGTCTAAAAAATCCAACATCTCATCCAACACATACCCAAAATTTAGAACAATAGCCTCGAAGACTACGCACTTCTAACTTAAGGAATAAGATTTGGTGGCGTGCCCAATACCGTGAGATTTGGAAATAACTTGGAAATCCTGACTAGGTCGGATATTTTGGATTCCGCTGTAGCTGCATAGTGAAAAGGGACTCCACGCCTTTAAACTCGCCTATTGATCGCGCAGCAAGTCACTCCCGAGCATATTCGGAACTTAATCTAAACGAAAGCACGCACGGCACCAAAGAAAAAGCACCTGGCCTGGCGAAAAGGGCCTGTTACTGTTCTATACATCGGACGATTTTTCTTCGTTGCAGAGGCTGTTGTCCTCATATCCAGATGTCGAGGCCATCTGATGGACCCACAATCGATGCAATCGTCATCTCTGAAGACAAAAGAAGACCAGGCTAACCCCAACATGACAACCGGAGACGCTTCTTTAGTGGTAGCGCCTTTCTACAATAAGAAGATTATTTTGATGGCGTAAGGCTGTCATTGAACGTATAAATATTTATGCAGGACCCTATTTCATTTCAACCAGATTATCGTCACCGTGGATTAATTTTGGTATTTCTTTGTCCGCCTCCGTCAGTCACTACCTCGTTGTCTCTGGGATATATCCTACCACGCTCCTTTACGTATCGACATGTATACCGCAAACATGAAGTCGCTCCTTACCGCCCTTGTCTTCGGGTAAGTACAAAGCTACCCCGAGACGATAAAGAGCTCGTGGTCACTAACATATCCCGTAACACCAGCTCTCTTACTATCGGAGTCACCGCCAGCATCACCAGTACCGAAGGCGTCCAGAAAATCGAACCCACGACCACCCTGATAACCAAAGCGCCAACGACCACTTCCGGTGTATCGGCCCCGACTTGCGACGTCCGCGTGTTCCGACCCGACTGCCCAATAATAGACGACAACTGCTGTTTCCAGATCTGTATAGACCCATCTAGCAGCGGGCTCTATTGCGTACCAGAATACGAACAAGTCCATACGGAGATAAAATGCTACCCCTGTATCATAATAACAACGTCCTCTTCATCGACATCGACATCCATTTCATTTTCTTCGGTAACAGCGGTCCCATCGCTTTTGGCGGTTGCGGCGGGCGCGATACCGATGAATTCGACATCGACGACACCGATAATTACATCATCCTCGTTACCACAGCCGACTTTTACTTCCAAGGCATCCGGCGCTTCCGCGGTCAGAATAGGTGGTGCTGCGATATTCGGGTTGCTTAGTTTATTGATCGCATTATAGTCCTTATCCCCCGTTCGAACGTCAAGTTTACTTTCCTTTGTTTTTTATTTTATTTTCCGTTGTTTCCCTTTCCTTTTGACTATCTTCGATATATTGGCCTCCTCCTCCTCCTCCTCTGCTTTTCGAACTAAAGATTTCCTGGTATTCTAATCTGGTCTATACGCACTTGAAGTCCTCGGGAAGACAACATGCATATATCAGAATGACAGCAAATACTGTGTCGAAAAGAGAAGCCAGAGATTTTGCCACATATATACCTTATATACACTTATACAGGTTGGGATCTCCGGCTAGGTCTCCCCGTTCAACATTCTTTTTTATCGATATTTCAATCTGAAGCGCTGTACTTTACCTTCCGAAGCTAAACCATGATATCCCACCCTCGATTGCGATTTCCCTTTGTACATGTTTCTTTTCTATTAACCCAATTCCCCAAAATATATTACACATCCGATGTCATCTGAAATCTATTTTCATCAAAAAATCAAACAAAAACTTCTCTCATATTCAAAATCTTACTCTTTATAATAGACGAAAGCAAACTCGCCGAAACATACGTTTATAGACGTGTAAGCTTTATAAATAAATGTAGTTTCGAATCAAGATTTCTATCAGCCCTAGCGAGGCGAGATTATATCATTTACATGACATGACAAAGAATGTGACGTGCAAAAAGAAATACAGTAAAGTAAATCGCTCTCAATTGAAACGCCTCATCTCATTTTCCGCGGCCAGAACGAGTTGATACGAAGGATAGGAGTACTGAATAATAAGCGGTCTAGAAGGACATATTGCTCGATATTTAGTCCAGCGCCACAGGAGTAGCCGAAAAGGCACTACAACCTCTATGTTATCATAACATCACAAGAACAAAAACAAACAAAAATCCAAAAAGTTATATGATGTATGAGTCCCGAAAGAGCATATTTAAACGAAAACAGTGGTTATGATTAGGGTGCGAAGTACTGGAGGTTCACAAATGGCACTAACACGAAATATGGAAATAAAACCCTTTTAATAAACGCCGTAATCATACATAGGGAACACGAAACATAGCCTTCTGAGCAACAAGAAAATAGAAAGAGGGGTAATAGAACGCCGAGAACGCCTAAGCCCTGTGAAATAATTAATGGCAGCCCTGGGGTATCGTGTAAAGAACATAAAAAGACGAAAGACAAATAAACTCGTAATTATGAAGGGAAAAGGGGTTTAGGTTCGTTAGTCTCGTAATTTGAGTGAGATGTGAGAATCGGGGATTTGGCAAACGCCGTGTGGAAGAGAAGAGATAAAGAGGGGGGGGGTTCGAGACCTTCGCTTGGGACCTAGCAAAGAGCAAGAATAATAGAAAAGGGTGACCATGAGTACGCGCAGTTAAACCCATTGGGATAAAAGAGCACTAGTAGCATTTGAGTTCGTCCAGAATGTCTTCGAGACGACTCGTGTAAGAGTGTCTGTTCGGAACTTCCTCTCCCAGATCGAGGAGGAGATCATCCTGAGAACCTGCTGCGTTTTCGACGTCTTCTAGTGTCTGGTTCTGGACTTTGAAGGCTGTGACTGCAAGAATAAGCGGTTCGAGGGTGCCACGAAGTTGGGTGCGAATTTGAGCGCGAACATCATGGTCTCGACATGCATAAGCTAAGGCTACTGTGAGGTATCCAAAGGCGACATTGAGATGCGTCTCTTCAACGCTTTCAGCCTGTAAAACCTGTCAGCAAACCAGTAATTACCCTGGGATTGAATGTGAAAAAAAAACTTACCAACTCAAGTCTGTCGTGTCGAGCAACAAAGACATCCATAAGAGATTTAATCAGAGTAGTCTTGTCGAGCTTTCGCAGACGCAAGAAGGTTCGTGCCGTCTCGCTAAACTCAAGCAAGTTTGACAAAAGGATGCTAGTAAGGACAAGAATGTCAATGTCCTTGGAAATGTCTTTATCTGGATCCACAATACTGTTGAGTTCCTTGAATTGCGTGACGCAAAGCTCCGTAATAGCAGCCAATCCATCTCTGTGATCGGCGATCGAGGTGCTGGTTGTAGGGTCGCCGTTCGTGCGATCGATGCACAATTTGAGAACAGCAGTTTGGAAATCCTTGACACGATCGAGGTTCTCTGTCGAGTCGTGAAGTTTCCATTCGAGCACGGTTGGTAAAACGTTGGACAGGACTGTGAGATGTCCCTCCTCCAAAATATCGTTCAAAGGAATATGAATATGAGCGCTCTGACTGTAATGGCTGAGAATCGACACCGCGAGATAGAAGTTTGTCAAACCAGGCCCATTGGGTGGAGCAGCGAATCTCGTCAAGGGACTGAGTATTTCGACAAACTTGCGAGGGTCAAACTGCTGGAGAATAAGCTTTCTGCCTTCGTCTTTGTTAACACCCTTTAGCATGGTGTTCAGTATCATCAATGCGACATATCTCTGCGAAAACAGCCCTGGGACATCTTCGCGTATGAAGCGGCATTGAAGTAGGCGGGTACGGAGTTTCATCGTCACCATGTTGATCGAAACTTGTAGCTTGAGAACACTACTCTTAGCCAAATCGTCCAGATCCTGATCAGAGTTAAGCATAGCATTGAGCATTTCAAAGCCGCCGTTCTCAAGCATTAGGTTAATCGTGCGGCCGCTGTGGAGCTCTTCATTCAAAAGAATGAATAAGATCCAGCCATAACCTATACGGGTGATCTGAAAGG
Source organism: Dactylellina parvicollis (assembly GCA_036971385.1). NCBI lineage: Eukaryota > Fungi > Ascomycota > Orbiliomycetes > Orbiliales > Orbiliaceae > Dactylellina > Dactylellina parvicollis. Next base: position 1,390,883 of record JAJTUD010000014.1, on the reverse strand, counting down.
GAATACGAGTCAGCACCAGTGTTTTTTTGTTTTATCAGTGGATAATATGTCTACCTCATCCTGCTCCTTATCGAGATTTTGAAGAAGTTTGGTGTCGTAGCTATTTAGACGGAACTTTTGGACGAATTCCTTCCCAACTTCGGTGTTGTTTGACATTCGGAAAGCGATATCGAGAATGCTTGAAGATTATCAGAATACAATCCTGTGCCAGTTATATAGGAACGAGGGACTTACCTGCTTCGTCTAGTAGGATTCTCCTTTTGAGCGTCTTCCACAAGAGCGTCGATCACATTAAGGACACGCTGATGACGTCCCTTCTGAAGAAGGGCGTGACGACTCTGGACCTTTGGTCCCTCCTCACCCATATCGTATTCAGAATCCTTGTTCTTTGCCTTGTTCTTTCCAGCTGCCTCCTTTTCAATAATTTTCCCTTTACCAGATTTCTTGGCTCCGGCAGCGATCTTTTCGGCCTCGGCTTCTTTCTTTTGCATGTCTTCTTCTCGTCGAGCTTTGTTAGCCGCTTCTTCCCTTGTGCGGTCTAGCTCTAGCTTTTGATCCTCTTGTTGCTCCTCTTCCGTAACTGGATGACGCATGGTTCGCTGGGAAACACCGTAAGATTTTTTAGCAGCACCCTCGTTTCGGAACTTGGAACGCGTCGTTCTGACACCATATTCCGCGGCGAACATAACGCTTTGGATCTGGGCTTGAAGTTCTGCCTCTTTGACTTCCATGCTACTTGAAGGGCTCTCTTCCGTGGTAACTTGCGACGGCTCTTCAGCTTCATCATTTGATGGCTTGGGCTTCCTCATGAGACGTTTCATCTTCTTTGGTGGATGTTCCTCAATCTCAGCAACACGAGATTCGATGAGTTCAGTCAAACGAGTAGGCATCTCAACAGCGGATGGCTCTCTGGTCAACACCGGCATCTTCTTGACAGGGGAGCTCATGGGGGCGTAGGAGATATCAACAGCGTGGTCGTAGATGGCAACGTCAGTAGACATCGGCTCTGGTTCAGCACTCTCGGGGTCCCTAACCAAAGGCTTCTTGCTAGGGACTTTTTCAGCGGTAGTCTCCTTCTTCCGTTCTCCACCAATTTGATTCTTGATGCTATTATCCCTAGAAAATGTCGGATAAGGTAAGGTGTGGCTCTTGTCGGTACGGTCCTGGCGTTTGACAGCGGGTTTCTGAACCCCATCGACATCGACATCCTTCTCCGGTTTTCTCTTGGGCATGGTGACATTCGTTGACTTTTTCTTTTGGAGCTTTGAGTTACGGTCCGATTCGGATTCCGATGATGCTCGTATTTTTCGCTTGGATTTTTTGAGGTCGGTAGTATTGATCCCATTGGGGGTCGGTTTGATTGCTGGTCTCTTCGTAGATTTTGATCGAACCGGTTCTGAATCGCTACTTATAGCGAATTCATCAATGCCCTTAGCGACAGTTCGTTGTGGTCCGGAGTTTCCATTGCGAATATCGCCAGTTGGTTTGATCGTCTTTGGTGGTCGGGCTACCTTCAAGTTACGACGTGCATCCTCGTCCTCAGATGAATCGAGATCGAAGACCTCAAGATTTTGTTTTGTGACAATTTTGCTCTCCGTAACCGTCTGCGTACCGTTCCTTATATCAGTGGTTGATTTCGCGATAGGTTTCGTGATAGGTTTCGTTGTAGGCTTTGTGGTGGGTTTTGGGGGAGGTTTCGTAGTCTTAGATTGACGGGCTTCCTTCGAGCTTGTGCCCATCTCTTCGTCATCGGACGACTCCATATCGAAAACATCATTGTTGACCTTCTTAGCAGGCTTGCTGGTCGTAGCGCTCTTGCTTCCGCCGTTTGTAGTGGCCGCCGTAGACCTCTTTGAGGATTGCGGTGGCTGTTCTGAATCGGTGATTCTTTTGCCCTGAACGCCTTTCTTCTCCATAGCGCGGGTTTTGAAGATGTCATTGTATTCATCTTTGAGACCGGCACTATGGCGAGCGCCACGGTAGGTTTTACGTTCGCGCATCATCTAGAAAATTTCGAGGTGTGTATCGTGGGACTGTTCAAGGAATGAGGAGGGGTTTGTAAGCGGATGATAACGGATGATATCGAACGTGTAATGGTAGTGGTTCCAGGGTTGAAATATGGAGACTGATTGAGACTGCTTCAATTGTTGGTAACGTGCTGAATTTCCGAAGCTTCTCCCTGACTGGTTGACGATGAGGTACATCTGCAACGGAAACAAGCAGAGATGAAACCGGCACGAACAGCTACAAGGAGAAGGATCGGAAGATAAAGAGAAAGTTGGTGATCGCGAATGCCGGCACCGCGATTGCGATGATGAGAGATTTAGTAGTCAGATGATGTTGGTTAGGGAGATGATGGAGATGGCGGGTGATGGTTGATGGTTGAGGGATTGCAGGAGTTGAAGTCGGGGCGAAGACGGGGAGCACAACAAAAACAAACCACCCGCCTACATTCGACGCTGTGCTGCCTGTGCTCTCTCGCTAAAATGGGAGCCGCACAATGACGACCGCCAAACGCCACAACACATCCAACATAAAGCCCCGAACGCGACCTCATCGACATCCGCATCTCGCCCTCGCTCTCGCCCTCGCATCCTCGCCATGGTAGGTCATCTCAACCACACGCACAACAGGGCCATGCAGCTGACATCATCCAGGGTAAACGAAGAAAAGCCATCAAGGTCAAGGGCGACCTCAAAGAAAGCGTACGCTACAGTCCCATCCTCCAGGATCCAGACGTCCTCTAACCGCGATACAATCTCTGCAGCAAAAACCTCTCCCGACCGTTTTCAACTGCCTGTTCTGCAACCACGAGAGATCCGTCCAAATCAAGCTAGATAGGAAGAGCGGCGTCGGATCTCTCCATTGCCAAATCTGCGGGCAGCAATATCAAACCTCCATCAACTGTACGTTACCATGCACTACGAGCTCCCATAAAGCCTGCCGGAGCGCTGTCGACTGACTAGTTGCGTACGATCAGACCTCTCAGGCGCCGTAGACGTCTATGCGGACTGGGTCGACGCCGCTGATGAAGTTAAAAAGGAGCAACGACGGGTAGCCAAGCGATACGGCGGTGGCAGCACCTCTGGAGCTCCCGCTTCTCGCGACGTGATGGAACGACCACGCGAGGACAACTTTATTGAGGATGACGAAGAAGATATCGATGATGACGAGCTGGATGACTAGGATCCCTTCCGCGACGGTCTGGACGATAACGGTAGATTTGTCAACCCTCCCCAAAAAGAAGTCGGTCCTAACGAAAAGGCATCTCCTACTGTTGAGCGACGTGTTGATTCTGCGAGCCCCAAATGTGCTGGAATGCGTGGTGTCAGTGCCGCTCAGGGGATCGTAATCAGTTCCCCTCGGGTTCTGTCGCGATCCATCAGCCCCTTATAAATTTACTCTCTCTCTCTCTACTGTTGTGTCTCGTACGATCTGATTTATTGCAGTTCATGGTATGGGTTATATTAGGTGTCCAGGAGGTTCCTATTTTCTCTTTTATCCCTGTTAGTTCAACGGGGCGTCATCATGTACATCACTCGGTATATTCCGGTACCGAAACGAAAACTTCATTTGAATTTACGAATATCTTTTGCCAGTTGATATCTTGCATCGAATAAAAATATAAATACAAAAACGCTACGAGTATATAACAGACTCGCAGTAAGGGTCTACTCGTTCAACGTTCCAAAATGTCTATCTCCAAAATCACCTAGTCCGGGAACGATATAGCTAAAAATTGATGTCAGCACGTTTTCCTCACGACAAAATCACAAAATGCCGAGCAGCACTCACTTCTTCTCATCCAAGCCTTCATCGATAAACGCCGTGATAACCCTCAGCTTTGGGAATTTGCTCGCGAAATGCTCAATGCCCTCCGGGCTCGCAATCAAATTCAAAAACAGAATCCTCTCCTCAGCAACACCTTTGCTCTTCAGGACCTCCACCGCCATGCTTGCACTTCCTCCAGTGGCGTTCATCGGGTCCAACAGTAGAACCCAGCGATCGGCGATATCGGTGGGGAGTTTGTGGTAAAATAGTTTCGGTTGCGCGGTTTCCTCATCCCGTTGGATCAGGATCTTGCCGATACGCACGGAACGGCAACAGTCGCGGAGGCCTTGTTCCATGGACTCGCCGGCTCGCATGATGGATACACCACAGATCTTGCCTTCGAAGCGGACACCAGCGTAGGTCCGACCTAGAGGAGTTATTGACCTTGTCAGAGGATGTTTCCCTTGTTTTTGGGTAGATTAGGATGTTGGACGGTGTTTGGTACCCAATGGCGTAGTAACTTCATGCTCCTTAACCGGCAGATGGTTCAATCCCTCTTCGACAAGCAGCCTTATTATTCTATTCGAGTAAAATATAAAATCTCCCCTCTGTGTGTTCTGGTCTCGGATGATCCTATTCGAGGACGTCTTCGTGTTAGCAACAAAGACCGCAGTGGGAGCTCGATGTGGAGAAGGGCAAACAGCATTACACTGTAGCTCAAGGCACGTACGTGAGCAGAGCAATTAATTGCGGTGTCTGTGGGAGAACGTGAACGGTATCGAATTTGATCTTGCCGGAAACTGTGGCTTGGGGTTTCTGGTCTTTTTCACGGTAGGAAGGGCCGATTGGAGCTGCTGCGCAGCCTTCGACGCCTGTGTCCGGGGCTGCAGTTGCCATTGTGTCTATCGTCTGACTATATCCAACTAAGCAGCCAAGAGAGCGGGTATATGGATTCAATGCCGAGTGTCTGTTGAGACTCGTGCCCAGTATAGGTCTGATCGAAGGCTGTGGTATACGGTAGAGTTCTAACGGCTTATCGGCTACGTTGAAGCAACACTGCAAAGAGTCTCGGGCGCGAAAACTTTAGATATCGGCTACCATGAGATAGGTTTAAAAAGGCTGGTCCCAGGCGAATTATATAATCGCACGGGGAAGCAGGGGGCAGATCTGAGCTGTGAGGGGAACGTTGTCATGCGACAGAGAAACAGGAGCGGTGGTTGCCGACGCTGACCATTTTCGGCCGCTGGATTAGGAAGCAGACAAGCTAGCAGATCGGTGGCCTCCGCACGACCACATTTCGAATTCCAGTGCCTGGCGAATATAAACACTACATTATATTATTGTCACCGCTGCTGCTCATACTTGTATCGTGCGTGTATGGCTATCGAATAGCCGTGAATGGCTGCAGCTGCCGCAGAAGCGCGACTGCCGCATCAAAACTACGTCCTCCAATCGAGCAACTGCTCGCGTTCCGCAAGGGCAAAGCTGTCTTCCGTGATGCATGTCGGCCGGAATCGAACCCGCCAGCTAGGAGGCAGGACTCCTTAGCCTCGTGTACTCCTTCAATCTACCCAGCCCATCGTATCCATAATCCGTTGCATCACTGTTTGAATCCGGCAGGCACGAAATCGGCTTGGGTCGAGCTGATAGCGATAACCAGGTTCCGAGTGCAAGCTCCAAAGTCTAAACACCGCCATTAGCCGCATTTCGGTGGCAGCTCCCCACTCGCGACTGGCTCGGGTGCACTGCGACCCAATCAGCGTCCAATCATTCCCAGGGACCTTGTGATAGCTTCTTCGACGGAGTTCGGAGGCTGGCGGCGGGCTCTTTATTTCTAGCGCGCTCTCTCGCTGTGACACCGAGAGGAACGCTGACAAGCCTCCGTCTGAGAAGCAGTACTTAAGGAGCGCCAATCCCTTGAAGAATGTAGAACGTTATCTTTCCTCCCTTTCGCCAATTCCAACCTGTACAGCGGTATCAGCTGGTGTGACAGGTTGCAGTAGTGCACTCGCAGAATTAACCACGTACCACCAACCAATTGCAATCGCGTGGATCAAGAAAATTGGGTAAGCGGTGACTTTTCGTCCGGTCTCCTGTCGTGTTTGTTGGATTCACACAGAGCTGCGCATTTCCCGGTAGCTATTTCGGCGCCTCGGACGCAATCATACGTTGCGATTTAGTTGCGATTGGCGGGGGAAGAGCTGCGAACGGAATGGCTGCGTCCAGAACCTGCCCTTAAAGTTCTCCACATATAATAAACCACAAAACCACCACGTGAAAATATATCACCACTTTTGACACCTTCCAATCAAAGGCACCCCCTACGCTCGTATCTGCCGCTGCTGTAGTTCGTTGTCCGGAATCCTGTAAAGCACGTTTCACGAAGAAAACACCGCGTTAATAGCTCTATTTGACGTCATATCCAGGACACGTCGTATGCGTACTTGATTGTTACACACCCGTTAACTTATTCTTTTACCGTTGGAAGCTAATATTTGCAACCGTCCTCATCTAGGAACTTATATTTCCCATCATGGCATCTCAAGAAGAGCTGCTTAAGCAGATTCTAGCTGCAGTAGGCTCCCTGCAATCGGAAAACAAGACTATATCGGAGTCCGTCTCGACCCTCACAGACCGTGTCAACCGCCTTGCGATACAAACCGCCGCTCCACCTATCTCAGGCTCGCCTAGCATTCAGCCAATTTACAGATCATCACTGGGGGTTGGGGCCTCTATTGGAGAACCTGCCATCAGACCTAGCTCGGCTGGCACTCCTAGCATTGAAGACCCAGTTGCCAAAAATGAAGAGGCATCGAAGCAAAGGCGAGGATCAACATACAGCTCCAGGATCATCCTAACAACATATCCATCGCAATCCGGAATCGATCCGGTGGTGATGGACTGGGGAAACCCGGATCCACAGAAGAGAGGCCCGGTAGTTGTTAACAGAGGCACCACTTCCGTCAGACGCAGGAATGGTAAGTTCAATATAAATTCGAACATGTTGATATATCATAGTCTCAAAGATATATGATATATCACAGTTCACAATATGCATATATGTTTATGCTAATAGTAACATTATATAGCTGTCGGAGCTCACGGAGGCAGCTACAGCTTCTACCACGCACTAGCTGTTGCCATTCAGGAATTGTCCCTCGACCACAAGCCAGACTACACGAACACTCAACCAGCCGCCAACATTGGCCCATACCCACAATGGGGCGATGGCAAGAAGATTGTAGCTATGGATCCATTCGGCCATCTCGCACCATGGCTATTCAAGGACCTCATTGAGAAGGAGAACATTGATATTCGCCCCACAATTGCCATCACAAAGGCCCACATGCGTCTGCCAGAGCTGGAGCAAAGCGTGAGAGACGGTCGCCTCTCCGTCGACGGCAAGATCGTTCTCAATGAATTTGGTGAGCTCGCTGTCACAAAGGTAGCCGTAGAGCCGGTGTGGTATCTTCCCGGTGTAGCTGAGAGATTCGGAATCGACGAGGGACTTCTCCGTCGGTCACTGTTCGAGAACACCGGTGGTTCATTCCCCGAACTGATCACCAGACAAGATATTAAGATCTTCATGCCACCAATCGGTGGTTTAACTGTTTATATCTTTGGAGATCCTGCAAAGACAGCTGATCCAAACTCAAAGCTGGCATTGCGTATTCACGATGAGTGCAACGGATCTGACGTCTTTGGATCTGATATCTGTACCTGCCGTCCATATCTCATCTTTGGTGTTGAAGAGGCTGTGAAGGAGGCTCAGAAGGGAGGCAGTGGCGTGGTCATCTATTTCAGGAAAGAAGGTAGAGCTTTGGGAGAGGTTACCAAGGTAGGTCGAGGCTGATTTGGTCATATCTGTCGACGAACCGGACTGACACTAGGGGTAGTATCTGGTTTACAATGCCCGTAAACGGGGCACAGACAAAGCCAGTGAATATTTCCAACGTACATCCAATATCGCAGGTGTTAAGGTGAGTCACTTGATTGTTTTTTTCTCTGCTCGATTGTTATTCATATCAGGAAACTTAACGGCGTAATCTAGGACATGCGATTCCAAGCGTTGATGCCCGATGTAAGTAACCGTCCAACCGACTTACAGGCTAGCCAGACCTGACCCTTACATGTGCAACTAGATCCTCCACTGGCTCGGCATTAACAAGATCGATAGGATGTTATCGATGTCCAAGTAAGTACAATCTTTTTCCTGCATATCGCACTTCTGCAACCGACCGCCCGTGCTGATATCTCCTTCCAATAAAACAGCATGAAGCACGACGCCATCGTCGAACAAGGCATCCCGATCCTCGAGCGGGTTCCTATCCCAGATGAAATGATACCAGCGGATAGTCGTGTCGAAATCGACGCAAAGATTCATGCTGGATATTGTGAGTTTCGCTCTAGACCCCACCTTCAGCCCTCAATATCCAACCCCCCTCTTCCTTCTCGCCACCACCAACCATCTGGTTATTCCCACCTCTATATCGATCCAGACAATATCGGTTACAGCAAACTGACCACCGGGAACCACAATTTTATATAGTCACTACCGGGAAGATCCTTTCTGTGGACGAGTTGGACAATGTCCAGGGCCGTTCCTGGGAGGATGTTGATGTAAGTTACCGCCTATATATGCCCCATATGGGACGGAGCATTTCGCCCACCCCCCTCTAGTCCCCTTTTATACTACCTCTCGTGATGGTTTTCATGGCATAACGTCCCCACTTTTTTGGCGTACTTTCAAAGACTGACCCATCTTTTGCGATATCTAGCATTAAAATGCGGCAATCACGTAGCCTCTTTCAGTTTATGTCCTGCTTATCTCGACTTGGTTGAAAACTCCCTTCGGCTAGACCGTCCGCCATTTTGGGTTCATCCCGTTCCAGGAACTGCGACGGTGAGGCTTTTGGATAGGTCCCTATCTTTTAGGAGGATAATCTAGCCTGTTATTATTATTTTATTTCATTCGACCTCTTTATCTTGTCTCTGAACAGTATTATTTCTTATTCGGACCGTTTTTGATCGACATATAATATGTCCCTGATAAAGGCTATTACTTCCTAAAAGTAAAATATATGACTGCAAGTATACTTGGTACGAATAATAAACCGCCTTTCTAAGCAAGATGCAAAGGCATTATCAGAGCCAAGAAATATTGGAGACTATACCATACTATCATTTGCTCCGAGTGATCCGATAACGCGAATAAAGGGTGCCTACATGGGATCTACGATGTGCAGCAAAAACTCTGTTTCCTCCGGTTCTCCTAGCACGTTTTCCTTTTAAACCATCAAGCCATCTGATGTATTTTTATTTTATTTTTATTTTTCCCGATAACCGTTAACCTTCCTTTAACTTGAGTTGAATTACGAATTATGAAGTATTCGTGTTGACGATTGTTGGAAAGAGGCAGGGCTTGCAGATAGCGTCGTCGTGCCCGGCTATTCTACGGAGAATTAACGTGCTAAAATATTCTTCGGGATGGACTGGTATTTACTTGCCTTTGGGTTTTTTTTTTACCCAAGTCTCAACCCCCTGCTACCCCGGATTCTTCGGCCCTGCACGGGGGACTCGCAAGGGGGAAAAATAGTACCAGGCCGGCCCGGAATCATTCGCCGTTTTGCTAGGTGACCTCTTGGAAGTCGACGGAGAAATTCTAGGACCCCAAACCATGGTTTTTTCCTTTATCTCTACCCAATTGAACCTTTTCTTAATGATTTCCGGCTAGAGGGAGCCGGATTACGAGACAATTATGGTTACATTCCTCTTCTTCAACGGCTCGTTGTTTTTGCTGCGAGATGACATTGAGGCATTCCTGTTTACGTCGCTAATATCATTGGGAGTATAGGCGACCCAGGTGCTGCAGCTCTAGCTATCGCTACTGCAGAAGATGCATATGATGGAATTCCTTTCAAGCGCAAGCTTTTGCTTTTCCACTAAAAATATCAACTTAAATTGTGATCTGAGAAGCAAGAAAATAATAAAATATGATATTTGCAGAATTCCAAACTCCGGCCTTGGAGTTTCAATTCGCTGTTTCTCCGGCGATTCAAGCTTGTCCGGGCATGAATGAACTGCTTGTCTGCATCGGTCAAAGCTCTAGACCATGTGCACATGTGCCCAACGCCGATTTTCGATTCTTCTGAAGCGATGGCTGAAACAAACGTCACATCAGAAGACCTTTTTGATATTAAAGTCTGACGATTGTAGGAAGAGTGAAAAAAAAATTTTCACAATCGATTGATCAAATGAACTAGGCCCGAGCAGCGAACGAGATGCTAAATCCGTCTATTGCGACTGCGCTCGAAAAGGCGGTTAATAATGACGTTCTCATTGGATATCTCGATCGTGTGCTTATGGTGTGTGGTGCAGACAAACGATCAAAGGTGGTGCACGAGACCGGAAATCAGCCGCCGACAAAGCTTAGCAGGTCAGCTTTAAGCCGTTCGATTTTCCACCGAGTAGAATTTCTTGAAAAATAAGAACGGAATCGACGAACGGGAATCGATGGATGGCACGATGGACAACAAGTGATACCGTTTTTTTGTTGGGAGAGGAGAGTGCGGAGCCACACAACATTTGTCTCGCGGTGAAGGCGTCGGCATCCAGCCGCCACTTCAAAAGTAAGATACTATTGTTTTTCTATTCAAGTGATGAATCGAGCTTTTTCCTGTTCGCAATGGTTTGGGTTTCGTGTGGTCTAGGTACGGTGCGGTACGAGTCCAGTTCAAGTTCGCGAATACACACACATTTAGTTTCTGTGGACGGCATGCAGGCGCAATCGTCTACAAAACTGAGCAGGATGTTGTAATGATAACATAAACATTCCAAGCCGCAAATCTTCCAATGCAAGCCGGGGTATCTGTGTGGATGATAACAGACCAAAAACTCGCAGCCACTTCCAACAGGAGCCAATCGATTGGGTAAAAAATACTGCTCGATTGTTGGTTCAAAAAAAAAACTTGGAAAGAAGAAGACGGCTCGGAAGACGGAAAATGCTACCCCATAAAATTCCACGATCGAGGGGCGAAAAAGGAAGGGTTCGTGAGTAACTTCATAGTTTGTTTCCTGCAACCTTCGCTTCTGCAGGATGGTTAAGGCTGCGCATGCTTCCTGATACCTGGAAGCGAGAAATTCCAAAGAGATAGCATCTCAAGATCGTCATGTCATAGCTTAAGCTCCACCTGTAGTACTAGGACCATTAACGAGCTGAGAATGTAAATCTAATCTACTCGCAGTCTTAGCACTATTACTGAAACGGCTGGGATATATTCAAGCCTGCAATGCAAGTTCTGAGAAGCAAAAGATCCATGCCAAGGTCTTCCCTTGAAGGTATTCGGTAGTTGTAGAGATACATTGGACTAGCTTTCTCTCTAGCTTCTAAACTAATTCGGGGAACAGAGGGAGGCTTTCCGTAGTGAGTAACATTAACTTAAGTAAACGTGTGTGTGAGAACTTTCTGTAGACGCTAAATAAACTCCGCAGGTGCACGGTGCACAGTTTAGTATAGCACATCTCTATTATGAAGATCATGGAATCGAAGGATCGAAGATGTAAGTTTATTGGAGAATACGAGACTCTCCACACGACTTTAGCTCAAACCGGTGGGTATGTTGTTTGCAAGGAGGTACCGCTGGGATGGATGCTGATAATGTCACAGGTACTTTCAATCCGAGGCACGGATTGGTTTGGAGACTACGTCAAAGCTACAGGTGGGACCCAACGATCGACGGTATTCGCGTGGGAAACAAAAACTGGGCCGTTAGGACGCAACGGCTTTTGTTTGTTTGGTCTGCATGGTAATTCGAGATGCTGGGTAAATCCCAGATGCCTGCTTGCCGATGACTGCATTCTTTCCCCCATGCGTATGCGGTTTCCCATGCGAAGGAAGAAGCTGGTATCCAAGGCTGAAGCGGTGAATACGAAGCAACACAACAGGCGGACGTTGGACCGGCCTCGACAGTTCCATCGATACTCTGGAAGGGGGGCTGACGCAAGGTGACGGATAGAGACACCTGATCTCGTCAATATCTGCCTAAACACCAGAGACAGAGACAGAGGGCAAAATGGAGATAGGAAAAGGAATCCGCCTTCTGGGCTGCACGAAGAGTGGCTGGTACGTACCACCTTACAAATCTTCGACGTTGCTGCTCCACAATGGCTGGTGCGTCATAGTCTTACCGGCGGCATATCGAGCAAAAGGACTTTTGATAGGCCCGAAAAGTAAAACACGAGAGAAATATTTCAAAGGATCTTTCGGATCGCACAAGTCGCTTGCGATCTAGGAAAAAGAGACCAGGTCGTCCGTTCAGAGACAGAGCCCGGGCGATCACGGTTTTTCCGAATTCAACAAGTGTCGTACAGTAAACGTAACTGTGTTTCGTGTACAGCGGTGCGTGATTAGGATCTTGACTATTATCGCGCCGTTCATTTGTTTGTTTTGGCAACTAGACGAGAGCGTGGGTGGTGGTGGTGGAACCTTGGACTTGGAACCATCACACATACGCTTGGTGATGAGATGTGGCCGATGATGCATTTGGGGAGCAAAGGAGTGATATTATGCGCCTGGTTATCGCCAGAACCAGCCAGTCGCAAGCGAAAGAAGCGACTCCCACGAGGACAGGTGCAGAACTTGGTCATCCCACTCGACCAAGGAAAACATCAAGAATATCGAATGGGAACCGGGGGTGTCTTTTTTATTTTTTATTTCTATTTTGTGAATGGGAGACTTGGGGTTTGTCGCAGGCGAACAGATGTGTTTCGGCGACGCGACAAAACGAATCGAGTAAGAAACGTCGCAGGAAGCACAAGCGAATAGGAGGTGACGCTATTGCATCCCAAACTGAACTCGAAGCCCATCGCATCATCTGCTGAGGTGCAGACCGTGGGGGGTTATTCTGGACGGTCGATGACCGACTGGTCCATCGAAAAAGGCAGCTGAGAAATCGGGAATGATTTTCCAGAAGGAATGTGCAGCAGAGGAAGCACTGGGGGACAAGAAAAACATGGGACGATGCAATATGGTCATGCTTGCTATTACGTCTTTTGCATGATCATGATCTCGAGTCCTCCTTTGGGTGTATTTTTGGCCCTTTCTTTTTGAGTTTTAAACGTCTGCGAACTATTTGGGGGTTTCAGGTACGGCTGGATTGCCTGGTTAGCATGCTCGTAAGGCGGAACGACGACCATTTCTTCGGGATCATGGAAGCACGGGAATATCAAGCAAAAGCACCTCCCCGGGCTGCGGTCAGCGAGTGCTCGTACACATCTGTTTGAAAAAGCTGGCAAAGGGGATGATGTGAATAATAATATTATTTTGATTTGTTTGTGTTTGGTGTGAATGTGAAATCAGGGCCAGGCGGGAGCAGAGATGACATGACAGGACTCGCCGTGGTCTCACGACGGCAACACAAATCGCCCCCCAAGTCACGCCAAGCCAGGGGCCTGCCAACCTCATCCAGCACAATGCAATGTTGCAACGTCGACACCCCCATTATTAGGAAACAAATCGGACTCGTGGTATTAGGCGGCCGCGGATGGGATTTTCAAAAGTAGAATTCCAGATGCCCAAACAGCATTCGTCCGGTAAATATTCAGTCGGCCCGTCTACGGAGGCCTCGAGCAACAGCGACGACGACGGCGACGACGGCGATGCAGACGACGCCAGCGTGGCCAGCATTCCTACAAGACATGAATCGAGGACCACGTCCATGAATTTACGGATGTAATTCACAGTTCCGTCGTTCCATCCGTTGAACCTTGCATCAATTTCGTTGCCTCATCTGGCCTCATCTTTTTATCCTAAGAGGAGAAAAATAAATAAAAATAAAGCAGAAAAAATGTCTGGAATAAATTCCTAATCGGAATTGAATTCTTCCAAAGCGGTGCCTGAAGAGGCTGACACTTGTCGCATTAACTCAGGACCGCGATCTGATACCAGGTTCATTCCGTTCCTGACGATACAATCGATACACAGTCACTTCGGTGCAATGCAAGGACGCAACATCTGTATACAGAGTCTTTCATCGGCTTGTGAGACTCGAAGCCGTGGTTTCTGGAACAGACAGTCTTTACCCGGCCAGTTCCGTTCGCTCAAGAGGACTTTTGATGTCGAACAAACCTGGGCTGCTGGGAACCCTAGGCTGAATATAGCATGAAGCGCATCGAAATTCTCTGTGCGAGGAAAAAAATAAAAAATAAAAATATTTCGCCGTAAACAGTCGGTCGTAACTTAGTCCAGAGGGTGTCTCGGAAAGAAGAAATGCCTCGAGGACAAAAAATAAAAATAAATTATATCCAACTACGAGAAACCCTTTTGCCCGTGAGGGAAATACCTAGGTACCGTATGTACCTTAATTCTCCTTTTCACGGGAAAAAAAAAAAAAGGCAACCGATGCCTGTGAAAAAGCCGATGTGTGAATATTTGCATGCTGTTTCAGCAACGTCATGATCATATGAGATTCTGAAATTTCTTCCGTGGGTTTGGGAGAAAAGGGGAATTAATTTTTGTATATTTTTTTTTTTCACGATATGCCCCGGTACCTGGCTTCACAAATGTGCGTTCCTTTCTCCACAGAGAAATAGACGATAACTGGACCCCTGAGCCAGCACAGTGCCATTACGAACGCCCTCTCGGTCCGAGGTTGGAATAGCTGCGAGGACAAAGCAATCCTCGGGGCGTTTTGGTGGCCCACACCACCATCACAACACTCAGAGACAGTCGATTTGTCGACCTGTCGGGAAAGTGTCGCTGGTTCCAGTTGGCTCGCACTGGGCAGGGGGAACTAAGTAACTCGAGGCCTGCTGGCACAACTCATGCATGTCCTCTCTCTCCATCAAGTTGGCACACACCCACAGGCTGGCCGTCTCCACCCTCTTTCCTTTTTACCCCAACAGTAACGGTACATGCAACGACCCATGGGGCTAGCCAGGAGAGGGAAGGGGGAATCGAACTGGAAAAAGTAAACAAGCGGTGGGAGTACCAAGGCCCAAAGCTGACAATTTTCCACCCTCTGGACAGCTAAGCAAGACGGAGTGTGGGAGTGCTGGCCCAGCGAGGGTGGTAGGGTATGTAGGGGTTAGACTCGCACACAACTGGCACACAGGCTGCGGCCAGCCAGCCAGCCAGCCCGCCAGCCAGCACGCCCGCCGCCAGCAAAGCCCAGGCACAGTACCACATACATGGCATACATTACTACTTGCTTGCTTGCTCGCACACTCTGGACAGCAAGCAGGGCAGGCGAGCTTACAAAAGGGCACCCCTTCTCCCAGTGCGTTGGCACACACCTCCCCCTTCTCCTCGTATATTATATATTGATCGTGCCCTCGACGCTTCGGGACTCTTCCACAAATTCACAAATCTTTATTCAGAGCATTCTTGTCGATAGAGAAAAGCCTGGTCGTTTCGCCACTTTCACGAAAGCCATCATCTTGTTACCGATTTGAAAGCAAAAGCATTCCGACACCCGACTGCAAACGAATATAAACAGCAACGGTTCCTTCCTCTTGTTAGCGAATTCCTTCTTCAGACCACAAGCTGTCGATCTATCGAACACAACCACAGAAAGCGGCCGACTCTGTGTTTATTCTCTGAGAACAGGATATAAATATTCTCACCTTCGTCCGACTCTAATTATTATTATTATTATTCTCTTGCTTCAGCAAAAAAATAGAGGACACATGCCAAAATGTTCATCTCGTTACCAACACCAATTATCAGCTCGACACCAGTCGCAGCCAGGCAGCGAAGACCACCACTCACTCCACCTTCGGTGATCCCTCCCTGTGTTACAGCGCAATGCTCCTCGCTGCAACAGTCCAACCGGGACAGGTGTCGAAGTCCCTCCAGATCAGCAGTTGCGTATCTGGCCCGAGTATCAAGCTCTCCAAACTCTCCGACGTTGTCGTCAATGACGAATACGTCAGCCTTACCAACACCTTCATCCTTCTCGGTCAATACACCGACCTCTACTCCATCTTCTTCTCCCTCTGAAGGGTGCCATTTCCCCTTCGGATCTCAACGACAGTACTCGGGCATGACCACGTCCGAGGGACAATACGTCAGCTTCCCAAGTTTCGATGAGCTATATGGCGATTTCCCAGAGGACGAAGAGGATTCGAAACAGTGATCTTCCCTCAACTTCCGGCTTCAGATTGCCACCCAATATTCTTCTTCATTCCTTCTCGAACATTATTCAACCCGAAACTTCATTTTAATCAACCTTTTACAATCCTTCAATATATCAATTTCCTATGTCCAACATTTTCTTATACTCTGGATCTATTCAAAGACCTCTCTTCGCCAACAGTTTTCTGGCACCCTTCGGTCTATCTACTCTGGCACCTGGCGTTTTTCCTTTCTGTCACTTTTTCAATCCTGGGTACGGCTTGATCAAACCTGGCGTTACTTCCCTCCTTTCCACATCATACCACGGACGGCTCTTCTTTCCCTCGGCGCATCATCTTCAACCGAATATCTCTTCTTCATTTTACTCCTGCCTCGGATTTCGGATCATCATACGTCCCACGGTTTCTTTTCACGGCGTTTATAAATGTAACCTTTTATTTTCTTATTTTCCTTATCTATTATTGGAAGTTATATTTAGCGGTCTGTCAAAATCGCCCGAAAACTCAAAAATCTTGTAATTAGCTCTTTTTACACTGGCCCAAAGTGCTTGGGTTTCAGTTTCACCAAAATTCCTGTTTTAAAATACAAAAACTCCTCTGAACCCTTGATTTTTCTGGCCCCTTCATGTTCCAAAAAAAAACAACACAGACCACAGTATTGACGAACGATACGATTATAACGACTGAACCATTTTTCTTGCCTTCTTTGTTTGGATTTCGCGATATTTTGGGGTATGAACGAAATGATTAGGCGTTTTTTCTTTTATACCGCTTTCACACAAGTTGTTTGTGTGTCTGCCTTTCTACGGGAATTTTCAACTTTTTTCCTTTCGGTTTTAACAGCAGAGCAGCCTCTGTTTTGGGTTTCAACATTTCCATCTCTTTGTATGAAAAAAATGTCAGAAAGTTCTTCCATATGATACTTGTTCTTCCAGCTTCCATTGGATTTCTAAGAGAACCAAACTGTAGACCTAGACACTGTATAGTTTGTAGTGAGCGCAAAGCTCTAGACTCATCATACACTCTTGCTACTTCCTATCACAATATCGAGCTTCGACGAATCGAACAAAAGTTTTATGTATAGAGTATCCAATAAACATCAATAACTGCAAAAAGCTGCTCCTTCTTTCCTCCCCCCACACTAGATCCCGTACCTTTTCCTACTGGTCGTCGTCGTCAGGTCCATCATCGGCGGACTCCACATGGGATGCGGGATAGGCACCTGTCTGTCGCAAGACGATGGTCTCCTCCACCTTTCTCCAAATAAAGAAAAATTCTCTCTCTCTCACGGGAGGGACGTGGGGAGAAAGGAAGAACCATGATGATGATGGCGTGAGGTTTCTTCTAGACTATTGGGTGAGACTCTGGGGTAAATCATCCTCTCCGTTCTTTCGGATCTCGCTCATATGGCCCCCTCCCCTCTGCCGGACTGCCAGCTGCCTCGTAGCCGGAATACGGATGCGGAGGGATGAAAAGAGGGGTGTGGGATTTTTTTTCTGTTAAGGGTGCGGCTGTCTGGAGGACATCCCGCGTCCTTCATCGGCAGAGGTTTCTTTTACTTTTCTGTTTGCATAACGGCAAATGGCAGAACGGTGTTCTATTTGTTGACATTTGCCGCTTGATTTCTACTCGTCAGAAAAAAAGAATGTGGTGATGGTGTTGATGGTGTTGCAATTGGATTGAACATTTGCCCTCCTCGCTTGATCGATCAATTGCTCAATTGCAAAATTCCAACGAGATGCAATGCAGGCGGTATATTTGCCATTCGTTACTCCGTTGGAAAAAGTCTCTATAAAACCACTACTATGCTTCTCCAGAAATGTATCGTGAGAAGGGGCTATTAGACGATGAGGGGAACTCATCGCAGGAGGATACGGCCGTTCTCGCCGTTGCTCTCGCCGTCCGATCTACTCCGCAGCTCGCATCAACATTGCATCTATCTGAGTCTCTCGACACAATAAACAATCTCTCCGCCTTGATCCCACAATACTCCGAGTTGCAGTTGCGCAAGAGGAGAGAAAAAATAAAAATGTCTAAAATTCTTTAAACCCCGAAACGAACGAATCAAATGCAAAAGTCACGTTACGAGAGCTCACTTCGCTTGAACGCAATGAAATCTCTGTCGCGCAGCGCATACGGGGGGGCAGGAATGGGGTTTTTCTTTCTTCTTTCGGGCATCTCACGACTACGAGGACTTTCTTCTCGCCATTAGATTCTTGTTTTCTGCAGAGTGTCTGCGTTTGAGCGGGGAAGAGAAGGGAGAAAAATGCTTGAATTTGTTTCCCTCCCCCTTGATTTCTGGCCAGTTAGCTGTGCATGTATGCAATGTACATGTAGCCTGTAAGCCGACATTCAGGTGTTTTTGTTTTATTTTGTTTTTGCCTTTTGCTGCCTTTCTTGCAAGCTGTTGTACTCTACATGAGCGGGGGGAACTCGAGCAGATGTCGAGTTCCGCTTCGCTTGCTCATGTTGATTGCAATTGGGCATGGGAGGACTTTTGGACGAGTAGCATCACGACACGAGAGATGTGAGTGTGTGTTGTTGTTGATTTCTTTGGGCAGCTCTTCGCTTTGCTTTCAACGCTCGCTTGCGCTCTTCCCACCTGACAGATAATGGACACCTTGACTCGTCAGGATTGGAAAAGAAAGAAAGAAAGAAAGAAAGAAAACCCTTCATTGGTACCTACCGGGCATAGATGCAATGGCCTCTGGTTTTCCTTACATGGGAGGAAACGGACATCATGTTCACACGGGACGAGGAGAAGGATGACTTTGCCTTGCATACAAAAAACCCTAGCCACGACTCGGATTTCGGACTTTCGGCGCCTTTTGAGGGGAAGTCTGAACGGCTCGTATAATATAATATGGATTGATAATGATGATATATATCACGTCGGATTCCCAGGTATTCGGGTATTTTCTCATCCCGTCCGAACCAATTACCTCCGTACTCCCACCGAGCCGGACAGGCCGTCCTCGCGGTTGATACGAGTTGGAAAACGGGGAGCTTGAGAAGGATCCCAAAAAGCATACGAAGACGAAGAAGACTGGATATCGGTTACAGGAGGCTTCCTACTTCTTTCTCCCTTTCGACAGCTTCGATCACTCAACAAAAAAGGTCGACGTGCCAGCTGTTCCCCACGTCCGGCCACCGGTCGCTCCCGTCTTACCACTCATCCGAGTCACACCGTGCCGGGGAACCCCATGGGTCACAATCACGATATCAATGCTGGATCCTACCTCGGGTGCCGAGTTGAACTCCTCCTTTCGAGATGTCACGTAGGTCCACGAAGGCAAAGTCGTCGAAAGTGGTCAATGGTGTGTGTGATTGTATTTTTTTACTGTGCGAGCAGGCTGTGCCGGAGGCACCGAGTACAACCTTTCTCACGCTTGCCTCGTTGGATACTTCTAGATTCTCCTAGTTGGGCTTAGGCGCTGATTACTCATGGGTATGGTGCTCGACGGTACCATGGGCTTCTAAGCTGCTTCCGGATAGTCGTATTCTTTCAAATTCTTTTGCATGGTACGAATTGGGTAAGTGAATAAATTTGGCAGCTGTCAGAGCCGAAACAAATCAATACAACCTAATTTACTGGTTCTATTCTTGCATTCGGTGGGCATTCGGTGGGCTATGGGTGTTCAAAATAGAAAGAATAATATTTAATCCTAACGCAATAATACCATTACACAGACTGCTGTCAAACTCGCACAAGTTTTTCGGTTCGGTTACGGTTGCAAATCAGTAATGTTTGGTTTGCAATTCTTTCTAATCCTGACACCATAGCTCGACGGCTAAGCTCACCTCAGAGCCAAGACCTGAAAAGGCTGAACTTCCTCTGTGCCATACTGTTGAATTCTGACAGTGGTAGTAATACATGCAGTAAGCAGGCAGGGTCGATAGTCCCATCCACCCATCTCCCGGATTTGTCCAAGATATCGTCACATCATCATCCAGCCCCGCTAGTTTGTGTTTAAAAATCCGTTAGATAGCT
Organism: Dactylellina parvicollis; assembly: GCA_036971385.1. Classification (NCBI taxonomy): domain Eukaryota; kingdom Fungi; phylum Ascomycota; class Orbiliomycetes; order Orbiliales; family Orbiliaceae; genus Dactylellina; species Dactylellina parvicollis. Next base: position 1,370,989 of record JAJTUD010000014.1, on the reverse strand, counting down.
TAAAACCTCTTACGCGCGTACAGACGCATGCACATAGCTCGATGCAATGCGAGGCAGATCGAAGTGAGTGTGTAGACGAGAGCTAAAAAAACCCGTTCTCTTGGACGATTCCTGGTCTAGCCCCGCCAGCCATCAATTGATCACGTATCACAAATCCGGAGAACTAGAACCGTCGAGGCAATGGCATTGATCTGTGAGGACAATCACACACACATACGGGTTAGGAGCGAATCACCCCCCTGAGGGGAGAGAGAACAGATGACCGTCACTCGATTCGATAAAGTCGGGATGTGGTTTAAGAGCGGTTAACTGTGATTTCGAATGCAATTGGGGGTTAACCGGCTGGCTGGCTGGGCTGCGTGTTAAAGCCGTCAACCAACAGCCGAAGGATCCTCGTGCGGATCAGCACAATTTGACGGGAAACGACTTGCCATGTGCGAGGCAGCAGGCCCAAGCGAATTGAATTGATGGAATTCACCACTCGCAATTAATATCTGGTGATGTTGTGGCTAGGATGAAAGCGGACGGACCTGACGAGTGATCGCACAGCTGGAATAGCTATAGCTCACAGCCGTAGCTACCGAGCTCGCTTAGAAGCTCATAAGCTGCCGTCTGAGTCGCATTCCAATGACTCTCTACGACGTTATGTGGTTACTTCGGCGGACCTCTTCAAAAAATATCTAAAAAAATTCAAACATTACAATGAGCTCTAGTGTCTTCAATCTATTCATCCAAGTCTACATACCTCTGTGGCTTCGCAATCCCAAAACAACGGTGGTTGCAAGCCGCGAAACGGCAAAAGCGACAGACAACGAGCCGTTCGACGTCCCGTCCTTGCTTGAGATCAACATGACCTCAATTGGACTCCAGCCGGCCAAGCTTCTCAGTTCCTCTCACAGGAAAATAAAAGGTGGGTGTGATAGCTGCAGATAACGTGCAGGAAGCTAGAGCACAGCAAAGTTCAAGGCCTGGCCCACCTCTGCATTCCCATCACAGAAAGACCAAGGTCGGTCTTTTTTCTCTGTTACTGGGACCCACAAGTATGGCGTCGGTGTGGCACCCCCCTGGCTGCCTGTGTGCGTCGGGTCCCAAGTGAGGAGAAAAAACTCAAAGCTCGGAATTGCATGAATTGTGATAGCGTCGACAGCGAAACAGCTACAGGGCTGAACACGAAACAAAACCCGCTGGTTTCTTGTCACAGGTGAGGAGGGTACCAGGGTACCTTGCTCTTTTTGCTGTCATGTCTGGCTATCTTGCTGGCTGTCTGATGGACGGCATGTGATAAGCCAGAGTCATCGATGCATCGCGCGATGGGGGGTCTCGGGTCCTTTTGACAGCCGCTGTCTGTTCTATATTTAATGTATATCGACTGTCCGGCTCACATGGTGGACGGTTTTCTGCTCCCGAGAAGATAGAACGAGAATGGCATGACATGACAGGTCGGAATCTCGATCGATCTGCTAGACACTTCCGAGTTCTCGAACCTCTTCCGAAAAAACCGTTTTGGCCGCAATCGACAAACTGCAGAAACCGTAGGTTGCATTTCCAAGCTTATGGATGGCAAAAAAATTCTGATTTTTCGAAACCTGACGAATGACATCTCTCGCAATCCTTGAAATTGGTCCTTTTTTTCGAAAGGTCTTGAATTCCTCTTCTCCACTACCACCACCACCACCGTCGAAGAATGTGTCAAACTTAGCGAGGGCGGACGACACTTGCTCCCGAATGGCATCGATGGCTGAAATAGGCCCCGCAAAAAGGTCGCTTTATACCGAATACGGTTTAAATCCGCCCACAACACCATCTTGGAATATCAGAAATCCTGGGGTCTTGCGTTGGAGCTAAAGCATCAACCTTGCGAACTACGACGCTAATCAAGAGACATAAGCAACCCATTAGTATTCTCGACAACATTAAACTGTTTGAGGTAAGCCCAAAGAGGAGAAAATTTGGTGTGTGTAAATGGTAAGACAGCGGTTAGACATCGAAATGCTAGGGGAGAGCTGGTTAAACTCCTAGCTTTAGTTCTTAGCTAAGGTATATTGCGGAACCCTACCCGCAGAGTATATCGCATGTACTGGTACCGTCGAGGAGTCTACGGAACGCCCGTCGCGCTATTAGTCAAAGGTCAGCCTGCAAGGAGCGGAATTAAATTCGGAAGGTTTTCTTGGTGAGTAAAAAAAATTACGGCTCCTATTCCTGCACACCTTGAAGGCAGTGTCGATTTCCAGAATTGTTCGCCATCAATGCATAGATATTTTTGTTGTGAATCGAAGCCCGGGATGCTCGGGTCGTTAATCTCGAATCTCCCTCAGAACGGGACAAAACGGGCAACCGACGAGCATATCAAAAACCGTGCTGCATGATATGTATATCGAAAAAACCCCTTGGTGCTGATATAGACCCCAATAGATTATTACAGCTCAACGTTGTTCAAATTTCCAGATCGATTTCCCGCCCCTTGTCTTCACTTTCGAAATATTTCACAATCTCCCGATCACCTGGGACCTTTAGGCCTCAAGTAGTAGACACCGTGATTATTTGATCGTTCAAAAAAGTAATCAGCTCAGGAATTGATTGACTACGGCAGTCTGCGGAATAAACCGTCGACACGGAGCGGAACGGCACAATTACCAGGATTCGCGATTCAGAATATTGGGAACCAGAGGCGAATACCCAATGTTGTTATTTCGATTTCCCAACCCTTTAGTAGCTGCAATGATAACCTAACCGATCACATGTACGGTATCAGTATCGACACCGTTGCTTTGATAGGTTTATTGCCACCAGAATGTGTTTAGGCAGTAACACCAAGGTACCAAGATCGATAACATTGAGTCTGATAGAACCCAAGAAACGCAGGCAGCTACCTTCACCTTCCACTTGGAACTATCCCGCGCTAGATAAACAAAAGTGGTGTCCAGATAAATATTGATAAAAGCTTAACAAAACACCGCTATTGGCACATTTCTCGAAAGCACGAGGTTTTCGTCGGCGTATTACCTTCAGTTTTATTTACATTTTACATACACACGCACACCGTTTCGTAACCGTCCTCTGATTGCCGGGGCTCCCTCTCTCTCTCGTGTAAAATGCGATATTTTGGAGGGGAAAACGCAAGCTTGGTTGCATATATGCGGACAAGGGTGTCTTTGCCTTTTCGGTATCGATAAAGGAAAAAGAGGCTTTATCGTGCATTTTTGCCCAGGTGCCCAGTCGCATGGTATCGGCAACCCTTTTCTCACACTGCAAGAAAATTGCGAATTGAGCGATCAGATGACCGGTTTCCTTATCTGGCGGGTCGGGGTTGATAATGTGTGTAACCACAACTTTCGCATTGCGATCATTCGCGAATATTCGGTTTGCAACGTTTGTAGGCACAGCGGTATCTAGAACACGGAATCTTTGTTGTCGAGACGCCTATTACCGATTACTTGGCAGATTTAAATATTGTCTTGCAAGCTACTACTACGAGGTTGGCATGAAAGGGATGGTTTGTAGAGACCTCAAGTTATCGTAGGGCCGTCGGTTCTGTGGAGTCGTGACGATAATATATTCCAACACAGGCTTTTGTACTGCAAAAATATGGCAATACTATATCAGCCATGGTCTCGAAACTAGCCTCACACAAAAACGCAGGAATAGTTTGGTTTACGAGACCAATCGGACTTATACTCAAACAGAGTTTCCAAGACAGATTGAGTGGCGGAAGTAGTCACCTAAAGCGATCAAGAAGAAATTATATTCATATGTAATTATGGGGACGAGTGACTAGATTGCACGTAAAAAGGGGATAAATAAGTACAACTGGGCTATCGTCACATCAGTATATAAGTTCGCATATGTATTTGCCTAGTGTATGGGTGCGCGGATTTCAACATTATATTGCTGAATTAAATATATCCCGTGTGCGTGATCCACGACTAGTGGCACCATGCAAAGACTCTAGCCTTGTATAGGAGGTAATTGCAAATTAGGATAACGAAAAATCGATGGACGTAGTTTCTAACAGAGTCAATTATTACTATACATTAGTGCGATTACAATCGTGCTTGAAGCTAGGAAAAATATACGGAAAACGTGAAATCAAAAGCCAAATACAAACTGGCACATTTTCTCCCTGTGTCTCAGTTCTAACTCCTCCTTCGAGTATTGCTAGAGAAGCCCTGACTCATAAGGTTATCTAAACTAAACATCATATCCAAACCACACTGTCGGGCTGCACTTCTCAAGATGTCCGAGTTACTAGAACTCAACATTGATCTTGAGAATCCTTCGGTTCCTCTTGGCTCCATAGTAGATATAATCCATTCAAAGCCAGCCTTATTTTTTCCGTCTTCTCTCATCATATGCCATCGCTTTTAGCACTGCTAGATCACCGAGAGATGCTCTGCACCCGTCTGCGGCACTTGTCAATCCAACTATAGGAGCAACGAGCGGTCCATCCTTGTCCAGAAACTCGATAGGGATATCGAATTGTTCACAAGCAACAGAGCAGGAAAACTCCCAAGCTCCATAATTTCCTGTCTTTTCGAGGCGGGTCTCATATTTGACCCCTTCCTCGAACGCATGAATGGTCCGAGCTGTTGCTGCGAAATCGAGATCAGGAGTGGAACCTCGTACTGCCACGGGTTGGTTTGAGTATGCGACATAATAGTCAGGTTTATATGTATGGGAGCGAATTTTGACGTATTCCAGTGGTACAATTCGATTTTCGAGTTTCAAAATAGGATTGTAAATAGCTTAGCCAGATCTGCTAGGCCTTAAAAATTAAACCGGTTTGGAATCGTTAACCTGCTGACACTTACAACAGAACTGGCTAGCATATATTATCAAAACGTAGTTTTCAATTTAAAAGTCGAAGAGGTTGTCCGACAGTGGCTGGCTGGCTAGGGGCGCTCTGTAGTGACTTAACACCAATTTGAATAGATAAATGAGCTACTACTTCCCGTCCTTGCAAGCTCCGCAGCCCTGATAAGCACGGTAAAATACCCGATAGATCAAACACTATTGAAAGTTGATAGCTTTGATATTTTTTGTTGGCTTGGATGTTATTCGACAAATTACTTGTGCATTGGGTTTCTTGCCCGCGGATATAAATAATCTGAGTGGTTGATTGTTGTTCACAAGACCGCTTGGGGGTAGATGTAGTGACTCTGTTGCTTTAGGTAAGACACGATGCTTGGAGAGAGTATCTTGAGGGGTAGGTAATGGACGAGAATACGTGCCGGGATTCTGGTAGGCCAAAAGGGCTGTCTAGATTATTCTACCTGAACCGATAATCCGATATATAGCTGACAGATTTGCCGAAGTTTTGCAAATCTTGTTAATCCATACCATCGTCAATGCACTTAACCACATACAAAACGTATAGCACAAGGGAATTTATTATACTTCCACCAGAACAAATGATAATCTTCTCATATCGTTATCGCGCTACTTAGGTTGCACGAATGTATAAAGCTTCCCCTTGGTGTAAAGAGTTTGAATATTGACTTCTGTACCACCAGTGTGATGGAATTATATTATATTTCATTCTTCGTGAATCTCTGGCCAGCGAGTTAAGGTTTATCTGATATAATCATCTCGCGTCCTAAATTTTGCCTTTTACTCGGGCATTCAGTGTGGCATCTTTCCTATTGACATTGAAGTATATTAAAACGTAACAATTATTATCTTGGTTGCGCTATTCTCCCTGCGGGTAGCTACTCATTCTCGTTTGCGGTGATAAGCCGACCTCGGGGCTAGTAACGATATTGGTCCATGTAATACATTGGATTAACCCAAACCAAGATGCCGAAATATCGGCAGAAAGGCATATATATGTATAAACCGCCTACATAGCATCTACTGTAAAATTTACGCCCATTGCCATTAAACTTCGATGATAAGCAGTATTTTTTTTCGTAAAACAGTGTGAAACCATAGGATCTGTTTACAACCATGGGAACCGAAGTTGCTTCCATGGTTTCAATTTATTTCTGCTAGGACGGTATTGCATATATCTGGGACGTACGTAGACCATTTGGGGTTCGCCGTTCGGTCCCTTCGTTATCGTGATAGCAGGTTTTCGTTTAAATTTGCTGATAAGCTGTTCCATCGTGTGCCTCCGAGATTCAGGAATCAGAGGAAGTATGATGGATTTTTGCACAGGGTTTTCAAGGTAAAGATAACGGACCAAGTTCTGCAATTGATACGTTGGCCGCCCTCCTGCTGATCTGGGATAGTCTTCAGGATGGTCAAGTTGATACTGCCGCTGCCGGAGCAGCGCATTACAGACGTCGGGGATGGATGGTATGAAAGCCGGAGTATCCGTTGATGTAAATAGTCGTTTCGATAGTGCCGGTGAGCCTCTTGACTGGAGCGCCTTGAGGGTGAGATGATCGATTTCAGGAATTGAACTGAATCGTTCATCGACTAGCGCTGAGTTGAGCGCCTTGATACCCCCTACAGCGGTTAGTTCAGCATCATCGATGTTGAGCATGTAAATACTTTCACTCCAAATGCTCAGATATCCGTTATAACATCGTATATTGCGACCCTTGTCAAAGGTCGACCAAGTCGTCCATGGTTGAAAGTGATAGGATAGAAGGCAGGGTTTGAAATTGGTATCGAGTGAGGTATAGTGCTACCAGCCTATGTCAGACTAGACGGTTTCGTTTTCGAGACTGGCAATCAGCGATGGGGATGAAAGTGAGTTGGACATGTTGCATATTGGTGATTCATCAGCCAATCATATCTTTGAAGATCTTTAACATCGTCGCAACACATCAACACATCAACATGTTGATTACATGTCGGGTGCCTTTTGAGGAATTCCCTTGTCGTGTAATATCGCAATGTTGATAGCGATAGCCCTTCACCGTTTAACGTTCGGTTCGCGGGTCTTTCCCTTGAAGACTCGTGCGGTTGACGAGCCGCGGTAATATCAGATGGCATTGCATTCAGCAGTTTCAGCCTGCCTAATTTGGTGGGAGCAGCCGGGGATCAATCAAGAGGGCTGGACCGTGTGTGTGTCTGATTTGATTCTGACCGCAAGGCAGCAGCTCTTCTCTTCTTCGGGCGGCATCTCGATCATGACGGATCGATCGGGTCCCGCTGATAATATGATTAGGATTATTGGGGTTTGAATCAAGCAACGCTCAGTGCACCACCGGCGTACATATCAGACCACGCTCACATCTCCCTTCAATCCAGCCGAACGACATGTAGCTTGAACAACAGTGTCTCGGGCCTGTCTCAGCAGAGTCAAATGATGGCGAGTTCGCGCGGAGGCTCTGTCTTTTGTTATTGTTGCATGTTATGTAAGTGTGTAAGTGTGTAAGCGTGTATCTCCGGTTGATGAGAAGGGAGCGCGGTGGCTGAGACTGGCCGCTGTCCCGCTAAGCCGGTTGAGGCGACGTCCAACCGCACCCTCAACACTTCAACACATTCCTCACCTGCGCGTGCCCCATGCCGCATCCCCTGCAGGACCTGGACCGCGATCGATTCCGGCATGCCGCATCTTCAACATCCCCCCAGCCTCGCAGTGCCTCCTCCCTCGCTCGCCCTCTGCAGACATGCTCTGCCGGGGTCCCCGACGAGCCAATGTCCTTCCGGGCAATGATCATTCCATCGACTATCCTCGCCGACGACGAAAAGGACTATGTCGCTTCTATTTTAAGCACGACTATGACTTCCCTCCCACGAGACTCTTCCATACGGACATGGAGCAATAGATCGACGGTCGCACCACCACCTGCACACCGAGAAGGACATTCTAGAATGGAGGACGACAGGCCAGACGATCCCAGCCGGCAAAGGGTTTACGTTGCCGAACGAGATACCCACCCACACCTCCTGTCTTCCCACTGGCTTTGCTTCTCTGGGACATATCCCCATGAGGCAGTGATGTTCACCATGCCGGCTCACAGTTCGCTACTGATTCGATCAGAGCCCTTGAGTGCCACTTGTGCCTCTTGCTCTCATGGCATGCACCACGCTTTCTCCACATGGCTCCCTCAGAGCAAACACCTGCGTTGCGATCTTCCGACGAGAAACCTGCTTTTTGTTTTCCTTCTGGTATGCGGCTAAACTCCCACGTTGACGTCGCGCCAACAAGGCCGGCCGGGTCAGCGTGCAAGCCTCAGGCCGGGCTCAATGGTTCCTGGGCGATCAACGAACGTTCGCTAAAAGATACCGCCCTCGTCGACAACCGAGCGAACACCGCAGCAATATGATGGAAGTGATGTTGCGTCTTGCAGACCTGCTTTCGTTGGTCGAGTGGCTTTCCGGCTTTCTTTTAAGCTATGGGCGGCATGCACGAACCTCTGCCCCATGTCTAGCCGTCCACCCAATGGTGTATGCATTTTCGATGCGGATATCTGCTGTGAAATCCGGTTCCCTCGCTCTGAGACCCTGCAGGGACGCGGCGAGACATTTCGTTCGTTCATCGAGCCGACAAAACAATCGAGAAACAATATGAACAGATGCGCCGAGCTAGAGTTTTTCCGTCGATTTTTCCCTGTCATCAATTTACAGATTCCATTCTTCTATTATCCCTTGCGTGATGAGTGGGAAGAGAAAACCCGGTTTTCAATGCTTCTTTTTTTTCTTCTTTTATTTTTATTTTTCGTAATTACGGGTACATCAACCTCTCATATCGCCAACGAAGAAAATAGCAGCCCGTTTGCCGCAGGGGGGGGGCTCGCGGGTTGCATATTCAAACATATTGACAGCATGTCATGGTTACCCATCATGATATCAACGATTCGATCACAATTGAGCATGCGAACAAACCCCCCCGTAGGAGATAAAGTTTTCTCTCTCTAGCATTCACATGGAATATGCCGTCTACCTGAAAGAAAAAACCAGGCTTCCCATTTTTTATTTTTTATTTTCCACGCATCACTGCCAGCTCATCAATCAAACGGTATAGCATATGTCAGGATCCGACATCCAAACGACTAATGTGCCACAGAACGCCTCTCTTGATGGTCAGATGAAACTCTATCGAATGCCTGTCTCCCCTCCCCTGGCGTCTACACCAGACTCCACAATAAACCCCACCAGCCATAAAAAAACCACATTTTTTGCCACCGAAGCTTCAGCTTTTCGGTCAAGAGTGGCAAGCAACGTCAACGTCTGTGGCGCATGACCGCTTATCTTTTCTGTCGATTGGCAATCGAGTTTTTTTTTGTGACATTCCAGTTGTCCTTTCCTCCTGCATTAAAGCCATACTTTTTCTTTTTCTCCTTTTTCCTTTGGAAACCCACATGCTGTGGCGCGTACGCATGCAAAAATGGTTCTCGATCCTCACCCAATGGACCAATAATGTTCTCACGGACAGGGTGTATGGGATACTCTACTGCATGAAAGAAAAAATTCCCACGGGTAATCTACGATAGGCTCCACATTTTTCACATTGTTGTGGCGGTGGCAGTCTTTTGGATTGTCAATATGTGATTTTCTGTTTTCCCCATCTTTTAATTATAGTAGATTTTCCTTCTCGTAAGCCTCTTTTGTTATGTACTCGATGGGGAAAAAATAGATGAGGCATCGGAATGGTTAATACGATGTGATATGTGTGTGTGTGATAAAGATAGGTAATACAGGCAAAAGATGTGCCTTGCCACTTAGCTAGTATGAAGTGCGCGAAGGGTATCGGAAGAAGAAGAGGAAGGTAAGGGAGATCGAAAATGTGAAAAGAAAATTGGTGTATGTGCAGAAGAGGAAATGGAAGTGATAGACACTTTAAAGTACATTTGGTTTGAGGGTGGGAAAAAGTAGGCAGGGCTAAATATGTGTGTATCTTGTTCATGATGGAAATTTCGTGATATTTGAGAATATACCGCCAATTGCCAAATTGTAGAAGGAAAATGGAGAATTTGAGAAGAAGGAAAGAATAATGGGAAAAAGAAGAAGGAAAAAGGAAACGCATACCCCAAAAAACCCCGAAGACTTGCTTTAGAAATTCATGAATAAATCTGGAAAAAGGAGATAAACGGAAGAAAGAGCCATGACGGAAAAACAGGAGAAAACAAAGGCTGGAGTGGAAGGGTATACTCGATAAACTAGAACGGTCAACGTTTTCAAGAATGGAAAATACTGTATTTGTTCAAATCAAGAAGCTTTCACAAAGGAAATGCGTATGTGGGTATGTGATAATAAAAAAATGCTCTCTCTGATCAATCGAAGAGTTTGCGCCCCAGAGCCTTGAGATGCTCGTTTTCCACCCTCAGTCTCTCCATCTCGTCGCCGCCTTGAAGAGTTAGATCTTTCCGTAACCTATCGTTCTCGTTGCGTAGCCTGTGCATCTCCTTGTTTTGTCGGTCAGCCTCCCGTTCCAAATCTGCCACTCTAGCTTCCAGATCCCGGATCCGTGCTAGATGGGACGAACTCTCGGCGTCGAGAATCTCCTTGATGCTCGTCCGAGGTATTTTTATCCTGAGAAAAGTTTCCTCCTCGACGTGCGTATCCAAGCTGTCGAACGGGTACGCCCTTTTTCTCGGATTAGACGGCGTGAATCCGGTTGCGCTCCTCGCTTCGCCCGCGGTGACCTGCGACGCGGAACCCATAGGTGGCGCTTCTGGTGGTGAGCTGATGTGTGTTGATGTTGAGACTGCGGCTGCCGCTCCCGCCCAGTGATGCCCAGGGTTAGCGGATGAAGGGTGCGCCGAGGTGGCAGATGCTTGTGCAGAACTCGCTTCCGCCAGGGAATTGAGTCTCGAGTGCGAATGAGGACTGGGAGGTGGAGGCTGGGAGGTTTGCAGGGGAGGTAGGGACGAAGGATGCCCTCGGTACGAGTCGGAAGGGTTGTTGTGGGGGTCGTGCGGATGTGGAAAGGAGAAGCTGTGGGTCGGACTGAGATTCGGTCTTGAAGGCGTTGATATCGAGGATCGAGATCGGAATGCCGCTGCGGCGTTATACATGTCGTCCTGAAACGGACATTGTCAGCTTATTGTTATAATTTTTTTTACGGGGGAAATAAAAATAAGTGATAGAATGAAGAAAAACCGAGGGGAGATGGTGAGGGTATGAAGGAGACAGGACACGAGCGAGGGAGGAAATTTTATTGTCAAAAGGATAATACGAGTTAGGCTGAAACTTTAATGCACATACCTTCACCGCAGTAACTTTGGCGCTGTTGACAGCGGCCTCGAGCATGGACAGGTCCTGGCTGCTTATTTGCGAGGTCGATATGTAGGGCCACGGGAAGTTGAGCTCGTCGGAGGGAACGAACTTCAGGCCCAGTTCGCGGACATATTTGGTGCTCGTTATCTTTGCGGGTTCAATGTCAATTTTGTGTTGTTCGCCTGGTCGAAAATGTCAAAATGTCAGCATGTGGGAGTATTGCCGGAATGACAAATTATAATAAACAAATGGAAAAAGGAAACGAAGGAAAAAATTTAAATCAGGAAATAACCAAAATACTGACGGGGTGGGAGGTACTGACTGATGAGGTTGGCGAGTAGAGATCTGGCTTTGGTGCTTCTCTGCGAACGAGCTGCGTTCTTCATAGCTGCGCGCTCTTCCTTGCTCTGGCGTCCTTTGCTCGATTCCTCGTCGGACATGTTGGTTTGGTGGTGGTCGTAGAGATAGGTGGTGGTGATGCTGGCGGCGGTGGTGGTGGTGGTGGAGATCTATGCTACTAGTTCCTCTCAGGTGATCGTACAGCCCATTGAGGGCCGATTATAAAATGCGGCGCAAACCAGATGGGAGCCGGAAAGAAATCGTCGGAACGAAGGCCCAAGGTCGTATCCTTATGTAAGAGAGTAGAGCAAGTTTTTTTATTTTCGAGCAAAAAAGAAACCAAGCGGTGTGAAAATGAGAAGGACGGATGGGAAGTTTTAAGATTCAAGGTGATGATGAGGCTCCCTGGGATGCGTTCGGGTTGCGCGAGAGAAAATGGGGTTTCTTTTCCTTTTGAGGGGCGCTGCTTCTTCTGCGGGAAAGAACCGTTGAATGACAGGTGGGTGCTCAGAAAGTAAACTGGGATCCGGCGCTATATAAACAGGCCGGAAAAAATGGGGCACAAGTGGGCAGAAAATGGGGCTCCCGACGAGTAGGGCGACGTCTGTGATTGATAGACAGTCGTCGCTGCTGCGAAGGGGGATGGACAAAAGCGATATCCAAGAGCACAGGCAAGAAGAACGAAAAGAAGCTTCGGAGAAACTGAAGAGAGAGAAAAAGGAATTATAATGAGAAGGGAAAAAAGGACCAAGGCGAAAAAGCAAGGAGAGCAAGATAGAAGTGTAAGAGGGGTTCCGAGTACAAAGTAGGGTCAGAAGATCTTCTGAGGACAAAGATGGGGCGGTGATGTAGAGACCGACTGACTACTTCTTCCCGCTGGCTGTCCAAGCCAGATGTTCAGTTAGTTCAAAGTCTCGGACCGCACGTCTAGCACGTCTTCGGCACACGGTAAAAAAAGGAAAAGAAGGAAGGGAAGGTTACTAGCACCAACCACAGCCGGAAAGACAAATGTTGACCGAGTCGTCGTCGAGGGAGGCAATCGGATGACGACGAGGTGCCCTGAAGATCCGCCTCTTTTCTTCTATGTTGCAAAAAAAGGCGGGTGCACAACAAAAGTTCGATCTGGCTTCGAAGAAGAGAGGAAGAGAGAGGTTGTTTACGGCACTTGCTGTGGCGCACGCAATCTATAAATATGAGCAAGGTATCTTGCAGATGGGCAGACCCCGGAAGGGCTCAAAATCATGCAGGGTTCCCATTAAATTTGGTGGGTGGCATTAGTGGATTTTCGTTTGTCGCAGGAATCGAAAGAGAGGGGAAAAAACCCAGCAGAGGAAAGGAAAAAAAAAAAAAGAATATGTTCTCCTCTCTTCTTTTGCCGTTTAAGCTGGGGGCCTAGGTTCGCTAGCCGCCTCATCAGATCACAACTTATTGTGCGAGAAAAGGGCGGGCATGCGGTCCTTCCCTCTGTTCGCTCGATAGGTAGTTATGCTGCCAGCATCGTCGGACGTTAACGGTGTCGAGAGCGTCGACGAGGAGTCCTTTGTCATGCCAGCGTACCTACAAAGTACCCTTTGGCTGCCCCGGGTCGCCAGAACCTACCTCTTCGATACTTCCCATGTACGCCAGTCGGTGTGGATGCGTTTCGCCTCCGAAACATGGGCCCCTCGAATCTCATTTGTCTTCCGTAGCCATTCGAGTGCGACATTTCCTGCCGACACAGATCAGCCCGTAACACTAAACTGAAAGGGATACGTTGCTCGAGAAATCGCGCGCTTGGATCGCTATTGCGAATGAGGGCTTGCGGAGTTTGAAGATGCGGCAATGCAGCTGGTAAGGCTACTAAGTGCGGCACTCCGAGAAGCCGCCACTTGAGTCCCTCGATTATTTGGAGATACCGCTCCGTTCATTGCGGTCATGGATGCGAAATTTTTGAAGGATCTCGCCCTTTTATTCGTTTCGAAACAAAAAGGCTGAAAAGTCCGCCATTCGCAAGCGGGTATGCATTCTTCGATCGCAATCCCACTCTAACGTTTAAATTGCAGGTGGTCCTCGTAAACGGTTTTCCTCTGCTGGCGAGAGAACAGCCAACCTCCCAGCACGCAATATATTTTTTTAGCTGTCATGTGAGCTCGTGAACACTTGCGTTCTTCGCAGATATGCGCCTGCTGACGGGTGTCTAACGTTGACGACCTGTCATGTCATAGCCTTGCTTGTGCCAATTTTAAAAAACAAATACTATTTTTTTGTGAGTAGGGGTGGCAGCTAGTATATCATAGTTTCGAAATCCATACGCGCTTGCGCGGCCCTCTGTATATCCGCTGCATTTAACAGAGATTGCAATATCGGTTTTCATCTTGTCGAGATGCTGTGTAAATAGCAACGACACCATCGGCCGGCAAGGAAGTCGTCGCTTCACGAACCGAAAAGTGTGCTACGAAAGTAATAATCCGACACAATAAACACAACCTGTCCCGGAACAATATGAGGTTGACCTGGACCTGGACAGAGGGCTCACATGCTCACTTCGCCAGATTCTTCCACTTGCGCTTGTGGGGTGTTTTTAGTGGCACTCAATAGCATCTTATATTATAGCAATTAAAGGTCCTGGTTCTGCACACTGAGTAAGCCTTTTCCCTTGCCATCCGAGGTCTTAACGGTGTCTGTTATACCTTGGATTAGTCGAGGTGCCTTGGGAAAACAACAACAACATCGGTGTCAGATGGCCTTGCACTTTCTCAATCTATTTGAAAATTTCGCACAATCAGGAAGCTTGGAGTAAAAATTGAAAAAAGATTTGGTCTTGAAGGTAGCCGCGGCTGAAGTTTGATGCTTGAAAAACGGAACGGAGATGAAATTCCCATTTCGTACACAGGTCGGCCCTTGGTACGAACGATCGTACGATGGGCTGTTATGGGTAGCTTGCCATAATACGCCAGGTCGATACGCGATAACCCTCCTGCCGTTTGAGGGGTTATCCTCGCTTCCGAAGCCTCACGTACACGGGTTATCCCAGCGATCGAACCCTCCTATCACTATAAATTCCTTTTAGTAAGGAATTTGCAAATCAGTTGATAATAAAAGCAATGGGGGGTTAACTGCAGAGTTTGCACTCCGGTGCTGATCGGGGTATTAACCAAGACATTAGCAATCCATCATATGGGAGTGGAGGCTTTTGACAGTTCGGCCATCCGACGGGCGTACGGGCGTACGGGGTGGAGGCCATTGGCGCTCGCCTCTGAAGCCACTGCGACCACCATCTTCGTGAAGCATGATGTCAGTGAGGGTTCCGAGGTGGAGATTTTCAACTCTGTATTTAGGTTCTATATCGAGCAGATATATCTCGTCGTAATATCGGTCTGGCTGATCTTATCGATATGGTTATAGGCGTGAACGACTTCAGTGACAGCGGCAGCTCGTGTTGACTGGTCCAAGAAGGAAAGATAAACCCGCTACTAAAGATATCCATTTAATCGAGGAGATATGCACGTCGGATTCACAAAAGAGGGGTATCAGATCGGCTGTGGGATGACCTTGAATCGAGGCCTCAACAAGTGTGCTTAACTTGTGAGCGTGTTGTTGAGGAGGTGTCGCGTTGTCCTGGAAAAGCATTGTGTTGTGTGTTGAGCACGTGATATTGTTATTGTTTGTCTGATTTGCTGATAAGATAAGGGCAACCAGCCCGAACCCTCCCAGCGGAATTTTGGATGGGCTTGGCCTTTCGGTGTTGTGTGGGAAAGCTCTTACTTTGGAGAGAGTATCTCGAAATATCGCCTAGCATCAACTTCGACATCACGACCTCCAACTACATCCCGGCAGCCCTTAACCCTCCATTCGATTCGCATCGACCTTTAATCTCGACATCCCGCGAATCCTAACGTTTACCCAACATGGCTGTGTATGTTTTTACGCCTCGTCGACAGATGGTTGCAAGTCTTTTGAAGATTGGGGGCTAATCGCGGATTTTTTTGTGGAACAGAGGAAAGAATAAGCGTTTATCCAAGGGCAAGAAGGGTCTCAAGAAGAGGTACGATTTCTACGACACAGCGGATTTAGCTGCAAATTCTTTCGCCCGGGATGGACGTAACTGATGGATGTATTTTTTGATTAGAACCGTCGACCCATTCAAGAACAAGGACTGGTACAACCTTAAGGCCCCGTCAATGTTCCAGATCAGAGAGTGAGTAAAGAGACGCCCAATACTATCGCAAGCCGACAAAGGAGGAGAATGGGAACTAAAGAAGAATCCCGTATGTAGTGCCGGAAAGACTCTCGTCAACCGAACCGCTGGTCTGAAGAACGCCAACGACGCCCTCAAGGGCCGTGTCTTCGAGGTCTCCCTCGCCGATCTCCAAAAGGATGAGGGTCACTCCTTCCGCAAGATCAAGCTACGTACCGATGAAATTCAGGGCAAGAACTGCCTCACCAACTTCCACGGCCTCGACTTCACCTCCGACAAGCTTCGATCGTTGGTCCGCAAGTGGCAAACTCTCATTGAAGCCAATGTTACAGTCAAGACCACCGACGACTATCTCCTGAGATTGTTCGCCATTGGTTTCACCAGCAGACGGCCAAACCAGATCAAGAAGACCACCTACGCCCAATCCTCTCAGATCCGTGCCATCAGGAAAAAGATGACCGAGATCATCCAGAGGGAGGCTTCCAGCTGCACCCTGGCCCAGCTCACCACCAAGCTCATCCCAGAGGTCATCGAGCGAGAGATTGAGAAGGCCACCCAGTCCATCTACCCACTCAAGGATGTACGTCTTCAATATAAAAAACCCCACCATCTCCGGGTCGCATTGTTTCTTATATTCCATAATACTAACATGATATTTTTATAGGTTCACGTCCGAAAGGTCAAGCTATTGAAGGCACCAAAGTTCGATCTCGGCGGTCTTCTCGGTCTCCACGGAGACTCGACAACTGACGACAGCGGTCAGAAGGTCGAGAGGGAATTCAAGGACAAGGTTCTGGAATCGGTATAAATTATCGCGATTTCAATTCCTCTTTGTTTTTGTCTTCTTTTCACCTTTTATGTTCCCTCTCGAGTACCCTTAATCATGAGCGTTTCCTCACCAATATCAAATATTCATTGATAAACCACACGTCTCCTCGCCTCGGCTTTTCTCTCATATCATCAATAGAGGGAGGACAGTATATACGATTCGGTTATGCTGCTTCCTTCTCTAAACATCACGGCATGGTTTTTTCTATAGACCACCTTCTGAACGACGACACGTCAACCTTTGTATACAAAAAACCCCTCAACCTTCCATCCTCCTGGTCTCTCTCTCTCTCATGACACATTTTTTTGTCATTCGAATCCGTTTATTCTCAAACATCATGGGCTGTTCCTTTTTGAATAATTGTTTTTATATATTTACGGCTGTTCTTCCTTGTTTTATATTTTTACAGTGTAGTTAAAACGGAGAACAAATGGGAACATGGATTCCGAAAGCAAAAACTTAAGATAGTAAAAATTGCGGTTTTCTCCGTCGTGACTCGTAAAAGTCGTCGTCAAATGGTTATCTATTAAAGACCATGATATTAGGGGATAATCATTTTACGGTCACTGTTTGGTTAACGAGACAGGGTAGCTACGGAATTAGTAAGTCGAAAATTAGCTTAGTTGATATCCGTGTTAAATGTACTCTATTGAGGTATTCAATAATTTTTTACCCGTTATCAGATATTGCGGGGGAGACAATAGTCCAGGGACTTTTACCACTTCGCGGGCTGACCTTGCGGCCTTTGGCGAGGCACCGTTTATATGTATCCGTTCTGGCTTTAGATATTCGATGCTGGTGCAGATATCACATACCAGCTCCTCGGAATCCGAACCCCCCAATCGCGATATATATCGTCCGCACAGCACGACACCAGTCTGGGTGCCAAGTACACACAAGTGAGGAATCCACCTTGAATTTCCAAGACTTTCCGGTGCCCGAAAAAAAAACCTTTAGAGCAATTTATATCATCGAATACAATTCGGGTTGCGAGATCTTTCAGAGCAATCATATATCAAGGCGTTTTATAAACGTGGGACGGGCACTCTAGGAGAGGCTGTAAGTGGCTGTGAATGCTTCTCTTGCCCTCCTGCGCCTCAAATAACCACCCTCTCAAAAATATGCAGCCCATTTAAGACGCGATGTATGCATGACAGCCTGGCAAAAAAAAAAAAATAAGAGTGATCCTTAGAAGGATTAGGGTCGATTGGCAAAATGTCGACGAATCGGGGTCGTTCGCACTCGGAACTCATTTTTAATCTTTGACTCATCCACGCTTGATACGCTTCTCATTGATGAAATAGATCATGGCCGTTTATCATTAAAAAAATGTTTTAACTGACAGTTCCAAGGACGAACAAATGCAGGGTCATTCATTTCTTTCTTTTCTTCCGATACCGATATCTCAAATCGCGAGAGCAAAATCAAAAAGAAAAAAACACCGATTCAAGTGCAGGCCTGCTTTTTTTCTTTTGTCTTTGACATACACATGTAACGCTTGCGTCCCAGCAGAAGAAAAGAATGAGAAGAAAAAGAGGTCTAACGGGAAGTTTCGGAATAAGGCTGCCTTGCAAAACAATGCACATATAAGATAAGATATCTTTCCCCAACGGGTACTTTCGTATTTGCGTGTATGCATATGGATTTCGTTTTATTTTTATTGTCGTGGTATAAGCTGCATGCACCCGAAGCAAAACTAGCGGCCGTACTTTTGGAATTCCCAGTCCCTGTTATCCAACGGACAGACTTGACGGGTTTTGAGCCATCTCGATATGCAATGGAAGTGGAAGGCGTGCTGTAATGTTTTCGGAGGAGAGTTAGCATATCAGCCATTTTTTGATTTTCCTTCTTTTGGTAAATATCTTTATTTTTTGCGTAATATGGGTCCCCGGGGGGGGGGGGGAGTGATAAAATGTGCAGGGTACGGAAGAAATGCTGAAGGGGAAAACGGAGACGAAAGGTGAAAATGCGAGACGAAGAGAGAGTCAACCACGTACGTTGCAGATTCCCCAAGCTACTGTGCATTCCTCGCTCGTGGCGGAAGCTTGGTTGGCTTGACATTCGATGCCTGTGTGAGCAGAAAAAAAGAGAACACGTCAGTCTTGCATTCTTGTATCGGTGGAGTATTCAGATGTAGGGCCGAAGAGGTGGGGTTTTTGGTGGAGTCGTACATAGGTCCATGATATGGTTTCGACAGATGGCACAGTTGTCTAGAAGGAAAATGATATTTGATGTTAGCTAACGCGAAATCGTGTTTGATGTTTCGAGAAAGAGATGAGGGGCAGGATACTGACCAACAACGATATCCCACGCCCAGAGAGCTACAGCACTCCACTGGAAAGGCACGGGTGGCATGTTAGCATTCGTGTCCTTCAGAATGAGGAGGGATGATGGTGATGCGTGCCTTCTTGACTTCGAATCT
The DNA here is from genome assembly GCA_036971385.1 of Dactylellina parvicollis. Taxonomy (NCBI): domain Eukaryota; kingdom Fungi; phylum Ascomycota; class Orbiliomycetes; order Orbiliales; family Orbiliaceae; genus Dactylellina; species Dactylellina parvicollis. Next base: position 1,352,110 of record JAJTUD010000014.1, on the reverse strand, counting down.
TTTCTTCGCGTCGCCGTCACCCTTGGACTTGACGACAGCCTTGGAGGGGCCGGCGGCGTCTTTCATATCGACATCCGCGTCAGCCATGGTGGGAGATGTGAGGGGGTTTTTCTTGGAGATGATAGTTTGAAAAAGGAAGTTTAGGGAAGACCGGAATGTAGGAGGGGTCGAGGGGACTCGGCGGATTGTGGGTGAGGTTGAGGATTCGTCGGAGTGACTGGTTGCTGTTGTGGAGAGAGGCTCAAAAGTGCAGTTGGAGCTCGACGAGCTACTCCACCCAAGGATCAGCCCAGTCACGTGACGATACGGGAATGTGTTGCGGCGACGTCGATGGACAGATGGGCCATGTCGGACCCACGTTGTGTCATCATTTATAATTATATCTTTACATTACATCGACACGAGAGAGAGGGAGAAGAACGATGTCCCTGTTGGAGACGGTCAATCCGAACCGGAAGACGTGCTGGGCCCGGAGCTCAGCCGGTGGGTAGGCGAACATTCCTGATCCTCGCTCACATGACCGGGCTACATGTCTCTGATGCTTGCGGGATAGTTCCAAACCCAGCTCTCCATTTTAAAAGGCGAGATACGGATTAGTGCTCTTCTCCCCGTAGACGCTTCGAGAGGTCCCTGGCAGCATGGCCAGTGGTGAAACTGAAGTTTAACGGAAGTTTACCGGCAGTTAGCTAGCTAGACAGCTAGGAATGCCCGCTCAATGCTATCGGAGAAAATGGCATCCTCAACGGTGTACGGGACTGGCAAAAAATAGGAAAATCTCACGTCAAGATATTAGCAGCTCAAACCGGCGGGTTTGTGTCGGAAGAGACCCCCTTGCATGGACACCAGCACATAAACAGACGCAGAGTTTGTCCGGGGCGGCGAGGTTGATGTTTGATGTTCATGCGAAATCGAATGTGTATCTGAGAGATCTAGCCGTTAGCGGCAGGCGGTGCCAGAGTATCCAACAGAGTCGCTCGTCAGGTCAGGTCCTGCTGTGCGAGGTGCACGAGTGGGTACCACGAACGGAGTGAAGGACGAATTCGAGGAGTAGGAGGAGGAGGGAGCAGTTGGGAAGGCGAGGGAGAATGCAATGCAGATACATGCAAAGGGCATGCATGGCGGATTCAGAGGCGAATCAGAGGCGAAGGGCCAGACAGGTCGGTCGTCTTTTTGCCCGCAGCTGGCGGACAGGTTTATCCTGTCTAGCTGAATGAGGCCGGCCAAGTCGACAGGCCCCGTTGGAATCGACACGGACGAGAATAAAAACTGCGCGGTCCGCCCTCTTCCCCCCGGCGTCGTTTTGGAGTTTGAATCATCGTCTCTCGTCATTCCTCCGTTCGTGGTTTTGAATAGTTCCCAGCCCGTTCCAGCAATTCCAAAAGCCTTATTCTCAACATACTACTTGCTCGCACTGCATTTCGTCTCCCTTGAAGCAATACCCATTAATATTCTGAACGTACCGCTCCTGCACTTTTATATATATACACACTTCTTCTTCCTGTACGCATTAATATCGTCTCGTCGGAACCGCCTGTTTGAACTCAGCCACGGTGTCAGGCCTGCCCTTCTTCTTATCTCCCGCTCCCAGCATTTTGACTCGATCCAAGCCTCTCCGACCAGTCCAGCAACAGCATCCCATCGTCCGACCGGGGTACATTCACATATCTAACATTTATATATCAGTCGATATTTAAATACCCGACTGGCGGCGACGCATTCGATTGGTGTTGAGGCCGACAACGCAGCGTGTTGTGCTTGCCCGTTCTGCTTATAATCTTTTGGCTGTTCCCGCATTTTCCGTTTTCCTCTTTTTTTCTTTTCTCTCCAGAAACCACAACCGCCATCGCCCTCCTTCCTCTCTTCTTCTTCTTCTTCTTATCATCACCACCATCACCTCATCGCCCTCGCACTCTCCTCGACACCTGCTCCCCTTTCGCCTCTCTTCCGCCCGTCCGAATCACACTCGCACACTCCGTCACCGACATTCCTAGCTCCAATCTTAAAACCAAACATCTCTCGGAATTCCCGAAAGCGTCCAACACATTTTTAAAATAACAAGCCCTCTCCACCCCCATCAACCTCCGCAATCACAGGCGACCAACCAGCAAACCCCCGAGCACACCCGATCATATAAAAACAAGGCTCCGTCTCTGCTCCCCTGGTACATTTCCCTCCTCCTTCCAATCATCAAACTTCCCTTCTCCTGTCTGGATGACACTCTAACCCTTCCGTCGTTTCTTTTCCTTTAGCTCTTTTGCTTCTTCGTCATCTGAGATTGCCCTTATCTTTACCCTTTTTTTTCTTTCGTCCCCAAATACCAAGGAGTTATATATTGTTTTACGGCGTTTTGCTACACCTGCTTGTTACGACTTCGGATCGAAATATCTTTTTTCATCGCGGTCAACGACCCTGTTCAACTTTTATTCCTTCAACAACAAGAATAACCGATCAACCAATCACACATCAAAATGTCGGACTCGGCATCACATCAGTCTTCGTCGACACCGAGTCGACCTCCAAATCGGAACCGACACTCGAAAGGTAGCCCCCAGGTCCCAACTTCTGGCAAGAAACCGCAAAACAGCAAGGGCAACCGTCGTTCCAACCCCGTCAACGGGCAGGCTCAACCAAAGAGGGAGTCCGCGCTCACCAAAAAGTTCCGTGAAGCCGCCCAGCATGAAAACGAAGTCAATTCCGACTCTGCCGTCCACTCAATAATCGACAAGGGTATTGTTACCCCTCCTGCCACTCCCGGACCTACGGGACGCCGAGAACCCAGTGCCTACGTTAGCGACTCGGCCCTCGTGTCTCAAATGGAAGCAGGCAAGAAAAAGAACTTTAACAACAAGAAGAAGAAGGGCAAGCGTCCAAATGAAATCCCCATGCCCGGTGCCCAGAGCATCACTCCACCGCAGGAGCCTGCCTACACTCCCCCCGATGACTTTTTGTTCGGAAAAGCAACCCCCAGCAGGCCCCATTACGCTGGTGCTTGCTTTCACGATGCATCCCCGGCTCCCACCGCTCTTCCGTTGCCAAAGTTTTTCTCAAAGTCGGTGCCAACCACCACTGGCGGCCCGTCCCTGTCCAAGATGCTCGCTGAAGCCGAGGCTGAGACCTTTGACCTCAGAAGTGTCACGGCTCGTTCCCCGCCGCCACCACAACAACCGGTCTCTGCACCAAAGACGCCCCTCGACATCTTCTTCAAGGCTGACAAAGAAGAGAAGGCTCGCAAGGCCCTTCAGGGGGTCTCCAACAATGGCATTCTGAGCCCGAGGCCAATCGCAACCCCTGTTGGCGAGGCCCGAGTCACTCGCCAAATCACCCCGCCTAGTGCTGCCCTCCAGACGGGCCTCGGTAGCCCGTTTGGGGGCAGGACTGGCGGTCGCGACGACTCGGAGAGCGACCGTGACCTGTTGTTTTCCATGGATTTCTCAGACTCCAAGAAGTCAACCCCTCGCTCCGTGGAGGAGGTGGTCACCGGACCTCGACATCGTCCTCTCAGCGCTACGGCGTACGATCCTGAAACGCTTGTGAAGAGGCAGGAGAAGGCCAAGGAGCTGAAAGCTGCTCTCATGAAGCAGCAACTCGGTCTCCAAAAGAGTCTCGAGTTCACCGAACCGCCATCCCCGTCACCCAAGCCAAAGGCAAAAGTAATTGCCATACCCGACACGGCCGAGGGTGCGCCAATCTCGCCTACTATTCATGAGCGCCGAGTTCGACCTCACAATGTGGGTTTTGCGCCGGCCCCCCGCATCAAACATTACAATCAGAACAAGCCTGTCAACTCTCGTGTCAACGGTCATCATCGCGGCGGAAGGAACCCTACTTTCTCTTCCCAACCTCAGAATACCTTTCAGCCACAGGCTCCGGCTCCAAACCAACAAGCTTTCGACCCTGTTCGTGCCCGCATGGGAGAGGCACATATCCGAGGAGTTCTCAAGCTAGACTCCCCTATCCCCGCAATCTAATTTTCTAGTTTGCTTTTAATACAGGCGTTTATATCTTAGCGACGTCATTTCGGGTTCTTTTCTTTTTTGCTTTCAAAGCACGGGTGGATTTCGTTACATGTTTTTGTCGGAACGGCGTACTGGGGAACAAATTAGTTTTTCTCTTTTCTCTTCTTTCAGAATACCACATCCGTCTCCTCGATAGGATTGGTAATATTCGGGTCATCTGCTTGTGTTTCCTCAAATACGGCTCAAGATTTCCAGAATATACCCTTTCCACTTTTCCAAGAAAAAAAAATCACTATTATTCTTCATAACCCCTAGTTCTTCTTTCCGTTTCCTTAGTTCCTTTGTTCCTCATGATTGCTTTAATTCTGTTTCGATTGTTCACCCATCCTACATAGTACGAAAACCTTTAGCATTTCACTTCGGCTGTAACCTATATTTTTCTCCAAGTTGTTCCTTTTTTGCACCTTTGCTTTTCTCGGGATGTTCATACGGCGCAGCAACCTGTTTTATTTTGGAGCTTGAAACGGCGGGTTTGTTTTCAAACGGATGGTTTCGTTCCCTTGCTTTACGTGTACAGAGCTCACGACCTCCTCTTCTGCTCCTTCTCTTATACCTCATTATACTTGATTTGGGACGGTAAAGCAAAAAAACTAACGACTGAACTGTAAAAAGCTGTCAGATGTATTATTTGTTTGTCTCTTTCCCCCACCTCAGGGCTCTGGTGGGTTCTTTTCTTTTTGTTTCGATCATCTAGAATCGGGCGGGTGCTAGAATCCTTGATCTTCTTTGCGGTGTTCACGCCTTCTTTTTCTTCTTTTCCTTTTCTTCTGTATCTTCGTTTTCTTTCGACATTCCTTCACGATATCTTCCGGCTCTCTTTCGAGATCGGACAGGAACGATAAAGTCGCGACTATTTCGCCATTTGGTTATCGATGTTCAGACTCCGATACGACCTTTATACATCAACATCACCCCCTCCTTTTACCCTTCAACTCTTACCGATCTTGGGACACGAGAAACCCTCGACGACGATTAACTCAGACACTCTCTCCTCGGACTCGACCGTACCACATATTTCCTTCAAAATCTCCAAAAAAAAATTAACAATTTCGTTTCAACAGTCAAGTTGTTTCTTAGCCTCTGACACCTAAGAAACATACCTACACACGAGGATATACCACCTGAAAACCATTTTTGAAGGTCTCCCTCAACATCGACTCGACCTACGTGTCAATCGAACGGATTTCAAGGCAGCGGATAGGATCGTTGGTTCAACGAAAACGCCATAATTGCCGTATCCAACAAGTACCCCAAAATAAAGTGAGAGTTGTGATCCAACATACCGCTGGATTGTTGGATGTACCACTTCCACAACTTTTTTTTTCTTTTTTTCTTTTTGAGAGGACCCAAGATATCATGTGTCATAGATCAAGATTACACACACACAATATGAAATCCTTCCGATGATCAATGAATTATTTTCCCAATCGTAACCCGTGCAATGATTTGTGACATGACGGAGTCGAGAAGAGGGCAACTCAAGCTCGCATGATGCTGCTTTGGCCAAGAGAAACCGAGATGATGAGCGCTTTTTACGCAAGTTACACGAGTCGGCTGTTGGTTGCGAAGCTTATACCTGCCCCAACGACGGCACGAATTCTGGATCAGCCATGTATATGCATCCGAGCCAATATATCCACGTCCGGGACATCCTACTCGACGATCTGAGAAACCGTGCACCCCGAAAAACGGTGGATGTGTTTTGTAAGTCAACAGGTGCTAGCTGTCTCTGCGATTCTGCCATGTATCGACGCTACCTAGTGTCACCCAATATATGTAGCAGGCACTTATTCGATACTAGTGGAGCTAGTTTCACGCTTAAAGAACGGCGGTACCGGTTTATCGAATCTTAAATGCTAATTGAAGCAATTTGCACCAATATCTATTGATATACATATATATACATTCACAGGGTGTAAGTATTGTACAAACTATATACAAAGTAAAAAAATATATGAATCCGCTACAAGCGTAAAACTCGATCCTATGCGTAATCCTATCACAATCTACCTTCGTTTGGGCTTGATAGGTTCGTCATTGTCATCCCAGTCAATATCGTAGTCATCCTCCACAGTCTCACCATCTAGCTCCCCGTCCTCCTCCTCCTCGCCCTCATCCCCTAGCTCCTCCTCGTCCCAGCTCGAACTACCCTCACCCTCACCATCATCATCGTCGTCGCCTTCATCATCATAATTCTCGGCCTGCCTTTGAGCCGCCGCATCCCTTTCAACCCGATCCATCACCGCCTGAACCTGCGCTTCGGTCGTCTCGCCTCTCTTCAGCGCCTCTCTCTGCTCTTTCCATATCAAATCCTTCTCCTCTCGTCTGACCCTCTCCCTCTCCCTCTGCGCCTCTCTCAGCTTCATCTTCCTCTCTCGTCTCTTTATCCTAATCATATTCTTGTGGTCTTTCATCTGTTGTTTCTGCAACATTCTCTTATTCCTGGCCATCTCGCTCTGATACCTCTTCCACTGTTGCTCCGGCGTCAGTTCGACCTTTGGCGGCAGGTCCTCTATCATAGCAGTTCCCTTGACCACCACCTGTCCCTTATCGTTCTCCGCCCACAGCTCGAAACTCTTGTAATCGATCTGCCGCATCTCGACCGGGTGGAACTTTTCCAGCTTTTCGCTCTCGCCCTTCAGCTTGTTCAGTTTTTTCCTGCGGTCCTTCTTCAACTCCTTGTAATCCTCTTCCATGATTTCTCCGTTCTTCCTCTTATCGCCGATCACTTTCATCTCTTTTCTCAGATTGTCCATCGCATCGTACATGGGTAAGAGTTGCTCTCGCGGGTCGGTTTCCGGATCGATCACGGGTTTCGGGGCGTCCGGGAGGAATCTGCCGTAAAGGTGGATCGGTTCGTTGACATACAGGGGCGCGATGTTGCGGTACTCGAACGTGTTTAGCTTCCACTGCTTTTCCAGTCCCAGCATGTGATTTCGGAGCAACTCGAGGAGGAAAGTGAGCGTCAGAGGACCGTGGACGATGAGGTCCTTGTGGCCTTCCTGTGCCTTGGTGTATTGGCTGTCGAAATGGATCTTGTGGGCGTTGAACGTGAGGGCGGAGTAGCGGAAGAGCAGCGTGGGCGTGGGTGTGAATGAATGGCTAAATTCGGCCTTGCCGGCTCGGGACCTGGATTTCGTGACCTCTTTGGCGGGTTCTCCGGTGGTTTCTTCGGCCGATTCTTTCGTTTCCTCCTCTTTAGATGACAAAAGAGCTTGCTCGGCTTCGGCGACCAACGGTTTCGCCTTTGGTTTTTCCCTCATGTAGACCAGACACCGCTGTTCGATGAGCGGTACCTCGGCATCGGGAAGAACGGCCGTAGGATCCTCCTCGATAACCACATCTTTCAGCTTTGGCGATTTTGTGGGCTCCCTGACAATGTAACCCTCGGCCCAGAGCTTCCGTCTGATGTAGACAAACATCATCTCGTTATCGCTACCGGGTTCGCCTTTCATCTGGATATCCTCGATGATTTCGTGGCAGAGAGCTCGCCTGCCGACGTCCAACTGTCGAGCTCGACGGGCACCACGATCGTACCCTTTCTGACGTTTCTCGGGCAGCGGCTGGTATGTGAGTTTCCCACCGGCCCACATGCGACGGGTCCAGGGACCTCCCGGGCCCTGAGAAGAAATGTAGCCATCCGGCGAGAGGTCGGATTCTTGGGTGTAGCCGTTAAAGTAGGCAAAGTGGAAACCGGGCGGGAGGGCCTGGCCGTAGAACGGGAGGATGTTTTTGATCGTGAAGGGGTTATGCGGGGCCTTTTCGTCCTGGGTTTCCGGTTTGGTGATGTCCTTAAAGTTGAGGTAGGGCTGGAGTGTGAGAGTGAGCAGATGGGACTGGGAGGGTCCGAGGAATTCCTGGATGAGAGGGTACTCGCGGGTGAGGAGGTCACGGGCTTCGGCGGGGAGCCGTTTGATGTGCTCGTCGACTTCGGGATCGAAGGGCGAGTCGACGGGTTGGGATTCCTCAACGGGCTTTTCGAGGACGACTGGGGTTTCGGCCAATGTTGAAGCTACAGAGTTCCATCTTTTGGGCTGAACGAAGGGCCGGAATGTGAGATGCGACGGGCGAACGGGTAGACGGATGTGGATGAGCAGACGGCGAGCAGGCCGCAGCAGTATGGGAAGCACCATGGTGTATATCGGTATATCCTGCGCGATGGCGGGGTGGTGCTGGTGGGGTTCTGTGTTGCCTGATTAAAATGCAACAGACGGCCAGAATCTCAATTGGCCAGGTGTATCGGAAGGGTCGATGCTACTCCATGCTGGATACAATCCGGTTTCCGCTACGGGTTCACCAGTGAGGCTGTCGGGAAGCTGTCAAGTTGGTGGTGGAGATGTCGACGGAGAGATCTTTTAAGAGTTGAACTTCTATTTTATTCTATTTTATTTTTTCTGCGACGAGCAGCCGTCCAAAAGCGGCGAGCCAACCGAACCAGCCAGCCAACCGGGACCCACCTTCCAATGCAGCCTGTTCTCATTGAAGCCAACAGGGTCGTCTCCTGGCCCGTCATCCCTCCTGCCGCTGGATGCCGACACGGTTCTCGCGATATCGCTTTTAGATGGTTCACGCTTCGATCCGGTGGCTCCGGCTGGCAGCTGGCAACCTTTTGCTCGTTGCCGCCGTCCTCGTCTTCGCAAAGGCCTTTTTCCCTTACAAGCCCTTCCTGCAGGGTCTCGCCCAACATGCCGACTACCACGATGAAGGCCAGGCGCCCGCTCCTGCCCGGTTCGACAAGATGGTCTTCATGGTGGTTGACGCTCTGAGGAGGTATTCCGCCCTTCAATCGGTGCCGTACGGGGGAAAAGAGAATATAGGACTGATTTACGCGTGATGCAGTGATTTCGTGTTTGGCGATAATTCCGGCTTCGAGTTCACGCAGAGGTAAAATCATTTGAAAATCTGAATTTAAGGCGGTTCGATTCGACTGACATATGGCTGCTTTGATGATATGATATCAGTTTGATACGGTCCGGCGACGCAGTCCCGTTCACCGCTAATGCCGTGTCTCCCACGATCACCATGCCAAAGATTAAGGCGCTGACGACCGGCTCGATTCCGGGCTTCCTGGATCTCATCCTCAACTTTGCCGAATCCGACACGACGTCGACACTGGCGACCCAGGACAATTGGCTCGCCCAAATCAAACAGAGCGGCAAGAAGCTCATAATGTTCGGTGACGATACCTGGCTCAAGCTGTTTCCCGGCATGTTTGATCGCACCGAGGGAACCGTCAGCTTTTTTGTTTCGGTATGACGGGTACCCGAGCTTCGAAATCTTCACAGAAAGACGGCTGAGAGTGGGATATTATAGGATTTCACAGAGGTGGACAACAATGTCACACGCCACATAGCACCGGAGCTAAAGCAGTCGGACTGGGATACCATGGTACTTCACTACCTGGGCCTGGATCACATTGGCCACAAAACCGGACCGCGAAGGTGGGCGCTCAAGACACATCTCAAACTTGATATATTTTCATTTCCTAACCTTATAAGTCATCACATAGCCAGCATATGATCCCCAAACAAGGGGAAATGGACGGCATCGTCAAGCAAATCTACCGAGCTATCGAGACGGAAGAAAACCTGAAAAACACCCTGTTTGTGATGGTGGGAGACCACGGCATGAACGACGGGGGCGGTCACGGTGGCTCTTCCGCCGGTGAAACATCTGCTGCACTGGTATTCATGTCCCCCAAGCTTAAGTCTCTAAACTTGAAGCTCAAGGCCCCAGAAGCGCCCACAGGCGAGTTTCGATATTATAGAAAAGTCGAACAGTCCGACGTTGCTCCGACACTGACAACGTTATTGGGACTACCGATTCCGAAGAACAATCTCGGGTTGGTAATTCGTGATTTTCTACCGTTATGGGATGGTTTGTGGCCCGAATTATACCATTGAGAATTGCTGCAAGATGGACAAGTCGCTGAATTTTGCTAGTTGACAACCAGGTTAAAATCCTCAGCACCAACGCTAGGGAGCTATCGAGGTTGATTTCCGCTTCCTATACTGACTTTGACAGGCTTCTCAGGGAGGGAAAATGCAACGGAAAGGCTGGCCAGTTGGATAGACTAGCCTGTACCTGGCATTCAGCAGTTTCCTCCTCGTCTTCGCCTGCTGAGCAGATGAAGCTCCTCATGACGGTATGTATTTTTCACCGTCTGCAGTATACATGATGGAGAATAATCTAATAGTCTATCAGTTCTCCACAGAATGCCAGGATATCCTGACATCTGCCGCTACCAACTACGACACGGACAGCATGCTAATCGGCATAGTCATCGGCTCCGTGGCGCTCGGATTATTCACCACGGTCTGGTTTCTCGACGGGATCGAAGGCTCGGTATTCTACAAGTTACTCTTCTGGGCCCTATCCCTTTCGTACGGCGGTATGATGATAGCCAGCAGTTATGTCGAAGAGGAACAGCAGTATTGGTACTGGGCAGCCTCGGGGTGGGGTGTCATACTTTTAGTCAGAGAGTGCGTCCTCAAACTTCCAAATTGCGAGATATATACTTGCCTGGCATACTGACACCCCTTGAATCAGAATACAGCGGGGCGAAACAGGCCACAAATCACTGATAATACTAATCCTTCTGAGGGTTATCCGCCGCTGGAACCAAACCGGCCAGAAACACGCCGGCGCCGATGACATCTCCAAAGACTTCCTCCCCCACCACCCCTTGTTCCTGTGGCTCCTTATATTCTTCGCCTATACCGACATGTTTTGGCGCCTGAAACGGAACCTGGAAACTAAGCACTCTATGCTCGTGGGGCCCGTGATGAGCATCTCGCCCGTGGTTTCCAGCATGCTATTCAAACTTAGTATGGCGGCCTTGGACCAGCGGGAATTGATCCCCTCCTTCATGATCGATTTCGCGGACGGGTTCGCCCAAATTTCCGTGGTGACCCAAGCGCAGCTGGTCTTTTCGATACTCTTCATGATTGTGACCTACCTGGTACTCGTACGAAACCCAGGCATGAACGAAGTCGGCAGTGCGTTTCCCCCCCTCCTCCTCTTTCCCATATTCTGTCAATTTATGTAACCCCCTCAGCTAACCACTAAATAACTCCAGCCACCGGCGTCTCCAAAATCCAACCCTTCCACGACCTCCTCACCGTTTTCGTAGCCACCCAATCCCGTCTGCCAAATATCCCCGTGATCTGGCTCTTCAACGTCATGCTTACCCTTCTCGACGACATGAAGCTCGATTCCGTGCTCCAGATTGTACTCACCTGTCTGACGATGCAGCACGTATCCTTCTTCTCCCTGGGCAACTCGAACGCCATTTCCTCCGTCGACCTCTCGAACGCTTACAATGGCGTTTCGGGGTTCAACGTCGGAGTCGTCGCGCTGCTCACGTTTCTGACAAATTGGGCGGGACCCGTGCTGTGGACTTCCGGTACTGTCTTGCTGTTAAGCACCCGATTGGCGAGGCAGAGGAAAGAAGAGAAGAAGGAAGCGGCGAAGAAGAAGAAGGATGACGACGATAGTGGGAACCCCATTGTCATTGTCAATTTTGGCGGGATGGATTCGTACTTGAAGTACGCGGAAATAATGTCGACGTTTCGGGCGCTGGCCATGGTGGCGGTAATGGGCGCCTGCATGGCTCTGAGGATGCACTTGTTTGTTTGGACGGTGTTTTCGCCAAAGTATCTGTTCGCCATGGTGTGGACGTGTGTGCATCATATTCTTGTGGATTTGATCGTCGCGGGGGTGTTGTACTTTATGGGGTCCTAACGTAATTTTCGGTGGAGACGTACGTGTAAGAGCAGGTGGATTGGGGGGTTAATGGAAACGATGAAGGAGAGGTGGGGTCATGTCTGTAGACCGCTTGTGTCGTTTGCTTTTCGTACATTATCATCCTCACTCATGTATTTGCGTAGTACTTTTGCTTTTACTTGCCTTATTTTCTAATTTTCATAGCGTGATAATATAATATAGCAAGGTGTAAATAGACTTTCGATTCTGGGTATATTATATAAACTCTCGAATACGCAAGACCAAAAAGGGAAGAAGAAAAAAGTAGAGATTCTGATGACCAAAAGGGAAAAAGGTGGAGGAGATGCCTCACTGGACGGTATATATGGCGAATTCAAGGTAATGTAGAAACACCATATGATGTAACAAGATAAAAGATAAAAGTGATAGAGACAAAATTGCGAGGTTCGCCTTGGACTCCTGCCCTTGTGTTTGGTTCAAAAAAGCTATGAAAGAGAAAAAAACACAAATGAAAAAAGTAGCAGGAACTTTTATAAGGCAAAATAGTTACCGGATGGTATGATGTAGAACAAAAGAACAATGAAAGATACAAACTGGTCAAATATCCCAAATATCCCAAATCCCAAAATCTGCAGAGTAACTTTACAGCCCGCTTTTTCTTCTCTTTATCGAGCGGGACTTTCCACGTTTTCCCGAAACCAACCTTCTTCACCTCAACCTCAAGTCCACTTTGAAAAATCCACATTCTCCAACAGCCCATCCACTTCATTTCCCAGACCCTCGCCTCTCGAAATATCCGGCAACTCGTTACTACTCGCCACGCTCGCCGCCAAAGAGATCCTCCTGTAGTCACTCGCCCTGCTCCCAGGACTGACCGCCACACCCAATTTCTCCCTCAGCTTGTTGATCCCCCTCAACCGATGCCTCCAGTTACTCACGAAATCCATCCCACCTTCGTTATACACATGCGCAAACACGCTAGCGTTCAAGGCTAGATTCCTCACAAACGCCGATAGATGCCTCCCGCTGACCATCTTCCCCTCACCTCCTCCCGCGGCACTGATATCCGGTAGACCCGGTTTGACCATCAGCTGGACCTTGTAAAACAACTTGTCCGCCTCGTCCCAATTCTTCAACCTCGTCGCGATAAACCCCGTCTTTGCCTCTGGTGTGATGACGATATTCACAAAATTGAACTGCGCGGGGATGGTATCAAACTTGTACCCGTTCCCAGAATTATTGAAGATTATATTGACAAAATCGTTCCCAATGTGGCGCTTCTTGTTTGTGCACTGCGGGTCGTGTATCCGATTCGTGGGCATCATGGTCGTCACGTGGAATATGATTTGTGTGATCTTGTCGCTCCAGTAAAAGGCGAATTCGCCGTCCATGTTGTGCTCGCGGTCCAGGCCGCCTGTGTTGATCGTGCTGCCCTGGAGGGCGATCAGGTCACCAAGTTTGTCCACAAATTCAGTGTAATCGGAAGATCCCATCACGTTGGAGAGGATTTCTGTTTCCTCAGTTTGGCTGGCTCCGACGTATACCACACCGATTTTGTGAAAGTCGACGACGGGGATGCGATCGAATACGCTGATCGCGCGGAGGGTTTGGTCGTCTTCGGGGAGGAGAACCGGACGAGATATTTCGGATGATACATCGGTCGTGAGCTGCATGAGAACGTGGCTGGGTAGGACAGCCGGTTGTCTTGCGGCCTCCAGAACGTGGTGATGGTGGGACCGGTCGATCGGGCTCTCTCCACCAGATGTGTGATTCACAGACAGAGCTTCCGACGTGAACGATCCCTGAAGAATACTCTGGGCCTGTTGCGATTCGGGGCTCAAATTGAAGCTCGAAGTTCCAGACTACAAAGAAAAAGTCAGCACGCCCTTCTATAAACCAAGCCTTAAAAATCATATCGCAAAAGCTTACCGGTTGCCTAATTACCACCTGCGACACCCCTGTGATAATCGACGTATTGATAGTGATAATCTTCGATCCCAGAAGCCAACTCTTGCTACTGTTCATATGCCCACTGGTGTGTGATCCCTTGACATGGTTCTTCAGATCCACATCCGCGTACGTGAACCTTCGAAGCATATCGATACTCGCCTGACTCTGCTCGTCGAGCACGTCTCTGTGTCCGCCATCACCCAATATCAAACCACGCGTAATCCAAGTCACATATTTCGCTCGGTCGCTGAGCTTCAGCGCCAGGAACCAGGTAGAGATGACGTTATACGCCAACGTGAGCACATATTGCGAGATCTGGGGCTGTTCTTGCGGGTTACTGTTTGTGAGTGAGATATCCGGCGAATGCTCTTTTCCAGGAGTCTTGTGCAGCGAGGTGGCGCGGCTCAGATGGGTTTCTTTCGTGTGCTGGATGTATCTAAACGCGATTGCGAATACGCTCTTGTAATCTGGTTCCGTGAAATTGACCGTCATGGAAGGCAGATGTGCTAACAAGGAAAGGAATTCCAAAATGTGAACGCTGACCGCTGAAGTTGTAATGATCTGCGTGAGTTTGACGAGAATGCCTGCGAGAAACTTGGTCGTGGCCATGGGCAGTTCGTAGCTACATATCGATAGGGCGTGTATGCAAGGTTTGGCTGTTCGTTGCCACGAGTGCAATCCAAGCTGGAACGCCTTGACGATTGCCTCCTGATCCGTTCTACTATAGTATTCTTGATACGCTATAAGTGTCGTAAGAACGTGAATCAGCGCAACGGCAAGGTCCGCCTTCTTCACGTCGGCCGGCAAGTCGAGGTTCGGAAGCCGATTCGTGTGCAATTCCTCGCAGATTATCAGTCTCATATGCTGGATCTTTTCGCCGCAGTCCGAGAATAGGGTCTTGTTGGAGAGCTGCGAGGGGATGTGAACGAGAATGTAGGCGAACAGCTCGAAATCAGCTCCGTTCTCAATCACTGAATTAACAATATCGAGCCACTTGCGCAGGTTGAGAACCTTCCTCTCAGGCATTGCGCCCAATCGAGTCCCGCTACTGTTATCAGGCGGTTCTACTGAGCACGATAATTCATGACTTGCTAGATGCGGGAGCGGTTGGGGGAACACCTGCGTCTCGGGATACGTCCAAAGCGGAGGCTTCTGCTTCACCCTCGCATATTTCTCCATGTTTGACCTCGAAATCGACCTCGACAACGTTCCATGACTCCCCACATTTCTCAAACTCGAATTCCGTCCCAATGTAGGCGCAATCAACTGTCCAGACGGCTCCGAGGACTCCGAATCCGGTCTCGTCGGATCATCGATCGGTCGATCAGTCTTCCCAAACAGGGCTGCCAGACTGTACGATTCCGTATCCTCAACCAGACAGATGTAACCTTCAGAATCCGCCCTGATCCTGACTAGTAGTCTCGCAGCCGTTAACCTCGCGTCCAGCTCGTAATGATTCGACCCCGCGATTTTCAACAGCTCATCGTAAACTGCAACAGCTCTCGTTGGGTTCAACCGAAAATTTTGAATGAATATCCACGCGAACCCCCTCGCAATGATGTTCGATGGTGAGATAATCGCCACAGCCGGTTTACCATTGATACCCTCTGCAGCCACATCGTTCGGGTTCGGAGTTCCACCATTTTTGCCCTTTTGCATGCTATGATTCTCCAACGTCTCCGCCATCACCGTCAAAATCTTCTCAAATAGCAAAGGTCCCCCGTCTTTCGCCACATCCACCGCGACTCTCACCAACTTCTCCAGCACCTGGATATCCTCTTCCCCTGGCATCACGTCAAAAATCGCCACAATCAATGCGTGCAGACTGTGTTCGTCGCAAACCTCTTTGATCGTCTCGTAGACATCCTTGATCAAAGATAGTATACTAACTCGCATATTATACGGCCTCTCCGTATTCCTAAAAAAGATGTCAATCAACCTCCTCGAGTTGAGTAACCACGCACTGCACGATGGGTAACACAGATGCTCCGTCGCGTAATAGTTGATTACTAATTCCGCGCAGCTATCCGGCAAATGGTGGTGCATCTTTATGAAGAAATCCATGACAACCTCACTGGAGTTGAAATCTGCGGACGCGCAGAACTTCTCCAGTTGCGCGATAATCTGTGAGACGGAGGAAAATACCGCGATGGCGATGTTATCCTTCTTCTGGGTCGCATCCGGAGTGGGCGCCGTAGCTTGCAACCGTTCTGCCGCGCGGGTGGAGCACTGGTATATGATATCCAAAGGCATCGCCCATTCGTCAAACGTGATTTGGTCCACCATCTCCTTCTTTGATAGAATGTTGTAAATCGCACGGCAGAGGTCTAGCTCCAGACGCGGGTTGTTCGCCGACAGCGAAGCCCGGTAGGCTAGCATTACTGTGGATATCTGTAGATCCGGCAACCCGTTTTCCCCGGCACCCAGAAGAAGCCGTTCGCAGAAACAAACCGCGCCTCGAAGGGTGTTAGAGTTGAACTGGCTCTCCTTTCTGCTCGGTGATTCTAAGATCGACTTTAAGGCGAGGATGGAGTTGTGTGCCATATAGCTCTTGCACAGGTTGCAGATAGCGTTCCATGTGGCGTCCGTGAGATCCCTGATTGTAGCGTAGGCCCCGCACAGCACTTCTATACACGGTGTGAGGGAGGGTTTAGGTATGTACCCATAAGTGATCAGTGCATCTATAAACATCAAGGAACGGGTAATGTCCTCCTTGCTGGTCGTCTTTTTGCATATGGATAGAATATCATTGAGAAGGGGTACCAGTTCCTTTTCTTGAAACGTCTTGAAGCTGAATTTGACAACGCTGATGAGGAACGAGAAGAGCTGCTGGAGATTCGATTCGGCGGGGCTGAAGGACGTCGTGGGATAGTTGTCGCGCTTGCGGGCTTGACGGGCGGCAGCAGCTTCTCGAAACCAGGCTTTGAGCCAGCGGGAGAGGAGGGGCTGGATGTCGCGTTCAAAGGCCACGAGGTCTTTGCCATTGTTGGTAAGAGCGACGAGGGCTTCGAGTTGGAGTTCAAAGTCGTTCGTGGAGTGGTTGTTCGCGACGGCGCGAAAGTAGGTTATGCGGTCGAGGGAGGAGCCTTCGGACTGGGAGATGCAGGCTATGAGGAGTTTGAAAGCGACGTGGCGGGCTTCGGGCGGATTGTGAATGTCGGCGAGGTCCTGGCAAGTGAGCCAGACGGTACTGACGGAGGATATGGGATAATCGACGATTGTGCGGCAGAGGGTTTCGGCGGCGTTTATCCGCATGGGGATGGGGTTACCCTGCTTGAGCTGGAGGAGAAGGTGATGGGTATGTATCGATCCCCCAGCGGAGCGAGGAGTGCCGTTGGTGTAGTCGCCATTGGTGTCATACGGAGAGTTGGAGTGAGTGCTCATAAAGGGGAAACCAGCGGAGTTCTGGCTCTGAGAGGGCGAGGAGGAGGAGGCGGCCGCGGTGGTGGGTGAGGACGTAGCTGAAGCCGAGGACTTGAGTCTACCGAGGCCGCGGAGGACTCCAGCGAGGCCGGAGCTCTTGCCGTCGGAAGGACTGTCGACTCGAGACATTGTGCCTATGATTCATGGCCTGAATCGTGGTCGATGGAAAGCGAGGTTGTTCGGCGACGGGCCGACTATCGAGGTATGATGTATGCGAATGGAGGCAAGTGTGTCTGTGGATGTAGAGAGCCTATCGATAGAGCAAGCATACGTCCGAGTGAGTAAGGAATAGCCAACGGCAGAGGATCCAGCTGCAGCCGGGTTTCGAGAGAGAGAAGGAGAGAACGGGAGGGAGTGAGCTTTACGTAAGAGAAATTAATCCTTCTTTTCAGGGTGCTTCCCCAGAGTCTCGATACGGGTGTGCGCCTAACAAGCGCAGAGGATATGGTGGACGAGGGTGTAACTATCCGCCACCGCAGAGGGAAAGCACAAAAAGGACTTGTATATATGCGAGGGACGGGAGCGCTTAGAGCATCATCGGTCCGGGAGGGCGTCGAGGGTCATGTCGGATGCGAGTGGAGGTGCAAAGGAGGGAGCGAAGGAAGAGGTTTTCGAGATGAGATTCAGGGACGGGAGCGGTGGTTGGGTTGGTGTCCTTTCTCTCCCCGGATTCCATGCAACCTCCAATATTATCACGGCCGCCAGGGGTCCTATCACAACATGACACTAATCTAGGTACTAGTTACTAGGTAGCTAGCTGGCTCTGGCCGCACCGTCTCTCATTCTCAGATGGGGAAAAAATTTTCATTAGCACGTTCGCTCTCTGCAGCTATCACAAAAACGGCGGAAATTGGTTGGTGTTCACACGGAAAACGCCACCCAGCCAGACAATTCTGTGATTCGGCGTCGCCTGGTGGGGGCCGCTCTGCCGGGGTTAATATCAGATAGTAAGCTCAAGATGGGTGATAATGCACGTCAATATGTATTTATGTACAGTCTTGTAAGCACCTCTAGCAGTAGATGAAACGAAAATATAGTAGTTATAGTATATCGGGGGGGAAAGAACCCATTCTGATATCATTCGGCAAGGAAAAATCATAAAACTATATACCCTGCCATATATATGCCGTGTCTGATCCCGTCGTATCGTCGAAAAAGCGAGTCGCTAAAAGCTATGATGCATGATGAACAAATGCCGTCGCTAACCTACCTCTGATATCCACACAATAACACTGGAATCCTGGCAATCAAAGCTTCCCGATCAGAACGTCCCTCGGCATTATCGCCGTCACCGTCCCAGCAATCGCAAGTACGCTGCTAACAGCAATCAAGAACCAATCAAATATCAACGTCCTCTTCGACAGCTTGCCCGCAAATATGCTCATTCTAAACAGGAGCGGCAGGATAATGCAAATGAGAAAGCACAGAGAGGAACCCATCAACGCCTAGTGTATTCAAAGTTAGCTCGGTGTTGATCAACGAATGCTCGGACGTTTCATACCATGATTCGCTCAAACGACGGCACCAGGATTGCGATCGTGATGAAGGAAAAGACGCAACCAACACGGATCAAGACGCTGTACAGGCCGCGGGTGAACGGTGACATGCCGACGGAATCTTCTCCGGGCGCGATTGCCCGCTGGTCGAGGCCGAGCAGCACTTCAAAGGTACTTATAATCGGACGGGCGTTGAGAGGGGTCTTGGTAATTGGGATGGCGGCAATGAATGAGATCTATAAAGCGGCTGTCAGCAGTGATCTTTACAAAAAGAAAACAGGAGAAGCACCTACCAAAGAAACGGCGAGCCCTTTGGTGGTTTGCGGGTTGAGAAGAATGTTGGATGTGACGATATCTTTGACATAGTCGCCGAAGAGCAGATAGCCGACGACCGCCATGCTAAGGTCGAGAAGGAACTGCAGAAGGTTAGTCTGGTCCGACATTCTAAGCCGTCTGAGTCGTATTACTCACAGTAAACGCATATGTGACTTTGATGGCCCTGATCGATATCTCAAATTAGCAGAAGACCTCGAACCTAAGTAGTAAAAGATGCTCACTTTTGAAACTTGTACGGATGTCGCATGTCTCTGTAGATGTTGGGAAACACGCTGTGTCCTCCCCATGGACTGATCAAAATACCCAAACTACCACCGTGTTAGCATATCCACTCTTCATACGGGAGTTCGAAATAAAGTACCTTAACGGTACTTGCCCCCAGTGCTCCGGGAACATGTACGTCTTTGCCGGATGAATCAAACTCCCCGGCGACTCCTGCGTCACCAGCCCGCTCAAGAAAATCATCCCGACGATACTAAAAGTGCAGACGATCCCCAAGATGCTCGTCACGCTCAACAATCTCATCGGGAGGAAACACAGCGGGGTGAGAATCAAGCCGCAGAACAGCTTCCACGACAGAACGGACACGTCGGGCATCAGATCGTGCAAGGAGTCGGCGAACAGGATGACCAGTGCCACACAAGCAGCCAGCAATTCGAGAAAGAAGACGACGCTGATGATAATTCGGCCTTTTCGACCGAATGCTGCCCAAGCGAGGTCGCCATAAGTGATGAGGATGGGGTTGGATGCCATGCAGGCGGCGATAATGTTGGCGGTGTACAATGTGGACAGCATGGAGAAGACCAAAAAGGTGATTCCGATAACCCAACCGGAGAGACGGAAACCCAGGGGCAGGGAGAGCAAGCCGATACCAACGAGGGTGTTTATGGAGTTGAATATGGTCTGGTAGATGGTGCTCTGACCGACGGCGACGTTGACAATGATGGTCTTCCCGTGCTCGTCGGTGATGGATTCCTTGCGCACGAGCAAGGGCTCTGCTTCCATGCGAGATGCCAGGCTGCCCTGGCGGGAGATGAAGAGCTGTCCCGCGTATCGGGCGGAGGAATCATTGAGACGGGTGCCGGGGCTGGTGCCGTAGTTTGTGACGGCGTGCTGAACGGCGGCCGAGGCAGATTCCTCCTGGGCTTCTTCGTCGCCGCCTTCCTCCTCGTCATCGTCCTGGTAGCGGTCGCCTTCATCGTCGGAGGGAAAGCCGTGCCAGTTGCTAGGGCTGCGGGCGAGCTCGTGGAAGCCGACGGCTCTGATGTAGGAGCGGGTGTAGTTTTCGATGCTGTTGACGCCGCCAACGTCGTGAATGAGGTGGTCGACAAAAGCCGGAGTGAACGAGGACCTTTTAACCATCAGCTCTGATTCTCAAGAGATGTATCACGATGAAAGTGGTGAATAGACTAAATACCTTCTCTGGCTGCGACCACCCCAGGAGCCGACTTCGAGATGGCTAGGAGAACCACCGTCCAGCAGGTCGTCGTCGTCGTGAAGTCCGCTCATGATGGCTCCCAGATATCGAGCGAGGTCGGTGAAGGATGGAACGGACTCCCCTCCGCCGACTGGAATAATTTTTTAACTGGAGACGATAAGAGGGTCCGGTCCTTCTTCTTCTTATCGGGGCAATTTAATTTAAAGGTGAAACTCCCCGCGGGTTATCAGCGACCCCAGCTGCTGAAAGGGAAAGAAAAGACGGATTCAACGGGAAGGAGAAGAGGTTCGAGGCGAAGAAGCGAAGACGGGATGCTCGAATATGCATCGGACATGGACAGGACAGAGGTGACGGCAGAAGCGGAGGTTGGCTGGCTGGTGCCCGCCCGGCCCCAGGATAATAAAGCAATTAAGGTCAAGATGCATGATCCATGAAGTCATCCCATCGCCAATGCATGCAGGATAGCCTGTTCATGGATGTACATGATTCTCATGCACCTGTTCGGCTGACCTGCCGTCCAATGCAGCATAGCGCCAATCACCGCTCCCGTCTATTCAATATTAACATATTACTTGAGTAAATATAAAAATGGATATGTATGTTGGACTTGGAAAGAAACATGAACATATCGATGCTCGACGTACGGCGGTGGAAATCTCTTCACTGATCACGAACACGGTTTGAGGGTTGATACTTCCATCTGAAAACCGGGAGCTCTGGCGGGCGGACATGGCTGCGACCGGGGTCATCAACTAGCAGTAAGAAGTAGTTACCGCGGGTCCAAAGGGAGCTCTGTTGATTGTGCTGTTCTTTCCTCTTCACGCGTCGCAAATCAAAACTAAGGTTACCGTCGGCATTTGCAGTCATCAAATTGCTCCCAGCAGACATCTTCAGCTTCACCGGACAGTATAGTTTAGCTACAGGAAAGATTGCGAGAATGGCTTCCGCGAACGAGACCAGCTACTCCATCGCAGAGAAGACCAGCGGTGCCGACAGCTCTTCTTCTCCTTCCCCCCGCCACGAGGAGTTTCAGTATCTCGACCTCATCCGCTACATCCTCGACCACGGCGAGCATCGCCCGGATAGGTAATATTATAGTCTCCTCTACCCTTCAGATCGTACGGCCTGCTAATGGTATTCTGTACAGAACCGGCACGGGCACCATCTCCGTCTTTGCCCCGCCTCCCCTCAAGTTCTCCCTCTCCGGCGACACCTTTCCCCTCCTCACCACCAAGCGCGTCCACCTTCGCGCCATTCTCCACGAACTCCTCTGGTTCGTCTCGGGAAACACCTCCACCGCCCCTCTGCAGGCCGCCGGCGTTAAAATCTGGGACGGCAACGGTTCTCGCGCCTACCTCGACTCCATCGGCCTCACCGACCGTCCCGAAGGCGACCTCGGTCCCGTCTACGGCTTCCAATGGCGCCATTTCGGTGCGGAGTACAAGGGCGCCGACGCCGACTACACGGGCCAGGGCGTTGACCAGCTCGCCGAGGTCATCCACAAGCTGAAAAACAACCCTTACGACCGTCGCATCATCATCAGCGCGTGGAACGTCGCCGATCTCAAGCTCATGGCCCTCCCGCCTTGCCACATGTTTGCCCAATTCTACGTCTCCTTCCCAAAGTCCCCAGTCTGCGGTCCGGACGGCTGTGAGGAGCTGCCAAAGCTGCACTGCCAGCTCTACCAACGATCCTGCGATATGGGTCTCGGTGTCCCCTTCAACATTGCCAGCTACGCCCTGCTGACGAAAATGATCGCTCACGTTGTCGGTATGGAGGCGGGGACGTTCACGCACGTTATGGGAGACGCCCACGTTTACAAGGACCATGTGGAGCCGCTGAAGAAGCAGCTGAGCAGGGAGCCGAGAAAGTTCCCAAAGATGAACATCCTGAGGAGTGTGGATGATATCGACGGGTTCAAGTTTGAAGATTTCGAGTTGGCCGGGTACGAGCCCTGGCCGGGTATCCTCATGCAAATGTCGGTTTGAACCAACCGATACAAATCCCAAGGGACTGGTTTGGAGAGGACGGTGTTTGGGGGAAGCTGGCTTCTTGTTCAACACAGGTATCGTTATTTTGGTTTATAAATGCATAGCTTTCGGAGCGGGTTTAGGTTATTATTATATTATCATTATCATATTATATTCAAATAGCAGAATATATATATTATACCACGGGTATCATTTACCGACGCAAAACCTATCCATCTCGTCAGTAGTGCTCAGTGGAGTTTTAGGTTAGACTTACAAAAGGGTATGGGGTACTCACTTTTCAAATACGACTCCGAGAACCTCCTCGACACTGCTAGCGCCCTCCCCTCGTCCCATAATACGTGACATGCACCCAGCAGCTCGTCGCAGCGTCTCCGCCTTCAGTACAATGTCAATATCCTCATCAATCTCACTAGAATCCGAGCTCTCATCCTTATCTAATCCGTCTAGAAATTCATCCAAATGTCGGTAGCATTCTTCCACCAAGACTTTCTGCCTTGAGCTAGCACCGATAGCCTCGGACCAGACCGTCTTCGAAACACCCTCCAATGCCACCCCGTCCGCACCCTCGAAACAAGCTTCTGCACTCGTCATCTTGCCAAATATGCCCTCTAAAACTTTTAGTAACTGCTGAACGGTCCCCTCGTAACCCTCTCCCGTGCACGATATTCCTACAATCCGGCCCTCCTTCAGGCCTGGTAATTCCCTCCCAATTTCTTCTAAGATCCTACCGGGCACCTCAAACCCTCCAATCTTGTCAATCTTATTGACCACGACCAGGACCTCTTTCCCTTCTCTAAGAGCCTCTCTCGCAACCCCCACCGCCTCCTCTTCGACCTTCAACCTGACCCCATCACTCCCCTCTTCGATCGAACACAAAAAGACTACCACATCCGCATCCCCCACCCTCCTTCTCGCCCTTTTCATACCCTCGAATTCAATCTCATCAACCCCTTCCATTACCCCAACCCCAGTTCCCCCCGTAGAAGGAGTACCAGCCCTAAACCCCGCCGTATCCCCCAACACCACCATCCACCCTCCCAAATCCACCACCACATCAACTACATCCCTCGTAGTCCCCGCCCTTGCGCTAACGATAACTGCATCCCTCCCCACAATCTTATTCAGTAGACTGCTCTTCCCCACATTCGGCGCTCCGATCAGAGCGAGATTTATCCCATTCCTCAGCAACTCCCCTTTTACCGCGTTGGACAGGTACCCATCCATCCCCCGTCTCAACCTCACGATGCCTTCCCTCACATTCTTCAAGAGTATAAAAGGCGATTCGTCAAACTGTTGATCTTCGGAAAAATCGATTAGGGCTTCCAGCTCGCCTCTAGCTGATAACAATTCGTGGTGCCATTTCTCGTACAGCGCGGATAGAGCATCCGCACCCTTCGTGGAAGTCTCCACGCTCAGTATTCTCTGGCTTTCAGTCTCGGCGGACAACAGGTCGGATAGAGCTTCGATCTGTGGTAGCGAGAGGCGGGAATTGTAAAAGGCCCGTTTGGTGAATTCACCCGGCTGGGCAGGAAGTATCCTGTCGCTTTTGCTTCCGGGGAGGGCAGAAGGTTTACCGGATCCCGGTGAGCATTTCGGTAGAGCGGAGAGGACGGACCTCAGGACCGCGGGACTGCCGTGGACGTGCAGTTCGAGGATATCTTCACCGGTAAAGGAGTTGGGAGCGGGAAAGTAGAGGATGAGGGCGGAGGGGTCGAGGATTTTTTGCGGGGAGAGGGGGTGGTGGAGGGTACGGAGAGTGGCTTGGCGGGGTTTTGGAAGGGGTTTAGTGGGACAAAGGGTAGTGTATATCTGTTCTTGGGGGTTTAGCAGGAGCTTTTATGAGGCTGTAGAAGATATATAGATATACGTACGTGAGTGCAGAGCGGCCCGGTGATTCTGATGACAGCGATGGCAGATTTGCCCGATGGCGTGGAAAGAGCGTAGACTGTGGGGTTGGAGCCACTGTCGAGGAAGCGGAATCTGGAGTTTGAGTCCGAACTATAGCTATGCGTATTGGGTATTCTTTCCCATCGTGACGAGGAGGTTGCGGTCAGGATGCCATGATGTTGATATTGGATCCGACTGGGAATACCCCGCCGCAAGTGAATCGCAAGGCGCAGTAAACGGATACTACCCATTCATTCGGTGAAGGATTAAAACCGCTTGAGTGAGAAATAGAGGAGTACTCAATGTTCTCTTGAAATGTCCGATTAGATGATGATGTTTTTAGAAGAGAAAAATATTTTTGCGTTGGACTTGTGGTATTTTTTGGCTCCCGCCAATTTGATTTGACGCGACTTTGCGACTCAACTTGAATTCGGTCCATCAACTTTGACATCGACCCTCGCGCGACCTCGTCCTCACCGTCTCTCACACCCTTGAGCTCTCGCATACGGTTTCATCATACACACCGATAAATACGCCAAGGCTCACTAGCAATCGGACATCAAGATGGCAAACAAGCATTGGGAGCAAGACAAAGATGCCGTAAGTTCCTTTTTCACTCAAATTTCCTGCTCTCGAAGCTCATTCTTTCCCACAGGACATTATTACTCACACCATCTTCTTTAACAGACCGTCTATATCGGTAACCTCGACGAACGAGTAACCGATGCCCTCGTATGGGAGCTCATGCTCCAAGCCGGTCGCATCTCCAACGTTCACCTTCCCAAAGACCGCGTCACGCAAACCCACCAGGGCTTCGGCTTCGTCGAGTTTGTGTCCGAGGAGGATGCGGAATACGCTGCGAGGATAATGAATCAGGTCAGACTGTACGGGAAGCCTATAAGAGTCAACAAGGCGTCGGCGGATAAGCAAAAGACGGTGGAAGTCGGCGCGGAACTGTTTATCGGAAATCTGGATTCCATGGTAGATGAGAAGACGTTGTACGATACGTTTATGACGTTTGGGACGATTACGGCGCCGCCGAAAGTATGCTACCCTTATCTTCTATTATCTTTTCTTCTAACGGATGGCTAATCGTACGATTAGATTGCACGCGACGAACACGGTATATCTCGTGGCTTTGGCTTTGTCCAATTCGATAGCTTCGAGTCCTCGGACAAGGCGGTCGAATCGATGCAAGGCCAGTTCTTGATGAACAAGGAAATCTCGGTATCCTACGCTTTCAAGAAGGACGGCAAGGGCGAAAGGCACGGTGATCAGGCGGAGCGGTTGCTCGCTTCTCAGGCGAGGAAGAATAACGTGCAGGTGCAGGTTCAAGCACTACCTCCCGCGCTTCTAGGACAGCAGCAGAACCTTCCTCCTTCGCAACCGCCGCAAGTCGCTGCCAATTCACAACCTCAGCTGCAGCACGGCGCACCACCGTCGCAAGTCCCCCAAGGATACGGACAGCAGCAAATGCCACCCGTACAGCAACCTCATCAGGCGTACCCCCCTCAGCAATCTCCCGGATACCCACCCCAGGGCTACAACCAACAGCCACAGTACCAGCAGCAGCCGCAGGGAGGATACAGAGCACCACCGCCGTCAGCGCCTCCGCAGGCGCATGGGTTACCGTCACGACCGCCCCCTCCGATGGGATTTGGAGGGCAGCCGGGGTACGGCGCACCGGTACAACCTCCACCGGCCGGGTTCTCGCAAGGGTACCCGCCCGCTGGGTTCAACGCGGCTGCGATGGGGAGGGGTGCGGCGCCGTACGGTGTTCCGCCTCCCGGGGCACCACCGATGTATCCACCGAATCCTGCGCCGTATGGCAACGTGCCGCCGCCGCCTGCTGGTTTCAACCAGCGCAGATAGGGAAGAAGCTACATGGAGAGGTTTGTTATTTTTGCTTTCTTCTTTAATCTGTGTAATTGCTTGGAAAGGCGGGGACGGCGTTCAGGGTATAAACTGTACATTAGTTACGAATTCATTGCATTTACTTTTTTATAATATGGTCTCAGGGCATATTTATCCCGTTTTGGCGAGCCTAATAGCTTCTCCAGCTCTCCCTTACACTTTTGCTTTGCTTGGTGGGATATGGGTATGATCGTCAACCGAGAATATATATATGGAATCACGGTATCATCCTGTTGAAGGGTCGATCATCTTAACCGTCAATTCACAGCCTTCGCAGTAGTCATGTCTATGCCATCCGGGAACAATATCCCGCAGCAGAACCAATCGGGCCCGTCGACATACGACAAGGGCAAGTGGGTGGAAGGGGCCCCTCCTGCTCATAAACCTCCACCTCCTCTCGTCACCCTTACTCCGGCCGCTCAGATCCCCAAGATCGTTCTTCCAGCGGAACAGCTTCCAGCGGAATCAAATCACGAGCCAAGCGACTCAGGGGACGAACTACAAACTCCCCGTCGAGAAAGACCCAGTTCTACGATTACTACCACGAGCAGAACCAGCAAAACCACCCAAACAACCAAAACACCACCTCCACCTCCCGGCAAACTATCCAAGCTCACCGCCCGCCTCTCCTCGCTCATTCAAATCCTCTGCTTCTGCTGCCTGTCCTCTCGCCCCAAATACACCAAAATCCAACACCTAGTTCTCCCCACCTCACAAATCTGCGTGGACTCCAAAGCTTTGAAGTTCCTGCAATCCCTCCCCCGTGAGGAATTCCACCTGTTAAACTACATTGTGCAAGAAGTGTTCAGGGACGATGGTGTGAAAGTGTTAGGCAGGATACCAGACTACGATAACTTGATCGAGGCGGCGCTGAAGGGACAGGCCAGGACGGTTGAGAGGCCGTGGTTGAGGGAAGAGAGGGAGGGGTACGTGGAGCATCTGGCGGGGTTGTACGCGCGGTTGCTAAGAAAGCTAGAGACCTATGAGAAGGCGCCGATATGCGAGGAAGTGTACGGGAGGAAGTTTCGTAGTTAGAAGGAGTAGATTTTAATCGTCATTTTCTTACCGGGGTGTATTTAAGTATTTATATCAGTGTTATGTGCCTTGAAAGGGCCGTGATCTTCTTGGTTTCTTATATTCCCATTGGTTTAACCACAACACTATGTACCTTTTGACAGCTGTAGCAGATTAATAGCTCCCTCGCTAGATCCTGCGCTCTCGCGGTGACTAGAATGAGAGGTCCAGGATCTGTAGCAAAGTCAGCGGATCCTGCGTGAAGATATTTATACGTCGCGTGTTTTTGGTGTTGGAATTGGAATTGGGAAGCTCTGGCTGCAAAACCTCGTTCGTCCCTTCGCGCTCCACTCCTCCTCCCCTCCACTCCATCCCATCGATATCCCCAAAAAAAACTCTCATCATCCGTCGCGCAAACTGACACTCTCCTGTTAACCGCTCATTGGGAATCTCAGCCTTCGCCTCAAGCAGAGCGGGAATCTTACCGGATCTGCCTTTTCTTTCTTTGACCGTCCAATCCACCTTTCACTCTCTCTCCTCATTTCGCGGCAGCAAGAGCTACCTCCCTCCTCCTCCTGCAGCAGACATGGACGATAATACCAAACAACTGGCAGAGCTGCTGTCCAGGTCTTTGGACCACTCTCAGGCTAAAGAAGGTTGGTTTTCACAAGTCTATGAGCTTGACATCCCGATGGATTGCGATAGAAAGCCAAGTATATACAAGCAGTAGCTCCCAGCTAACGTCCCATTTCTCTGTTTATAGCTGAAAAACAATTGAAGTCTGTGGAAACAACTCCGGGCTTCCCGTTAATGCTCCTTCGCACAGTCGCCACACCCGAATTACCGATTAATGTGCGGCTCGCCGGCGCGCTGTTCTTCAAGAATCTGATCAGACGAAGTTGGACTGTACGTCACCCTTCCATCAAAGGGATCATCTATATCTCTCCAATTGGAGGTTCTAACATGAAGTTTTCGCTCTGGAATTACAGGACGAAGAAGGAAATCACAAATTCGACCCGAACGATGTTGTCGCTATCAAATCCGAGCTTCTAGGCGTTATGATCCAGGTCCCGCCGAATCTACAGGTCCAAATTGGTGAAGCTATTAGCGTCATCGCAGACAGTGACTTTTACAAGAGATGGGATACGCTTGTGGATGTAAGATTTATCGCCAGTTTATCTCATCTTTGTAAAAACGCATCTAATAATTGGCACTCTAGGAACTGGCATCAAAACTCGACGCCAATAACCCGGCCGTCACAACCGGAGTCCTCACCGTCGCGCACTCCATATTCAAACGATGGCGCCCGCTATTCCGCTCCGACGAACTCTTCCTGGAAATCTTGCACGTCCTCGAGAAATTCGGTCAACCTTATCTCTCACTGCTGCAGACAACCGATAGCCTGATCGAAGCTAGCAAATCCGACAAGGCGAAACTCACAGAGCTGTACAAGTTGCTCAACCTCCTCATCAAAATCTTCTACGACCTCAGCTGTCAGGAACTTCCTCCCGTGTTCGAAGACAACCTACCACAGATCATGCAGCTGTTCCACAAATACCTGACGACTTCCAATCCGCTATTGGTGACGGATGACGATGACGAGTCTGGTGTGGAGGAATACGTCAAGGCTGGTATCTGCGAGATATTGGTGCTCTACATGCAAAAGTACGAGGATGCGTTTGGGGATCTTACGCAGGGCTTCGCGGGTGCTACTTGGAATCTTTTGACGACGATTGGGTTGGAGCCAAAATACGACATTGTAAGTATACGACCAGGATATACCACGTACTGCTATGACTATTTGATACTGATTCTCGCCACAGCTCGTCAGCAAAGCACTCAGGTTTTTGACTTCGGTTGCCGGAAATCAGCGACACAATAATGTGTTCAAGGATGCTCTCGAGCAGGTTATCGAGAAGATCATAGTCCCCAATATGACCCTACGGAGTATGTCTCAACCTTTTTCAAACTCTATATCAACCACCTACTAATTTGTGGAATAGCATCGGACGAAGAATTATTCGAGGATGACCCGATCGAGTTTATCAGACGCGACTTGGAAGGTTCTGACAGCGACACCCGCCGTAGGGCGGCAAATGACTTTCTCAGGCAGCTTATGGAGCAATTCGAAGGCAGCGCCACAGAGGTCACAACCCGCTACATCGAAAACTTCCTGCAGCAGTATAAGCAGGATCCCAAGAACAATTGGAAATCGAAGGATACGGCCTTGTACCTCTTCACATCCATCGCCGTCAAGGGTGTCATCACCCAGTACGGTGTCAGTTCGACAAACCTCCTGGTCGATGTGGTGGATTTCTTCAAGAACAATGTGGCACCGGATCTGTCCGTCGGTGGAGTGCATCCAATTCTCCAAGTCGATGCCATCAGATACATTTACACTTTCAGAAGCCAGTTTACGAAGGACCAGCTCATCCAAGCTATCCCGCTCCTGATCAGCCACCTGAGCTCCTCGGACTACGTTACCTACACATACTCTGCCATCACGATTGAAAGAATCCTGTACCTCCAGGTTGAGAAGAAACCTCTCTTCTCCAAAGAAGAGATCAGCCCGGCATCCGGAGAGCTGCTGAAACAGCTCTTCAAACTTATCGTCAAGGGTGGTACTGCGGAGAAGATTGCTGAAAACGAGTTTTTGATGCGATGCGTGATGAGGATATTGATCATCTGCAGGGAAGACAGTGCTAGCAATGCCGAATTTGTCCTCCAAGGTCTCGTTCAGATCACCAATGAGATTAGCAAGAACCCCAGCAATCCTAGATTCAATCACTACCACTTTGAGGCGCTGGGTGCTCTGATCCGCTTCGTGGGGCCTCTGAATCCTGACCACTTTGAGAACATTCTCAACCAGCCCTTCATGAACATTCTCGGCAACGAAGTCCAAGAGTTCCACCCGTACGTTTTCCAACTTCTCGGTCTGCTGCTGGAGAGCAAGCCCAACGCCCCGCTCCCGGATCTATACAAAACCCTCATCCAACCGATCCTCACTGTCACCCTCTGGGAAACCCGCGGCAACATCCCCGCCCTTGTCAGACTACTCAACGCCGTCTGCGCCAGAGAGAGCAAGCACATCCTGACCAACCAGCAACTCGTGCCTATCCTCGGGATCTTCCAAAAGCTCCTATCCAACAAGGCCACCGAATCCTCGGGCTTTGATCTCCTCGAAGGTATTGCGGTGAACTTCCCAGCTAAGGAGTTGGAACCCTTCATCGGTCAGGTGTTCAACATCATCATGACCCGATTATCCGGCACCCGAACGGAAAATCTAACCCTGAGATTCACAAAGTTCTTTTACATGTTGAGCTCGAGGGTGGAGCAAGGCATGGGACCCAGATGGGCAATCTCGGCGGTCGATTCCGTCCAGGCCAAGATTTTCGGAGAGCTGTACAAGGCATTCGTCGTCCCGTCGACGCAAAAACTGACAAAATACATTGACAGAAAGTACGCGGTGGTGGGACTCACGAGATTGGTCACCAGCCCGAACGACCTCGCGACCCAGGGGTCCGGGTACGCGGCAATGTGGCCGAATAGTGTCACGGCCCTTTTGAAGCTGCTCGAGGTCCCACCCGTACCCGCTGGCGGCGGCGGCAGCGGGGACGCGACGACGGCGTACGATCAAACCACCGAGGTGGATCTAGATGACGTTTCGTTCAGCGTGAGTTTCGCAACGTTGAACACGGCGAGGAAGGAGGTGAGCGATCCGTTCCCGGAGGTCACGGATGCCAGAAAGTGGGTCGGCGGGGAGGTCAAGCGGAGTAAAGTGTTCCAGGATCGGTTCGGGGAGTTGCCGGCGGAGTATAGAGGGGTGCTTGAAGGGTACGCTTAACCAGGTGTTTTCCCTCTCTCCATCTCTCTTTTTATTTTTATTTTATTTTTTGTTTTTTTTCTGTGGAAGGGGGTGGATTTGGATGGTGGGTGGGGTCCAGCGGATAAGCAAAATACATTTTATGTGAATACTTTAGATATTCAGCATACTCGGGCGGGGGGATTAACTTTCTAGTGAAAGCCTTTTACTTCTCTTTAAGACTCGATTATGATTAAAAGCTTAGCATTGTTAGGTTTTTTGTCCAACCTTTTTTCTCTCTAAATAGAATAGGAACAGAATATAGGGATGTGGTTGTTTCTTTTACGAGCACCTTTACGTCTACAGCCAAATTGGGTACCTGCAAAGAAACTATAAAGTAGATTTGCCCCACCTTGTGGATTCGTGATACTAAGAGGTCATCGATCTTTTGAAAGATTAGTCGTATACGTAGGAGTTGTGATTTTTTGTCTACATGTATCATAAATACACCAGTTGGGAAAAAGAAACCCCGATTGAAAAAAAAAAACTACACCCTCTAAAAGCACCAATTTTTATCCCGAATATTCAGCCCCAAAAAGACACATAGATAAGATGAAAGAGACATCCGTGTGGGATCGATCACTGAAGAAAAGAATGAAAGAAAAGATGATATCCCAATTTAGCGGTGTCTGATTCTGTAAATGCTCACAAGTTAACAAGAAACAGTATGAAAAAAAAGAAAAGTAAGATGAGTCCCAAGGGAAAACTAGTTATAATAACCATCGAGATTCGTCGGTTCAGAACCCGGAATAATGATGTGCCCCTCTTGTAATACTTTCAATGTAGAAGAATATAAAGACAAAACAATTCTGACGAGAGAAAAAACGACGTCGTGATCGTGAGCGTACAAGTTAGATGGAAACCAAAACGGATAAAAAGAAGAGATAAACCCCGGCTTTGAAAACCCCTTCAAATGTCATTTTTGCACTTGGGAAAAATGTAAAAAAAAAAGATGACGAACAATACAAAGTGATAATGGTTCCAAGTAAATACAATGAAGGGAAGTGGAAGTGGGGAGACATTAGATATGCTGTTGGTAGGGACCGACCCGTCCCTACCAAAGCATCAAAAACATAAAAAAAAGCAGTTGTACCAATCGATTTTGTCGTGCTTCCCTTTTTCTAGCCATCATTAATAAAAGAAGCTGAAGTAGATAAAGCAAAAGCGAAAAGAAAAAAGAAGACATGATGAATGATGTTTCAAAATCGACTTCAACGCTAAAGCAGACGAAAAAGAGAAGTCCCTTCTTGGTGTTAATTTGGGTATAAAAATAGGGCCTAAAACCACGAATGTTCTGTGATTGAAGTGACGCCATGCAAAGAAAATGCAAAAAAACAGGAAATGTTCCATCAGAGGTGAATGCAACGTGATATTCTAAATCTTGGCGGGGAAGGCTTGCCGAAAGAACAGCGGGCAAACCTATTTATCTGGTGGCGAGCTATTGATGGTGTCTTGCTCCGATGGGGTATGGAACGAGGCTGCCGACGAGACTTCCGAGGTAGATGGGACGGGGAGAGCAGCTACCGATGCATGGGTAGGAGGGGAAGCAGCTCCAGATGATGGAGAAGAACCTGCGATAAGCTTCTCAATCTATAACATGAATATCAGCAGGATAAGGTAAACTGTTAGATCATAGTGGCCCATACAGCATTGAGTTGCTTGCCGTAGCTGAACCGCTTCAGGTTCTGCAACTGTGGCTTGATACTCTCAATAAGAGTGTCTCTATCTTCCTCGTCGAGAAGGAACAGCAGTTTTTCTATTGGTTTCAGGATTAGCTATGTGGTTTTGAAGGACTATTGGAGACCGGTGGAGCTTACGGATAACATAGTTCCCGTATTGATCTTTCATTAATAGCTGCAATGGTGGAGGTCCATCGCTGCTCTTAGGAGTTACGATGATACCGAGTATGTCTTTTCGCTGTTTCTCGTTTCCGTATTGAATGCTCTTCTCAACAACGTTGGAAGCGAACTTGTGTCTGTGGAATACTGGTTAGTAACCTGTTCAAAGTCGGTCGATATTCAGTCAGAGAATGTGGCACCTACTTTGAAAACTGTATGACATTCTGAGTGACAACCTGTATTATCTTGGCTCGGTCTTCCGGCTTCCCGTGCTCGATGACGTGTTGCGTTACCTATAACATATTAGTTTGCAGCTGGCATGAGAGAACAGGAGGAGGTGGAACATACATAGTTGCCATACTGATCCTGGATCAAAGCGTACAAGCACATGTTGAGCTCTTGAAGGATTGAGGACTGAGCTGGCTCGTCACAGTGTTCCAACATTCGCTGAATAACACGGCAGCCATATGGATGGGTAGCCAAACTCTGTACCTGGCCCTTGAAAGCTTTGAGGATAAAGTCAATGTGATGGGCAGGAACTCGTTCAATTGCTTTTTGGACGACGTGGTTTCCGTTCTGGTCTTTGACACACTTGAGAACAGTACCATCGATCTCTTTGATCAGCGTTGCTTGCTGTTCCGTGAGGACATGCTCAAGGGCCTATCATCTAGAGTTAGTCCCCTGATTTCGAGAAACGAAAGCTACTTCATTCTAAACAATACCTTTTGGACCACTCTGCATCCGTACATTTGCAGAGACAGCTTGAGCACATGTCCCTCCATTTGCTTTGCCAGCATTGCCTTCTGTAGCTGATTACCGTGTTCGAAGAACTTTTGGATGACATAGTTTCCAAAAACATCAGTCATAAGTTGAAGCGCATTCGGTCGGATTTCGGAAAATATAACATCCTTTTCATCAGACGTAGCTGTTTCGAGCTTCTGCTGGATGAACCTGGAGCCGTGTTGATCTCCGCTGAATTCGACAACATGGTTATAAATATCCTTCAGTCCGGTATTAGTGATGGACAAATTAACAGCCGAGGAGGGTTGGGCAGTACCTTTAGCTCATATCGCTTCGTTTTTGCATTCTTTCGGAAGTCCTCCAGCAACATGCTTCTCAGATTTAGCTCCTCGCCGCGTCGGGGTTGAGTTGCGAGGGATGCGTTATTTGTGCTCATAGGCGATCCAGGGTATGACATTCTTGTGAACGGCGAAGCAGTACCAGAGTCAAAAACCGACTGTCCGAATTGCTGTTGCTGTTGCTGTTGTTGTTGGTGATACGGCGTAGTTTCTCTCAAGTTGGAGCTACCATAGTTCTGGTTTCAAATTAGCATATAGATGGGATACAAAGTCGGACGAGAACGCGACATACGACGCTGTTGTGTCGAGTAGATAGATGCGAAGGAGGTGTCTCGCTACTGTAGAAAGCTCCAGAAATGCTTCGGCGGTAACCATTGCTTGCGATATCGTTAAACCCTGTGGAAAGTGTTACGGAGTCGTGAGCAAATGCATACAGTCATGGGAATGTTCGGCAACCGATCATGCATGTCAACTTACCAGATTGCGGCGGTTCAGCTCTGTTCCAAGGCGAGTAGGATGAAAATCCACCTCTCTGACTGACCTCATTACGAGGAAATGTGTATTCGCTAAGTCGGGGATATGGATTCTGTGGGACGGGGTTCTGGCTGTACGGAGCAAAGAGGCTACGTCGGCGTTCGCCGCTGAACGGGTCTTGACCTCCTTCGTCAATAGACAAATGTCGGAAGGCGGAAAGGCTTTCGTTGTCATGCTGCTGCTGGTGACCTCCGAAATCGTCAAATCTAGATCGCGATTGTTGTTGCTGATGACCCATCGGATTTGGCGGCATCATGCTATAATTCCCAAAGGCATCCTTTTCGGCAGTTTCGTACGGAGAAATCGAGTGGTTTCGCTGACGGGGTGGCAAACTTTCGCTCCTATCGACGTTGCTACCGATACCGCCTAGGCTACCCATCATGTCGAGTGCGTGAGAAGTTGACATGACACGCCCACGAGGAATCTCTGGTTCCAGACCTCCCATCATCGAATGCATTCTCCTATCATCGTCAAAAACGGACTGCCCCACAGACTTGAAGCGTTGATGTTTGGGGAACGCCTTTCTCCCATCCGTGGACCTTCCTCTCCCGCTGGTATCGTTTGGATCCAGTGATTCTGGAAAGCGGGCGTTCTCTAGAAGTGATGAAGAGGTGCCTGTAAACGACGTGCTGAAGAACGGCGAAGGGCTAGCTTGTCGACTACGGTTCTCCGGGTGCCCGTTCGCTTCACTATGCAACCTGCCAGGGGATCGGGAGGCGTGGTTGATGCTTGACGTGCCGGGTGATGTTCCTCCAACCCAGTTCGGTTTGTGCGCTGGCCAAGCATCGTACTCTCCTCCGAGAGCTGAAGACCCTGTTTTCCCTTCAACATGCTCGACTAGCGGCAGATTAGTCAGACCATAATCCACCTTTGGTTTTCCGACTGGTTTACCTTGAGGAGCTTGTGTCATGAATGCTCGCTTCCCCCAGATTTCCCAGCTTGAACCGTTACCCAGGCTCTGGCTTAGGTTCTGGGGTGGTGAAAGGTCATCTCCGTTGTTTGGATGAACTCCTGCCTTTGAGTTTGGCAGTCCTGAAGGATCTCCTAATCGGCCGTTTCTGACCTGTAGCTCCGATTTCATTAGTGATCTGTCGTGTCTGCGAGATGCGAGAGCAGGGGTGCCTACTGGTGTCCCAGTTGCTGTCGACATTTGAAAGTCGGACATGGTGTTTTTTTGAGTGTGTATCGTTCCAACCGTATACAAATGTGATTTGCGCAAATGTCGGTATAAATAGCTGACGTTGCTGGGAAAGGTGGTTGAAGATACGAGTTGGTATCAATCGGTACCGATGAGATTTCGTTTCGAGCCCTGGACGGGCAGACGAGAATGGAAGTCGCGAACTAGGAGGCAAGGTGGTGGTGGTGTTAGTGGGGAGAAACTTGCCAGGTAGGGCGTTTGTCGTAGTAGTATTGGTGGAGGGTGATGAGAAAACGTGTAATATGGTGTACATAGGGTGGAAGAGAAGCGAGAGGAAGAGGGACGGTCGCGTACCTATTTGCAAGTGCCGAGTTTCTGCCAGCGATGTTTGCGAAAATGTAGTGATAAATACCGCCGCCGCCGTGTTACTGCCCCCAAGCTCTGATATGATACCGAGGGTCTCTGTTTGGTCGCGTGCCGTGACCTGGTTTATCGTCGAGCTCTGTTGCTGATGCGAAAGAGTGAGAGAGAGAGAGAAAGAGAAGGACAGCCTTATCGTTGAAGAGAGAGGAGGAGGGATGGCGAGGAAAGGTGTTTGTGCAGATGAGTTTGCAGGAGAGAGGGACCCCTGGATAGATAAAACAGTATAGATGAGGTTGGACGCCAATTTGCCCTCCTGCTAGCTACCTTCAAGATCCGACGTACAGCAAACAAGATCCAGAGAGAGCAACAAAAAAAAAAGGGAAAAAAGGAAAAAAGGTCCGGCCAAGCTACAAGATTTTGCGAGGAGGGCGTTCCAGAACCTGGGCTTTTCGATGTTGTTCTAGCTGCTAATGCCCCTTCCCGTCGACAAGCAACGTCCTCTGACAATCTCGTACGTGTCACAGAACTGTCGGGAATCGCAGGATAGATCGTTTTCGGTAACGTCCGTGTTTGTGTTCCCGTCAAAAGGCGTTACGAGCTTGCCGATTGCGCAAAAGGCAAGAATGAGATCAGGGGATGCGGATACGGGTTTGGGAGCTGAATGGATGTTGAGAACGGAGATTGGCGACTCTTTTCGTGATCCTGCCACTGTTGTTCGTCACTGCCGCTCGGTGAAGGGTAACGGGTGCGAGAAGAGAAGAGAAGAGATCGGAGGAAGACGTTCCGAGACTGAGGCTGCCACGCCAGCTGCGAGGAAGGAGAGGGACGCGATACGGAGAGTGAGATGGAGCGGGAGGGGAGATATCGTGGAGATAGTCGAGCGAGCTGAACCGTGGTTGTTTGGTCAGTTGCCAATGGAGGGGATTCCTATGCTGGAGAACTGATTGTAGGGGTTGAGCTCGCTTATGAGTCTTAGACGGTTCAAAATGGCAGTCGAAAAGCAGTCGGCCTCGCGTGAAGGAGCGAACGATCGATCGATCCTTCGCAGCTACTTGGCTATCACCACTCTTGAGCTCTCAGGTCAGCGTCGTTCGGTGTTTAGGGGACGGAGGCTCCTGGGTTTGATTGGGTTCACGGGAGCTGACGGCAGCGGCGCAACAGAGGACCAGAGGTCGGTAACACGGGCTGGGCGAGGGAGGTAGGGACAGTAGGAATTGGGGATGCGCAGGCGATAGCACCAAGGAAGAACGAAGGTTGAGCCGATAGTTACGAGTCGCGGAGCAGCACTGAAGGAAATAAGGAGAAAAAGGAAAGAAAGAAAGGCAAGATGCTGCTGCTGCTGCTACTCTGGAACGGGGGACCTTCGCACGAACGAGAGAGACGGAGAGAGAAGGGGAGAGATGGGCAAAGAAAGGGCTGACCGGCACAGCTCAGGCGGCCTGGAAAGATGCACGACGGGGACCGCCTTCGAAACTTGGAAGCAAGCAAGCAGCAGAACAAGCAAGCGGGCAAGCAAGCAAGCACGCACGCACGCAGCGATGCGAAGGCGAGTCGAGTCGGGTGCCGACCAGGGGTCTGTCTGTCCGTCTGTCTATCCGGCCGTATGTATGTGTGTGTGTGTGTATGTAGTGTGTATGTATGTGTGTATGTAGGATGTATGTATGGACGGATGTATATCCTGCAGCCAACACCGGCGTATCGTAGCAAATGCAGACGAAAAAGAAGAGGGCTGTTGCGCGTCCTCCTTTACTTACCGGACAACCTGAACCTGAATGGCAAGCGAGCAGCAGCCGTTGCCTCTGAAGATGGCGAGACTATCGGACTGGAGTTGGTCCTTCGGCAATCCGGTCTTCGAGCTGGAGGTGAAAGACGTCGACCACCGGAGCACAAGAGTATGACCCAGGCTGATCGATCCTACTAACTAATCGTCCGTGTGAGATTGGGCTTCGGAGCTAGCTCTCTGGCTCAGATCTGAATGGAGAATTCGAACCGTGGTGGCCAGGGGGGTCGACAAACGGGGACAGTTTTGAGAGAACCACAAACAAACCACCACCACTGCTGCTGCTACCAAATAAAATAAAATAAAAAAATAAAAAAACGTAGATGCTAAATATGTACAGGTTGAAGAGAGGCGGACGAAGGGGCTCAACGGAGTCGGAGGTGTTGGTTGAGGAGAGGGAGAAGACGCTGGAGCATCGTGGAATGGATTAATCAGAGCACAGATGTTTTTGGGGGGCGCAAGCAGCGTATGTGGCCAGGCTGCCTGAACGTGCTCTGCATCAAAGGTTGAAAGCGGTGAGCATGAAGGACCCTGGACGGATCTATGCTTGAAACATGCACAGGCGGAATGGCCAGCTACCTACTCACATACAATACATTTCTGCGGCCTGAAGAGGTCTGTTAATTGTCATATCTGTACAGTCGTCTGCTTTGTTCCCTCGCTTTCTCTCCCTCCCTCCCTCCCTCCCTCCATCCTACCTAGACGCCGCCAGTCGATGCCAGCTAGGCCGCTGTACATACTGGCACAAGACCAAAATTCAAATTCAGGTTGCTTTTATTTGCAATTGCAATTGCAATTGCGTGATGGTAAGCGGTAAGCTTCATGTTAAGCCTTCGGTTCCTCCACTTGGCCAGCCACCGGCAAAATACCAAGGTGTCTTTTGTTGTCTACCGTATCGCACCTTTGTCCCGACGAGAAGGCTAGTGACGGTCCAAGAACAGATGTCTGCAGATAGGGTGCCATGCCCTGATATCACGAGAATTTATATGCCAAACTCCAGCCGGACCCTGTCGCTGCATTTCTGACATCCTGCTTCAATTACCATCTCGGCTCTCGCTCAGACCCCGCCGGCGGCTACACCGTCCAGATCAGCTCCCTGCACTTGCGTCGGGATGCTATTTCAAACTCGAAGCCGTGGAACAACCGAGGGTAGGCCTCACGGCTTTTCTTTGTTTCCTCGATGCCGACTTTGGTGAACGGGATCCCCCACAACAAAGCGATTGATTGTTTCGAGTTGGAAGATCTGAAACTGTTGGTGTGGGTATACATATGTGTATGTATGTACGGAGGGAGGTATGCAGCGTGCAGCTTGAGCTAAAAAGGCTACCCGCTTGGGAGCATGCCTGTTAGCGAGAAGAGGGGGGCGAGTGGGTTTCTAGCGCTACCAAGATATCTCGTGGTCTCTCTTTCTCGACTCCGAACAGGATCTCGATCGACCAGCCTGGATTTCTGCCGAATCCGCTGCATAGGAAAGTGAGCGATGGAGCGAAAAGGCACGCGCGAGTGGAGACTCGATCGTCTCTCCGTCTGTATGTACGTCTGCACGGGCGTGCGGGCTGCAGTGGGCTTGCAGAGCTCCAAGTTCTTTTTCACTCTCTCCGTCTTGTTTCGATTGGAATTTAGGCGAAGGGTGACTGGAGAACCTGTGGAGCTTGCCTGCAGTCGAATAAAAAGTATACCCTTGGTAGCACAAGACAAGGACCGCCCAATTCTTCCGGCTTGGTGCCAACTGTCCGGATGCATGTCCTGGAAGTAAGTCGTGCGAGAAAGCCTTCTAGCGTTCTGGTGGTATCGATAGCCTCGTCCGGGCGACGGGTGTCGACAGAGAATTGTGTGGGCTCACAAACATTCCGGCTGAGCCAAGCTTTTGAAGCCGCTACTGTATCACCCGAATGCGCCACGCTCGCCACATGAAGGCTGGGTAATCAAATGCCTTCTTCTCGGAACGGAGCCGACATCGATAAATCCTACGAAACGCTTGAAACGGACCGAGCCCATCTCTCCCGATTATTCGGACCTTTATAGTGTCAGCAATCAATACCGTCATATGTTTATTATTTTTGCTATGCGGTTAGAAATTGTTGAAACGTTTCGATCTGATATCCCCGGCGAGAAACTATGACATGCTGGCAAAGCATCCGACCTGGTAAGGTCCGAGGAGACCAACCCCGGGTATTCTAACATTAGCTAATCTGAATATATTTGCTTTCTCCGTCGCTCTTTTAATGTAAATGGTTAGTTTTTAACAAGTATTTCCATATGAGGAAATTAACTGCATGTTGGTCAAATTTGTTTACCTTGATTACGATCGATGTCACAACAAGTTTAAAATGATACGCTGTAGGATTATACTCTCTTAGGATCGGACTTAGCCAGACGCTAGTATTATTATCTTCAAGTGGCATTTTTTTTGGCTTAAGCGTATTGAAAGATTAGTGGTTCATTTCCATTAGTTATCGCTCCAAAATCTGGGGAAATTTTGGCTGGTGTTGGCTCGCCGAATCTATATTTAGGTGCAAGCGTCAACAGACTCTAACACACACGCACCACCATCAATCATATTCAGGCAAAGAAATCGTTCGAGTATCAAACACCGACATGCGAATGTCACATTGCCTCCCCATTAGTCAAGGTATGCCTTGTTTATCGAGGTTACTGTCGCAGGGCGTCTTCCGATCATAGGACGGTACGCGGTATCGATCTATTTTCGGAGGATTCAATATTCGCCTCTCGCCGTATCGTTAATCATGTCGTCGACATGAATGCACCCGCGGATGTACAATGCGAATATGACCAATTTACGGATGTAACGGAGGGTAAAGCGGTATTAAATCAACAGAGATGGCTTTTTTTTATTCTTTCTCTCTCTTTCTTCTATCTTTCTTTAAATTTTCATCTCAAAGCAGTCTCGATTTCCGCAACATGGTGGTGAAATCCTTACTCAACACGGTCAAAACATCTCACCAAGGGGCGTGAAACATCTAAATGCTTACCGGCTTCAAGGAGAAAACACCGACACCGCCCTGCATTACAACCGACTGACGATCCCGTCCGATGCCAACTTGGGCTTCGTCTATGTGAGTTTAGAAAGAAAGAAAGAACAAAAAAAAAGCTTCTCTCTGTCAGAGCTCTAGTTGCTGCTCTTACACGCCAGGCGCAGCGTTCACCCCAACTGGCACAACGGTGCACATTCTTTGACCGCTAGTGAAAAATTGGCGGCCTCTGATTGGCCACGGTCGTCTGAACCTTGCCCCAGCCCAGCTGTGGAGTTACCAAATCGGCAATAAGTCCTGCCCGCGAAGGTGCGTTGGAAGAAAATGGGGTGCCCCTGGTGAACGTTCGTACGTCCAACCTGGTTCCTTGCATGAAATCCGAGATTTTAGCGTCCTTTCTGAAGAGAGCGAGTAATATTGCGTGGGTGGAATGCACCCCAAAAGGGAGGAGAGCGAGCGTATGTACGAAGGCCGGTCAGATTTTTTATTGCGGTGCTCATTTTACATATTACGGCCAACCGTTCCTCCCCTGTCCGCTCGTAATTTACCCAGGATCGCTCATTCGCATTTCATATCGGTTGCGGCCCCTATCGTTGACGTTTTTTTGCACACACTCCACTCTCATTCGTGGCCTGGCGCTTGAACCTTGTCTCTCACTCACCTGCCTTGTTCTCCCTTTCCCTTCTTTAATATCCTGCTCTTCCTCCTTTCCTTCTCTCTTTTCTTCCCTCTTCAACCTCGTCGACAGTCTACATAGACAGTTAAGGCTTTTTTGGTATCTTTTGTCAATCGTTATCATTTTCAGCGAACGGTCTACAGCTTCACTCTTTCAGCTGTACTTCTGTTTGCTAGTCATTCATTTAAACAAATCTGTTCCACTGCTTCCCTTTCTCCTCGTTTTAATTCGCCAGTCACATTTCGGTTCACCGTTGTGTCTCTTTTCTTCGAATACTTGACGAAGATTTAATCGGTTTAAAATCTAATAAATCGTTGATTGAACGAAGTATCTCTTAATACATTTCGTCGTCATTCGCTACTACCGTCCAAGTAAGTTAGCTGCCTCTGTTGTCACCGCCAATGCGCATGCGCTTTGG
The DNA here is from genome assembly GCA_036971385.1 of Dactylellina parvicollis. NCBI lineage: Eukaryota > Fungi > Ascomycota > Orbiliomycetes > Orbiliales > Orbiliaceae > Dactylellina > Dactylellina parvicollis. The sequence continues at coordinate 1,310,236 of JAJTUD010000014.1, read as the reverse complement.
ACCCTGCGTCCGAAGTGCGATACAACTTTTCGATACATCTTTCTAACATCATACCTTTCTGTAGTATCTCACCTATTTGCTCGGTCACCAATCGTAGATATTCTGTAGAATACTATCAAAGCTTTTCAATCCAATCTCACGATCTAAATCGACAAATATATCTTAACGACCCCTTTCCAACATACAATCCAACAAACACCACGACCTCATATATAATTATATATCAACATGTCGTCATCTCTAGTCAACATCATTCTCCGCCGGGGCGAAGACTCCACTTCGTCCAACTCGACCATCGTCCAACTCTTGACCGCCCTCGTTGTCATCTCGGGTTTGGGTTTGATTCTTGGAGGACTTTTGATGGTTATCCGACGCATCAAGAAGCAGAGGAGCACCCCAACACTGCCCACCCACACCAGAAACCTGACCGTTACCACCATCCCGTTCACAGCATCCGGCAAGCGCTCCTCGTGGTTCGGTAGCTCTGAAAAGAGGGACTCCCGACCAGGGACCCCGACATCCCCTGTGCCCGAAATTAGAATCACTTTCCCGGAAGAGGAGGGCGCTGATGGAAAGAGGAAGTCCGGTCGTGTCGTTGTCGTGCAGGTCGGTGAAGCGGGCGCTGCTTTCGTCCGTGACATCCACCCTGACAACCTCCCTCCTTACCAGAAGGGAGAGTTCTCGTCCGTGGATCTCAGCAAAGTCGGTGGTTTGAAGGAGAAGGAATGGGCTTAAATTGAAATCAAAAGACAGATACCGGACAATCTTTTGTCAACATGTGCCTTTCATCTTTCGCCCTTTTCCCTTGTCATCCTAGGCTTTTACCAAACCCACCGCCTCCCTTCGTTTTACGTCGGATCGGTGTACTACCATTCAAAAAATTAAATTCTATTTTTCGCCCTTTTGACTATCGATACTCCTCCTAAAGTGGCTTGAAAAATCAGATATTTTTATGTTGGCGTTCATAGACTTTGTGGTTGCTGAGATACCCCTTTTACCAGCAGAAGACTTAATCGGACCTTCTGACAATTATTTTGATATCACCTGCCCTATACTGGCTGGTATATATTTCTTCTCGACCTTCTCGAAAATGTATCATATTTTTCGACTTTTTATTTTACTTAGCTACTAAACTTTGATCTTGTCTCTTTTTCTCTTCAATTCATCTCATTTGTCGAATTTACTTTCGGGATTTCCTTGATTCTGATAAAGTCTTATAATTTCTTTCCCTTTCCCTTGTAATGTACAATATACCAGTGGTCAATCTACCAACCGCACGGAAAGAATGAAGCAAATTTTAATGATGATGTTATATCGAGAAATTTTAAACACGTACACAACTCCAAGCTTACATGTCGTTGAGTCGAGTGATTGTTACGCATACCTTGAATACATCCCGATCGATCTAAGTGTTTCCAGCATTCCTTCGTGGATTCCTGGCTTCTGGAAACCCGACCGGTATATAACGGTGTTTTGTCTTAAAAAATCATGGCATTCCAGGAATCTCGTGGATTTGAGCGTTTCCATCGCAGATGCGGGAACAACGTGCATTCTTCGGTCACGGGTATGTTTACTAACCGAGAGTCGCTTCCGGCTATGAAGACCCTTTGATCTAAATGCCACATGCTTTGATATTTTGAATTAGATTGATCAGATAGATGCCATTGTATACAATATTGAATCATTCCATCCATCCGGAAATGGGTTTCTCCTTTTTGATTGCCATGGAAGAGTGGGAAGCAAAGCTGAATTACCGCGAAATCGGATTTTGACTAATCGGTGACATTTAACCACATGCCTGTAACGGTACATATCATCTTTGCCCACGAATTTGTGCCTATGTCATGATTGATAAGCTATATCTATATTCAGCAAATGACGTCCAAGTTTCCTTTTATGGAGTTGAGTTCGATAAACATATTTTTTCCTGTGCTGGCACCGCCATCATTCCTTAATTTCGCGTTGGCCTTGTTACATTTTATTAGTCCCCGGGAAACGACTTTCTCGTAACGAGGCCCCAAACGCGAACTTTCAACGGAAACAAAAGTTCCTCGAAATATGAAGACGGACGGACAGACGACGACGACAGCAGACGCGACGTGAGCGACAGAAATACTTCGGATAACCCGTACGTATCATTCTTCTTCATCCCTATCGACACCTCCGAGATATGATAGCGGCAATGGGTAACCGATTCGATTGTTTTGATCTAGTTCGCCAAGGGAAGAGGGAAGGATCGGTATCCTTATGGAACTCGGACAACAAGAAGGAGCCCTGAGAAACCACAGTAACAACCCCAGGACGTTTCGCCGACAACGTTCGTCATAAAACTCACAATACGATCGCTCTCCTCCAACCCAGAAACCATGGGCGATCTCGACGACATATTTGCCCATGTACCGCGGCGGACGGCCGGCAAGTGGTCCAAACATGGGCCAGGGGATCTGCAGGAACTTGCAAGAGCTCGGACCGCACAGAAAGAGGATGCTGAGGAGAGGATACTTGCAGCTCAAAAGGCGAAGGCTCTGATGGACCAGAAGAATAGAGAGTTCAAGATCTCGCACGGCTTGGTTGTGCTGTTCTTCTTGTGGATCGCGTACACGCAGGCCGTGGGGATATATCTGTTCACAAGAGGGTTTCTGTTGACTAGGAAGGTTCTGGAATCAAAATCAGAGTGTGCAGTATCCCCTCTGACGGTAACCCATTACAAGGGAGAACCTGGAGATGGCTGCTGGCACCCGAAAACGTTCGACAAGGCTGTTATCATTCTCATCGATGCCCTCCGATACGACTTTACCGTTCCACAGGTAGACTCCAACGGCATACCATCCACCGAACACTATCACAATAACTTCAAGACCCCCTACGAAATAGCGACAAAAAACCCGGAGAATGCCTTCCTGTTGCCGTTCATAGCGGACCCGCCTACAACAACTTTGCAAAGATTGAAGGGCTTGACCACGGGAACATTACCGACTTTTATGGACGCGGGATCAAACTTTGCGGGAACAGCAATCGACGAGGACAACCTAATCGACCAACTCAACCGCACCGGGAAGAAGATCGCATTCATGGGGGATGATACGTGGACGGCACTATTTCCCGGATATTTCGATATCGAGCACCCTTACGAGTCCCTGAACGTCTGGGATCTTCATACCGTCGACGAAGGCGTCCTGACCCACATGTTTCCGCTGTTGCACCCGAGCAACTCTTCCTCCTGGGATGTGATGATTGGCCATTTCCTAGGCGTGGATCATGCCGGTCACAGGTACGGTCCGGATCATCCGGTCATGGCTACGAAGCAGAAGCAGATGGACGCGTTTGTGAAGGATCTTGTCAACGCGGTGGATGACGATACGTTGGTCGTTATCATGGGAGATCACGGTATGGATCCGAAGGGTGACCACGGGGGGGAATCCCAGTTGGAATTGGAGGCTGCTTTGTGGATGTATTCCAGGAAAGGGATTTTTGGGAGGATACCCGGGTTCGAAACGGCTCCGAAGAATGCGGAAGAGAGGTCGGTAGGCCAGATCGATCTGGTGCCTACGCTGGCGTTACTGCTAGGGCTTCCTATACCTTACAACAACCTTGGTGGCCCGATACCGGAGGCGTTCATCGGGAAGGACGGTGATCAGTGGGATAACCTTGCCAATGCGGCAAGGCTGACCAGCTCGCAAGTTGAGAGATATCAGAAAAGCTATGCGGCTGCTCGGAACGATGACCCTACTATCGAGACGAAAACGACAAAGCTATGGCGACAGGCGGAAGAAAAGTTCCAAATAGACTCCGCGCCAACGACACAGGAGGGATGGCGAGCGACGTATGAAACTTTTCTGAATCACCAGAAGGAGACTTTGAAAGTCTGTAAGGATATGTGGGCACGTTTCGACCTTGTTAGCATGCTGCTTGGCATAATCACCCTGGCTGGTAGCGTTCTTTCAGTTCTGGTCTTCGCAAGAGGGATAACCGGCGATTTGAAGGAGCTGACCGGATGGCTCGCTGGAAGATGTGTCGCTGGTGCAGCAGTTGGTGGAGCCGCAGGATACGCTTTCCATCTTACTGATGTATCTGAGCTGGGCCAATTGAAACTCGCGCTTTTCGGATCCAGTGCTGGTGGGCTTGTCGCTTTTTTCGCCAGCATAACAGCCATACATCGACGCCTCCAGCACCTATTTCCTACTTCGATTTTCGGTTTAATGGCATTCTTGTTCACCATCCTCCAGGGTGTAATGTTTGCTGCAAACTCGTTCACGATCTGGGAGGATCGTATCCTTACATTCTTCCTAAGTTCCTTCGGCGCTGTCGCGTTCTGCTACTCTCTTAGACAGGAAGACCCGACCATGAGAACTCTAGGTGCTTCTCAGTCCATTATTTTTATAATCCTCACCCGATTGGCTTCTTTCTCGAGCCTCTGCCGTGAGGAGCAGATGCCCTACTGCGAATCCACGTACTACGCATCAGCAACTTCGTCCGTCTCTTCGCCCCACAGCCTTCTACTCTTGTATCTCATCGCCCTCACGTTTCCGTCCATCGTCAAATCATACTACACTGGTACAAAGTCGTATGAAGGACCGGCATTATTATACATTGGATTCGCTCTAAGAATAGGGCTTATGCTCAATGCTATATACTGGACGTTAGACTCTGCGGACAATGGAGAATGGATCGATATTCCAACCTCGATACTCAAGCGCGCGAAACATACGATCGCTCAAGTCGTCCTCGCCATGGCCTTCGTAGGTGGTAATTTTGGCTTCGGGTGGGCGCAACCCTGCCTCAACGTCGAGATCGAAGAGGCTACCCCTCAATCAACAGAAGAGGAAAAGCCCACGGAAAAGCACGTATCCGGAGGCTCAACCGCATCTCAGCAATCGACATCCGCAGGCCCCAAAGCAACCCCCACCACCAGCGTAAAACTCCTGGGTTACGCCAACCTTCACGGCTCCCGCTCCTTCCTCCTCCCGCTGACCTGGTACATCGGCCTCGCCCTCCTCCAAAAACCTCTCGGCGGGGCCTCCATGGCCGCTCAGCTCTGGCAGATCCTCGCCCTCCTGGAAATCATCGACTCCAACTCCCTCTCGGACTCCCCCATCGGACCGGTGATCCTCGCCATGCTGGGCTCATCCCATTATTTTTCAACGGGCCACCAAGCAACCCTCAGCTCCATCCAATGGGAATCGGTATTCATCCCGACGGACGCGATCAAGCAGCCCTGGAGCGCGCTCCTGTTTGCAGGTAACCAATTCGGACCACAGATACTCGCCACGGTGGCGGTGCCGACCCTGGCGCTGTGGAAGCAACCGGTCAAGGAAGGCGGACTTTTGGGTAAAGTCGCCAGGGTCTGCGCTACGTACGTGGTGTACCACGCGACTATCGCGACCTGTACGGTTCTGTGGGCGGCGCATCTGAGGCGGCATCTGATGCTTTACCGGGTGTTCTCGCCGAGGTTCATGGTGGGTGCGCTGGTGCTGCTGGTTGCGGATGCGCTGACGGTTGCGGTTGGGGTTATGAGCGTCCGGTGGAACTTTTTGAGCGTAGGGGAGTTGTTCGGGTTGGCGTGATGTCGGGCTGGGATGTCGGATTTGGCTTGGGGTGGTCTTATAGTTAGCCTTACATTGGAGGATTTAGTGGGTTTTGGACGGATGTAGATAACATACTTTTTTTGTGAGCGTTGGGTTACTGTGCTGGTTTTGCATACATTTCACTAACATGTAAATCTTTGGGAGCTGGTAGGGGCCTGCATATACAAATTTCTCAGAAGGCCATCACCAAATTTTGGCGGCTGCGTTGGAAATGTCTAGAAAAATATCGATCTTGAGGGGGAAAAGGGTGAAGTCCCAAGAATAGGAGTAATGGAAAAGACGGTTGATTGAGATCGTGAATATCTATCTCTATTACATCTAAAGAATCTTTAAACATCATCATTATATGATAGGCTTCGTTAACAACGCTGAAAAATGGCTGAAAAAATAAGAGACAGCAGTGTACTTTTTTTTCAATCGTATGCCGCGAAGCAAAGGAATGTATAGAAGAAATAGTTTTATAATGCCATGTAGCAAAAAAAAAGAAGAGACAAACATTAGAATGCTGATGCGATATCATAGTGGATGGGCAAATAGAAAAACAATTCAAACAGTGAAAAACAACAGAAAAAACAAGATATGCAAGCGAATGTGGTACTGCGTGATCGTAAAACCCCTAATGTCTATTTTTACTCCGTCTTCAAGCTCGTTTAGATGTATTTCATCCTCCGTGCGGTGATAAGGCTAACAACCACAAAGACGACAATAACGCCGATGATTCCAAAGAACCAGGCAAGACTTCCACTCTCCCTACCAGGAACAGGTACATTCATACCAAAGAGACCGCAGATGAGATTCAAGGGCACGAGCACCGTCGCAATGACCGTAATCTTCCCCAGAACCTCATTGGTTCTATTGTTGCTCTCCATGTGGTCGACAGACAGCTGTGCCAGGTAGTTGCTATGGGATCGCGACAGCATCTTTTCAAAGTGACTGAGATTGCTCATCATGGTGATGACGTGGTCTTGGATGTCACCGAGGTATAGCCCGATGTCGCTGCGTGGGGTAACCGAGTATTGCTCATTACAACGTTTCGCGAAACCCTTGATGACATCGGCCTTGCCGCCGAGAAGACGCATGAGAGTCATCACTTTTTTGCGGCAGTCACCGATTCGCTTAAGCATGACCGAAAAGTCAGAAGAGCGAGCGATAAAGACAGCATCTTCGATGGCGTCAGTTTCCTTCTCGATTTCGTGGATGGCAGGACCGAAGGAGTCGGTGATGTCGTCGCTGGATATTTTGTTAGTTATGATTACAAAAAGATGCAGATGAGAACAAAGAGTACAACTTACATCATGGCGTAGCAAATCCAGTCGGAGGATAAGGCGACGTAGTCTCGCAGTTGTCTGATACGCTTCCTTACGTTGGAAGCGTGAGGGTATGGCGAGATGTGGAAGCTGAGGACGCCTCCACGGAAAACCACGAGGTACACATTGGTTGGCTCAAGGAAATCTTCGCTGTCCTCGTCCTGAATGAAAGAACGGAACGAGACAAAGTAGTAGTTGCGAAAAAGTTCAACCTTTTCACGAGTTTCCTGGACCCTGATGTCCTCATAAGTCAAAGGATGAAGAGAAAATGCTCGCCAAATCATTTTCATTTCCGCCTCAGTTGGGTTCTCCACGTCAAGCCACCAAACATTTTCCTCTCCACCAAAGAGGCCTTCGAAGGTTTCACCCTCTCCAATCAACGATGGGAAATTTGCGGCATGCACAGTCCCCTCTAATTCCGAACTGAAGAAGCTGAATCTGTCTGGCTGTTGAAACGGGCGCCCTCGTCGTTTGGGCGGATCCATGTTTCCGTTTGGGTTCTTTTCGTTGTAGTTGATGCTTTCGTCGTCATCGTCTTCAACAGCACACTCATCCTCAGGTGGCGGGGTACGCTTGAACTTGAACGGGATTGTTTGCCTCGAGTAGGTGTTTTGGACAGACGCAGTGCTCATCTTTCGACCGCGTTGGCATGATCGATTTCTGATTTGACTTTGCTGCGTGATGAAGTCCTCCATTTCATCAAAATCAATCTTCCATTTATGGGCAGCATCGGGCATGGGAAAGCAGACATCATCCTCCACCTTTTCCGTTTGATCATCCTCTCCAGAGTTCGTAGCATGAAGATTTTCGAAACTAGTATTCCGACGGGATGCTGACCGCCTGAGCGAGATCAAAGAGGGAGCGTGGGTGCTTTCAATTGTACCCGATCGACCCTTACGTCGGGCAGACGCAAAGGCGTCAATAGAGTTTGGCGGTGAAGGCGAACGAGATCTACTCTCCTCCTCAACGAAAACCGGTGTATTGGTGGGCAGGCGGCGGGCGGCGCTCTCTCCTCGGGGGCGGGTCCTGGTAGGACTGACGGAAGGCTCGAAATCGAACCGAGCTGGAGAAAGATGGTCGTCATCCGATGAATCCTCCATGACCACATTGCCAACGATAATATCATCCGAAGATTGGGAGTTCCTGCGAACCGCTTCATCCAAATGGTATTCGAATTGAGTGGTGAATTCTTGTTCGGCAGCTTCTGGCGTGTAGCTTGGTCGACGGCCAGAAGGCGTCGGTAAGGTATTGTGCCTCGGGAGCGAGTGTGGCTGGAAACGGTGGTCATGGAGATCCTCCTGGAAGCTACGAGCTTCGGATGGGCTGTTTCCTTGGTCTGCCATTTTGTCTGTCTCGGTCATTGACTCGTTGCAGTGGCTGTTCAATATTGATATGTGGCTGTCCGAACTGAAGGCTTGATATTGAGATTTCTGGTTATACAATTGACGATGGATCTAGCGAGAATCTATACAGTATGCAAATTAGATGAATGGCCTCCAAACGGTCATCGAAGATTTGAGACTTACGACCGAGAATCCGGGAATTATCGGCCCTGATTGACCTTTAACAAGTGAGCCAGCTGGGCAGGCTGCTCACCTCGCACGAGCTGTCAATTTGAATGATAAGTTTTGAGGGAGAGGGTCCCTCAAGACGACGACTGGCGTGGACGGTTCCTGGAGTGAAACCGAGGCGAATAAGGCCAACTTATCCCATCGAGGCGGCTACCTCGTGAGAGAAGAGAACGGATGACGTGAAGGATGGGGCGATCAGATATGCTGTTAGTTGCTGCAACTGTGGTGTCGGGGCCGGTCAAGTTATGGTGGCTTCTTGATGTCTCCGCAGACCATGAAGCGCGGTCCGAGGAGAGGGAAGGAGTGAGTGAACTGGAAGGAGCTGTTAACCGCCAACTTGGTAACTACGACGTTTGGCAACGCCGCTTGGAATCAACGGGAGGAAATGTGCAGCGTCCCGCTCCTGATCTCCTGCGCCCGAACTGTGGGAAAGAGGTTGCCGGGTGGCTGCAGTTGCGATTTGAGATCCTAGATTTGAATGGACGTCTGGAACGAAAGAAACGTTGGTGTAGGGAATCTGGGGACCTAGCGAGTACAGATGAGTACTATTCCTTTTGTCGGGGAGTCGTTGATGTTGAAACGGGTTTTTTATTCGACAGTGTCGACGGCGGTTCGGGTATGTTATCTGCTGGATGGGTGGGTGGATGGCACAGAACCATAAACTACTCCTACTCCTATTACTCCTACTCCTGAATCGTCAAGGTTGGCAAGAATGGAAAGTCGGTCGGGTGAGAACGATGGCACCAGTGAATGGGTTTTTATTTCTGTTACAGAACAAGGTCTGCGAGTGGTGTGATGTTGGAATGGAATAAGAGCTGGCAAGGAAGGAAAGCCGGAGGGAGGCAGGCAGAGGAGCGGAATGGAATATTATATTTGTGCGGAAGAGGCGAAAAAAAACAATTAATCGACTGGCCGGCCACTTTGAACAAGAAAAGAACTCGACAGGGGCCAACCAAAGCACAGAGCAAAGCAGCTCTTCGGACAGGGAATTTCGAAACATCTTTTTTTATTTTCATTCTTTTATTCGGCCGCATCGACCTCGTCGCTTTCGGCCGCATACATTCACTTGCATCTAGCCTACATGGTCCGGATGCTGCTCACCACTCGGTGAGGCCATAGGGTGACCTAGCTCCTGGCGGTCGCGGAGGTATTGAGCCAGATGAAACCCGCTCGTCGAATTTCCTTCTTATCTCTCTCACTCTCTCTCACTCACACTGACTGGCATATCACATTTCAGGGTCTCGCGAAATGATTCGATCCGCTTGTGGGAGGAGAACTAACGGCGGGTGCCATGAAAAGGCTTGGTGGTCGCTCCTGCTGATATCAGGCTTGGTACCTTCGCACGTTCATATCGAGCAAGCAAGCCCACCGGAAAAATCCCTCGCCGTTTTGGACGATGGCTCTATCGAAAATGTTTCTCGATTGATTGCTGTCACAGAATCCGTTCACCGTCGCCGGCCCTGCTTTTCTTATCGCGTAATGTCTCGACCAGCTGCCGAAAGCGCTCCTCGAATGTGAAGAGTCCTTCGCAAGACAAGCAGGATGCAAGATTTTCCTGGTTACAGCAGCTAGCTAGTTTGCTCAGGCCCTTGCACTCCTCCACCAACCACTTGAAGCAGTTGGACTTGAAATATTTTCGCTCAGCTCCGCTCTCTCTCGTGCCGTCCAGACGGTGGTCCAGCCATGCCTGAGTAATTGTGACCGACCCTATGACGAAATGCAATCAGTATGCCTTTTCGTCCGAAGACTTGCCGCTGACTCGAAGGCACCTGGTCTCCCTTATTGGCCATGCAGGCGAGTGGGGAACGACGAATAAAGCTTTTCTCGCCGAAAGCTTTTTTTTTTTTTTTTTTTTTTCCCCGTCCTTCGAGAACCAGGTTCCTTGCATCGAAAATTCTACGCCCCGGTCAGCCCATGGCCAAGTGCACCAGGTTTTACATGCCAAGGCACTTATAAATTCTTCAAAAGACTCAAGTCAATCGAAGCTGCGTGGGTAACAATGCGACTAGGTATGGTATTTCTGTGAGTCTTTATTTTACAATAATATGTTGTACATATATATACATTTGTCATCTGCCGCTCGATCGCATAAAATGCCCTTAATAGCCTTTACTCCTGCTCCGTTGACCATTGCATACGCATGTCCCTTCCTTTGCCAGCCATGTCAATGCGATTCCAGAAAGGGCACATCATATCTCCCCAATTGCAAGGATAATGAGAGGTAGTATCGTAGGAGGAGGGGGGGAAGATCATTCTGTCAAAACGAGTTCATGTGTCGGAGGCTCATAACTCGACCACCTCAGATTGCTATAAACTTCAGAAACATCACTACAATCCTCCAACTTGTCCACAAAGTTGTTGAAGCTCTCCCCTATCTCACTATCGTCCTCAACCTGGACGTGGTCCGATGGGTAATACTTTATCCCAGTCTTCGTAATAGACCAGCCTTCCGGCAGCGCTTTCTGCATATCTTCCACAATTTGCAATGGCGTGTCCGATTGCTCGACCCTAGCTTCCCATGTTGACGTTTCCCCGGGAAGGAGTCCCACATACTCAATCGGTAGCGTTAATACCGGGTCTTCCAGAATCGCGAGCTGGTCCTCAGGCGACATGTCCTCCGGTCCTGATAGATGCATGAAAGGGTGTCTGACGAATAGATATTGCACCGGAGTTGGCTTTCCTCCCGCCTTGTTGATAATTAATCGTACATCTTGAAGAGTCCTGCATTATATATGGTCAATCCAAGGCTTTTGTAATCTGATTTTGTTCATTGCATACCTCAGTTTATTATCTGTGAGACACTCACTGGAATTGGATCAGTCTTGGTTTCGTAGAGATCGTCTAGAAAATCCCGAGCTTACACAATGAAAGAGACGCCGTGTGGTGTCATCCCATCTATGAGGACCGTCTCGAGCGGTTTCCCTGATATTGATAGACCTTGACCGCGCTTCACGGCACTCTCCAAGCTCGCGCCACTCATTCCAGCTACCACCCACGTATTATTTAGTATCCCAGTCTGTTAATATAGCCAAGTTCACCAGACCAAGGATATATCTCACACATTTTTTAGCAGCATCCAGCAAAAGTTTTAGTCGGGTGTTCGTTTTTGGATCCGGTCCATAACCTGTTCAGAAGATTAGTGGCCATGGTCAAACTCGATTCCTAGAACTGGCAGCATACGTTTCGTATATTCAGTAATCTGCTCGGACATTTTCGAGAATGAATTTGCCTTGTTCGCATCCTTTTTGCCTTTGTCGTGCTTAATCTTGCTCCATCTACTATGGCCTGTTTGCGGGAGAACAAGCCAGTCAATTTAGTCTCAAACACGACCAAATCGGTTTACATGCCTTCACTGACCCGATTGGCATTGTGAGGAAACGCAGAATGATCTGACTATCGATAGATTTGGGGTATATTCCGGGTTCGATATGTTCCTAGGATGCCGGATTGCGCCGGGCATCGGCAATCGATTGACCGGGTGGCTCGTTATTGCCCGCCTTAAGGCGCAAAGAGACATGTGTACCGACATATCCGCTCCCTATACCAAGAACTATTGGTCGTATGCCGTCAAGATCCGTGATCCCGAGATGTTTTCACGCGGTTGAAACGCAAAGGCAATTTGAAGTTTTATAGAGAGCCGCCAAGCATGTGCAAACCACACAACGCAAGCGCAGTGCCAGCCAGCTAAGTATAGCTGCATTCGGAGCTCGCTCTGACAACTGCACCATTGACCTCCTCTCGCCGTACCTCCCTATCGCCGTTACAAACCTGCTCTCGATCCCAGCCTCCCGGTGCTTGCGATCATAAACCGAACCGGGTTGCAATCGAAGGTATGCTCGTACTCCAGCTTCCGTGGCTATATAACGCGATCACTGACACCTTCTCCAGATACACGCGAGAGTGGAGTCCTCACATATCACATACCCGAAAACCACGAATATAAAATATGGCCACGAACGGCGGGGTAGAGGGTGTCGCCGACTCCGAAACATACCGGCCCTTGCAGTCCTCCACCGTCTCGTTAGACGTGAACAAGCTCCAGTCCCTCCCGAACGAGCACAAGGAGCTGTACCTCCTGTCTTACCTCGCGGACTTGAAACGGCTCGTCCTATCCTTCGATAAGGATGGAGCCACTTCACATCAGTTTTTTATCAAGAAGGAAATATTCAAAATCCTGAGCCTGAGTTCGCCGGCACCTGCAAAGGTTACTCGGGATATCACTGGGGTGTGTCTAGCCGAGACCTTCGGGCGCGGTGATCGCAAGCTGCTATTTGAGAGTATCAATGAGTTGAATTCGATGCTCGCGGGCGGGAGCAAAGCAGACAAAGACATCAAACTTCGACAGTATGTTCGAAATTACAAACAAAATCGCAGCGCGAATCGTACTGATAGAGGGTTTTCTGCCATAGTGCCGCGGTTCATTGTTTAGGCGAGGTTTTCAGAGGTGCAGGTGACAGTGTAAGTTTTGAGCTCTGAATGGGCGCCATTCAAATTAATCGAAGGTTTTGACCGGTATCTCACGTAGAATAACTGTGACAGGCCTTGTCACTTTCGTCGCTTTCATGCAGCAACTTGTTGAAGCAGTACAAGCTGGCGCAAAACGTACGTTCAAAATTGTACCCAATACTTTGGTGAAGGTGGACAAATTTTGCTCACAATAATCAATATTAGCATGCCGGGTTAAGAGCTGCATGTTTCCTGGCTCTCTCAAAGATTGTCAAGATGCTAGGCCATACCATGGACGAAGCGATCGCTCGGGATGTTTGGAGGCAGGCACGAAGTGCTATATCTTCAGAGAAGTCCCATATCGTGTTATCGAGTGCTCTGAAGGTGGGTGCACTTAGCCCTGCAGTAATCGTTGGGCATTCGCTGACCCCATAACTACGATAGTGTCTTGAGCATTGCGCGAGGGAAACAGGTTACTTTGAAACTTCAAGCGACCTAGAGCATATCAAAACTGCAGTGCTGAAAGCTGGCGAAACATCTAGCGCATCTACTCGTAGAGCTGCTGCTTCATGTCTTTCTGCGGCCTTAGTGCGAGCATTCCAATCAGTTGACGATGTCATGGTCTCCAAGGCACCAAAGAAGTCCAATAAAAAGCTGAAACGAACAGCTACCATGCCTCAGGATGAAGAAGAAATCGAACGCCCCGACACTCCTTCTTCCATGACCTCAAGAAAATCCAACCGGTTGAAGCTTAATATGGAGGAAATGCTACGCCAGCTCTCCATTATCTACGTCAAACCGTCTACTAGTTCAAAGATACGGACAACTCTAGCTCAGACGTATGAAGATATCTTCCTCAGACTCGGTTCGCCAATCGTTGAAGCGAATTACGGCCGCATAGCAAATCACTTTTTCACCGAACTATTATCACATGGGGGTCTTGTTCTGAATAGGTTCAGATTGCTAGCCGCAAAGCGACACGTTAAACTTTTGCTCGAGAAGGTGATCGGAGAGCAGCTGCTCGGTGAAAGCGGACAGCTAGCAGCAATGAGGTATCTGTGCAATGATGTGCTTAAAAACTATCCCCAGGTCATTAAGGAACGACCTGAGCCGACAAAATTTGCACTTGCCGCAGCTCTTCAAGCCCTAACTTCCTTGATCCGAACACTCGAGTCAACCGTCTCCAGTCTCCAGGACATAATCCGCGAGGGTCTCCTTCAAGCATTACAACATCCGAGTTACACAGTTCAAGTTAGTGCATCGTGGTGTCTACGATCGTTCGTGACAACAGTTCCATCCCAGCTTTTACCGATCATCACTATTTGCATGAATAATGTGAACAGAGAGCTGGGACTCCTATCAACCAAACGGGCAACCGCGGAATCCTTCAGGAAAAGTATCAGCTTTGCTAACGCAATGGCGGCCATAATCAGTACAACACCGCTGCAGCCGCTTTATGGTTCCATTGATGTCACTTCTAGGATTCTCAACCTGGCAACGTCTCTTTTGAAAAGCAGCGGCGACTCGGATCTGAGGACCTCCAGCACACAAATACAAGTCGCCTGGATCTTGATCGGTGGTCTCATGTCGCTTGGTCCCAATTTCGTGAAGATACATCTGTCACAATTACTGTTACTCTGGAAAAACGCCTTACCAAAACCACTGGCGAAAGACTCTCTCCACGATAGAAGCCTTCTGGAACTCAGCTTCCTCGCACATGTGAGGGAGTGCGCGCTCGGTTCTATACTTTGTTTCTTGCAGTTCAACGCAAGACTCGTTACTACAGATGTTGGAAAGCGGATAGCTGCCATGCTTCAGAACTCCTCAAGTTTCCTGAACACGCTTCCTGAGAGGAAACAAACGGATGATATTTCGCAAAAGCTGACACCGGCTTTAAACCTCCTTGACCTGGATCTCATGGTCCGTCGGCGTACATTCCAATGCTACATCCGACTGGTGAAAGTTGCGCAGGGTGAAGCACTTCAAGGTAACCTCATGACAGTTGCCGCGAGCTTTTTTGCGGATCCGGATAAGTACACACCGAGTAGTTTGAGTACTCAGATCGCAAATGCGAGTGGTGCGTTCGATGGATTGTGGGACATGTCGGACGGATATGCGTTTGGGGTTTGTAGTCTTATACACGGACTTGACGTGGATAGTTTTGCATGGGAACGACTTGGTAAAAATTCGACCGAGTCGCCGGGATACAAGCATTGGACCTCGAGGACCTCGATTGCTTCTCAACTTGACAGAATGGTAAGATGAATTTGAATACAAAAGAATGTTCTATCCTCTAACATATTTTACTAGCTTAACGAGCCGGTTCTAGGTGGTCTAGAGCATGATTCTGTCTGCTTGTATACGGTACCACTGGGAGATTTGCCTACCCCTGCTCCTCCAGCTACTGAGGTTGTTAATACTGCCATTGATCTATTTGTACTGTTGCTCCCATTTCAGCCACCGAAAGTCCAGGAGAGTATCCTGGAACAGACCACAAACTTCCTCGCATCTGGTAATCTGGCTCGGGATCCTGGTCGTAAAGCAGCCATTACTGTCAACCTTGCCGTTGCTCTTTTGGGTGTGCTGAAGCTCGTTCAGATGGAAAACCAACAAGCGCAGATTAGCTTCCGTCAGTCAAATGTTCTCAAGATTGTTCAAGATTTACTCAACAAATTCTTGCTCGACGAGGACCCGTTCGTTCGAAATATTGCGGCGGAGGCGATGGGCCGGCTTTGTAATATTGGCGGGAACCACTTTACCGGCGCGCAGATTAAGATTTTGATCGATACAGTTGTCGGCAATCGAGATCCGAGCGCCCGCGCCGGGTGTGCCGTCGCATTGGGTTGCATACAAACTCATGTCGGAGGCATGGCTGCGAATCTGCATATGAAAACAATATTGGGCATTCTGATGTCGCTTGCGAACGATCCCCATCCGATTGTTCACTTCTGGTCCTTGGACGGTATGGCGAGAACAATAGATGCAGCGGGGCTTACATTCTCCGGATACGTTGGTGGCACGTTGGGGATGATTGCCCAAGTCTACATTTCGGATACTCACAATGACGAGGTTGCGGCCATCGTCAACGGTAACATCGAGGATGAGTTGTACACCACCGCAATACTCGCGAGATGCTGCGATTCGCTCGTGGGGGTGCTCGGTCCGGATCTAATGGAACTTACGAAACCAAGGGAGCTCATGCTTACCCTACTTTCACAATTCTATTCCGACCCGAGCGTTACAGTTAGGATAGGCGCCCTCAGGGCATACGAGCAATTTGCTATATACGCTACCTCCGCATTGGATCTGAAAGAATACACCACTCGGTTGCAGAGTCTTCTGCAAAGTTCGGATTTGGAGCTTCAAGAGGTTGCTATTGATGGACTTTACCAGTTGATGAAGTCGGATGCGCAGCGGATTGTCGAAATCGCGGATGCGGGTCTAACCGAGCGGCTGTGGGAATTGATTGATGACCGCCCACACTATGAGCAAGTGAAGAACTTGTTTAAGAATTGGATAGCGCAGTTGACAACTCTTACGGCTGGCGATTGGGTGACCAGCTGTCAGACCGTGATGGTTACGTTAAGAAGCAGGGCCTTTGTAGATCTAGAGGCGCAGAAATCGCAGGGTGGTGGTATAGACTTAGGAGATGAGGAGGTTGCCGGATTCGCTGCGGCTGCTCAGAACGAGGACTCTAACGGCGCGAGTGTTGCCGGGTCCGGACAGGAATTGTTGAGATGGCAGGTTAGAACCTTTGCTATAGAGTGCTTGCTTGATATCCTCGCGATCCTCGGGAAACACGGAGAAGCAGGAACGGCCACTCTGCTGAGGCACATTGCAGATATCATCAAAATGGCATTCACGGCTAGTACCGCAAATGTGATTGCGCTCCGGATAGTAGGGCTAAAGGTCATCAACCAGATTCTGAAAGTCTTTGGACGTACGCCGGACCCGGATTTTCCCGAAGCGATGTTGCTCGAGCAATACCAAGCTCAGATCGCTTCTGCTCTAACACCCGCATTTGCTGTTGATTCCAGCCCTGAACTCGCATCCGAAGCGTTGAACGTTTGCGCGGCGTTTATATCGACGGGTATTGTCCAGGATGTGGATCGTATGGGTCGTATTCTCAAGCTCCTGACAACGGCACTGGAGGCGTTCTCAAATGATACCGAAAACGCATCTATTGGCGACCTACGAGGTCTTTCGTACAATGCCCAAGTCATGGTCAAGATGTCCCTGCTCTCTGCCTGGGCGGAACTCCAGGTTGCGAGCTTGCAGCAGGAGTACTTGGTGGATGTTGTTAAACCACACATTACTGTGTTGGCTCCTCTGTGGCTTGGATCGCTGCGCGAGTTTGCCAGGCTGAGATTTGAACCAGATATCTCAATGAATGCTGGCGGATCCGGGAGCATTACCGGTTCTTTGGATGTCGTGTACTCGTCTTTAAGTAGAGACGTATTACTAAAGGTAGGTGGGCTTGTGAGCATCATTAATTTTGAACGTTGGTTAAGCTAATATCTGTGCTTTTAAGTTTTACCAAGATTCCTGGCTTGACCTTGTCGACGCCATTGCCAGTCTCATTGAACAGGACAGCGAGTTCGTATTCGATGCATTGGATGGTAAATCTGCATCCGCGCCTCAGGGATCCATCGACAAACATGGCATCAACTATAGAGACGAGCCGGTGGCATTCTTCTTCGTCTTGTTTGGTATCGCATTCGAAGCTCTGGTTGGGCGCCCTGGTGGCTCTGAAATTCTTGCAACCAAAGAGCAGATCTTGGAGGTTCTACAGGCGTTAAAGAAGATTTTGCACCCCGCTGTATCCGGCCATGCCATCTATCAGGAAGCCATCTTTACCGAGACTATAGACTTGCTGGACCGACTGGTGCTAACGGAAGGGCTTCCGATTCAATTGGCAGTTGTAGATATTGCCAGAGGCCTCTGCATCTCTCACCCATCCGCAAGGAAAAACACTAACGCAAAGGAAGAGAGTCTTTCGGATGATATCAACCAAATGTTCGAGTTGACCAGGCTGGTAACATTGGTTATTGCGAATCAATTACCTAATCTCGTCGACACCTCAAAGACAGGTATTATTCAACCAATCAACGATGAAGTTTAGATTATGAGCTAATAGCTAGTATCAATAGTCCGAGGACCGCTTCAAGATGAAGCTGTCAACGTTATCAGGGCATCACTCGATGCCTTGGTGGATACAGCTGAGGTATTCCCTGCAGTCATAAAGATGGACCTGTACGCCTGCATACTTCACATATTCTCCAGTAAGCTATTCCCTCCATATCCAGGCGAGTACTAGCAGTCAAAACTAACAATATTTGATTTCAAAAAAGACGTCTTTGCAACCGGCGCCTGCCAAATCGCCGTGGTACCCAAAGCTCTCCCGATTTTCAAACGCTTCATCCAACTCATCACCCGTAAGCAAACCATCCCGGGTACCGAAGAGGGACTCGCGGTCCAGCTCCGCGTCGCCCTATCGCAGCTAGTTCACGTGGCGGAAACCGCGAGCCGTCGAGACACCGAAACATCGATGATCTGTGTCCGCAACTCGCTTCTCGCCTTTGTGGTATTGATTCACTCGGGTGTGAATATGATTCCTGCGAACGACAGCCTGCTGCCCCGGGTGTGCGAAGCCTTCGTGGACGGGTTCAGGGATACGATCACAGTCAAAACTGCCGTATCATGCGCTCGGTCCATCCTCATGTTCCAGCCCAAGAACAATAGCGATATGGAACTGGTCAAGCTCCTGCTGCCGAAACTGCTGGTGTACGTGGGATCCGACGCCAAGGAGGTAGAGAGGGGGAAGAATGCGGTGATGCAGGTCGTTATCGGGTTCGTGGGTACATTGGATACCGCGCAGAGTATGTATATCATCATAAGTCCTTTTTCTTTTTTTTGTTTTTTTTTTTGAAGGTTGTATAGGTTTTGCTAACAAAAGGAAACTACCACGCAGAGCAAAAACTCATACCACTCTTAATACAAACGCTTCTGCGACGGCTGGCGCTCGGTACGAAGGGCGATCCAGACAACGTGGATATCTTGCAGCGGGAGACGGCGGGCCGACTTTTGGAATTGATATCCATAGATCAGGTGTTATTCAAGGAAGTGCTTTTGGGATTGGAACAGGAGCAGAAGCAGTTGCTCGAGGATACGTTAAGGGCTGGAGTTAGAGCTGAGGGTTCCGGGAGGAAGGAGGAGACGAGCGTGGCGCCTACCATCGCTTTGAAGATGAACTTTTAAAAGGATACCTAGTGTTGATTTCGATGTATCGAGTTGGTGAGATGCTCAAAGGTGGGGGAAGTATGGAGAATGGTGATATATACCTATTAATGGTATTTTGGTGATCTCGCATTTGGGGTTTATTCACTACAGGTAATTAGCAAGAAGAACTTTTGTTTATTGAAGTCTATATAATCTGTGCAAGCGTTTTTCAGCGCAATGTTGATACACGACGGATTTTAACTATGATTTAGAAACTTAAGTACTTTGAGAGTATTTATATTTATTTTAAACCATAAATTCAATTACAATATTAGCTGCCTCCTCTACTAGCTTTCAATGCATTCTGGATATTGACAATATGCAAGTGTCGAAACACCATGGTCCGTGGATCTGGCTAAAGGAGAAACGAGGCGTGGCCACATTCTCCCATAAAAAAAACCCCAATAAAAAGGACATTAAAAGGTAAAAACGCCCGTCGCCAAAAAGCGCCAGAAAAAACAAGGAAAAACAAAAAAAGGACAAGATTGATGTGACGTCTAGAAACATCCAAAGAGGAGTGCATCAAGCAGTCAAATATTTGTCAGAAGAAGAAGACAAAAGGGGGCAATATGGTAAAGAAAAGTGAGTTCTTTCAGGCAGACCTACAAATATCTACAGTCCCCCGCTGGACACGATGAATGAAAGGAAGAGACATGCATATTTCGCCAAAGGCTAGCAATACTCCCAGAGGAAGAAGTGAAATAAACGATAGGGGAAAAGAGCTAAGCAGTAAACAATATTTACCAAGAAAAGAAATCAGAAAAGAAGAATTAGAAAACTATGAATCAGGTCCCGTTCACGCCTCCTCTGGTGGCGGCGAGACTATAGTCGTAGGTGTCGGAACCCTTTCTCTCTCACCAACAGCCTCGTCATTCACATCATCCTCCGTGGCAGCTGCAGCTCTCATACCCCGCAACATCGCTCGTGCATCCAACGTGCCCGTTGGGGAAATATTGCTCCCGCCATCATCCCCTCCACTCTTTGTCGCTTTTGTTCTCCGTTCCCTCCTTGACCGCCTATCAGTCTCAGCTGCGCTCCCCCGTCGTAACCGATCCCGCGCAGGCTCCCCGTCTGCGTCAGCATCACTCGTTCCGGCTGCAGCGTCAGGTCTCAATGCACGCAACATAGCTGCAGCCTTTGAACCTGTATCCGCATCAAGAGTTGGTGTTACGCTACCATTTTCGGTCTGTTCCGAGGGTGCGTTGTTTTTGGGTTCGTCAATTGCCTTGAGCAGTCCGTTCAGATCTGGCTTCTCACTCATCGGCGTAGTCGCTCCTTCGGATGCCTCTTCACCATCGGTCGCACTAAGAAGCGAATTGTTCGATGCCATCCGCCGGATACCATTCGTCGAGCGTAAGCGAGCTCGCTTACGGGCCTCTTTCTTATTCTTCACGTCTGGAGCCGCTTCACGTAGTCGTTGTAGCAGCGTATCCATCGCACCGCTAGCGGTCGGAGATGGAAGCGGACCACCATTGGCGGTGAGTTTCTCTTTGTGGAGATGAGGGTTGAGCTTGTCACGACGTCTCTCATAATCTGCCTTCTTCTTCTCTGCATCAAGGTTGTTCCTTCTTGCGTTCTAATTTATGAAAATTTGTTAGAAAGCTGGACCTGATAGGAAAAGGTAATGGAATGAGAGGGTAACATACTTCATATTCTTTGAGGAAGTTGACTATCTTGGAGAAGAATGTTGTCCTGGCCTGTTCGTCTTTAGGATCCTCTCCAAACAGTCGTAGGAGCTTCTCATATGTTTCTGCCATGTTATCCAACTGGGCTTTGAGGTATACAGCCTTGTCACGAGCATCCGGCATAACCGGAACAACGACACGCAGGACTCGGTCTTGAGGGTGAAACTTCTTAGGTTCACTTAGCAAGCCGGTATCTACCGCTCGTTGAACAATTTCGATCTCCTGGATGAACTTTCTTGAATCGGATTGGATTTGTTCGATATTAACTATGGCAGAGTGTCAGAAAACTACGGGGTTTGTACGATTATTTGGTAAGGGCTTGTTACCTCTAGTAACCTTGTGACAAGCGGCAAGATCCTGCAGAACTGTGTCGAATTGTGGAAAGTGTTTCCGCACTGTGTTTTCAACCAAATCCAGGAAGGTTGTTTGATTTGTAGCATCTTTGGTCATCGACAAACGAGCGAGAGAGCCCAATTTGAAACCATTTGTGAATTTTGTAGAAGGATTCATGTAATTCATCAATTCCAGAATAAGCTTTCAAATTTGTTAGCTTCTTTAACTCTCGCTTTGTGATGATAAAGGTAAATCTTACCTCCAGAATACTCTTGAAACTGGTGGAAGCCTTGACTGCATCGGCTGCTTCGATAACTTGATCCAACTTTGAGACAAGATCGTTGTAATCATTTTCCAGATTCCGGGCGAGATTTAACGCCCTCATTCGGACTTTCCAGTAACGACTGCAATTGAAAAACGTCTCCAGGTAGATTTGATCTTCTCGGGTAAGTTCGGTGGGGTCCATATCGCGATTTTGTTGATCAACATCAGTCCTTGTCCAGTCAACTGAATACGGTGTCATCTGTTTCATAACGATATCGGGAACGGTACACAGATCGTCAGTTTGGAAGAACTCCATGACGGCGTCATCGTTAATGATTTGCTTGTCACACTGCATGATCTTTGTCACAAGCTCTTCCAGCGAATTCGAATTGTACTTGCTCAAAGCGATTTCTAAACAATCATTAGCACGAGATAAACTGAAGAGGCAGATACAAGGGACTTACGAATCTTTTTGACCACATCACTTCCAAGAATTGACTTCTTCTCCTTCTTGGCACCTTTTCCTGTTCCACCGAGAATCTTGGCCTCCTTCAGATAGAAATTCTTTTCAAGAACGTCCCAAATACCCTTTTCACCAAGTTCAACGTAGAGTCCCTCTCTCTCAACCTTTGCTTCGGCCCAGAAGGTGTAGTCGATTCCATCAAGACGTTCAGGATGAATTGGCTTGAGCTTCTTACGAGGTCGAGCAACGGGGAGCACAATTTGTGGCGGCGGTGGCGGTGGTGGTATTATGGAACCGGTTGATGGCTTTGACGGCATACCGGGGAAGGGCGGCGGCGGCGGCGGTGGCGGAGTAGGGCCAACTCCCGTCCAACCAGGCATTGGAGGAGGAGGAGGAGGAGGAGCAACAATACTGAAACCTTTGAGACCTGGACCTGGAGGCGGCGGTGGTGGTGGGAGTGGCCCTGTAAATCCTTTGATCAAAGAATCAGCAGGAGGCGGTGGTGGTGGCGGTGGGGATGGCCCTGTAAATCCTTTGATCAAAGAACCAGCAGGAGGTGGTGGTGGTGGCGGTGGGGATGGCCCTGTAAATCCTTTGATCAAGGAACCAGCAGGAGGCGGTGGTGGTGGTGGTGGGGATGGCCCTGTAAATCCTTTGATCAAAGAACCAGCAGGAGGCGGTGGCGGTGGTGGTGGTGGTGGAGGGCCTTTGAAACCAGCCAAAGTCTGACCGGTTGCTTTTTCATCCTCGTTACCGTCGACGGCTACCTCGTCCTTGGATCCTTCCTTCGCAACGGGCGGCCGCTTGATCTGTATAATCTTGGGCATTTCATACGTAATAGGCGAACCATCCTCTCCACTCGATGCGCCACCTTCCACATCTTCAACGCTGAGATTCGGTAGCTTCTTCTTTCCACCACGGCCGTATGTGCTCCCCCGCTTGGGTAGTCTGTTGGTTGCCCCGAGTGCCAGGTTCTCTTCGTTGAGGGAGGATAGATGCTTGAGCTCAACTTCCCTAGCGTCCTGTGCCAGTTGATCCATACGGTCACGAACCTGTCTAAGGTCGTCACTGGGCTCGACTTCCGTCCATGCTTTGCCTTCAAGTTTGAACTGTGTCTTCTGGCGTTGCAACTGTTGCTCGAGTCTCTGCATAAGAGCCTGTCGGTCCAGAATACCACGCTTCTTGACAGAGTCCGCATCAGCGTCGAGAAGTTTGGATACCTTCCTCAGCGGCTGTCCGAAACTTTGACCGGCTTGGAGACCGGCTGTGCCTTCTGAGATATTACGCTTAGCGGTGCGGGAGGTTTCGGCATCGTTGGCATCTCGAAGCATGAGGTACAACTCTCGGGTTTCGAGCTCGTTTCGCTGCATCTGTTGCATATGAGCCCGCTGCAAGTCTTCAAATTCGGATTTGAGACTGTCGTTATTCCTTTGCTGGATGGCAATGATCCTTTCTTGGTCCTTGATCTTTTTTTGAAGCTTAGTAACAAGTCCATCAGAACCTAGTTCGAGCTTCCGAGCCATATCATCTCGTTCTGCGATGGCATTTTCGAAGAGCTGGCGAGAGTCCGAGGCCTCTTCCAATGCCCTGCGTGCTTCCGCGTCCGTATGTAGTTTATCGATGAGGGACTGGACTGAGAAGTTGAGGGAAGACTTCAGATCCATATCCGGTAATCGACGATCCATGACCACATAAGACAGGATGGAATCAATAAGCTGGAACAGCCTATGCGTGTCCCCTGCCTCACTATCCTTGGCTAGTAACATGTGCTGCATGGCACTAACGAAGTAGTCGTGAGATTCACCTTCACCAAGACGGGCCAGAATTGCTTCGACAATCTGAAGAGGATCGTTCATATCCTTAGGTGCACTCGCGGTAGGAGCTTCTTCCTCAGGTCCCGGTGTGCTCTCGGCAGGTCGGGGACCATCCCGTTCCAGGTAATCCTCGTAGTCAATCGCTGCGTCCTCCTCGTACTTTTCGATTTGCTTGTCAATGAGGTCGTAATTGAACCCTTTCATCTTCTTCAAGACCCGCGTAAGCCCACATGCTTTGAACTGGGCCCTGGTATGAATTCTCCCAGCAATATCATCCGATCCGCTGGCCAGGACGTTGATCAAGAAGAGGGTACTCAGTGCGTATTCCATGAGCAGGTTCTCCATGCCAATCCCGCCACTGCGCATTTCCTCAGAAGCTCCGACCATGCTGCCCATCTTGCCACGGCCGTCAACGGTGACTTCCACTATCCTCATCCATTCGTCGAACCTGCCCATCTCAGCAGGCTTCGAGGCTTTGATCTGGTCCATCGCCTGCAATACCCGTGTATGTCCATTTGGCTTGTCCCAGTGACACAAAAATGTCAAGACCTCAGATACGAGTTTTCGAGTCGGTAGACGGGGAGATATCAAAGAAGCCGTGACAGCCAGAATACAAGATTGATGTCGAAGGGCGTCGTCCGCACCATACTTGTTGTTCATTAACGATTTCAAACATTTGACAAGATCATATTCTTTGTCCAAATCGTTCTTTTTATCGTGATTGATTCTCGAAAGAACTTCGGTTAATGCGACTTGGCCCTGCGCTTCTAAAAAGTCCTTAACCCATCTAGAAGAATGTTAGCTAATTTTAACACCACAGACGCATACTGTCGGCATGTCTTTTTTTTGAAGAAAAAACTTACAGAAGCGGTTGAGTTCGCAGGCTGACTGCCAAACTCTGCAGTTGCTGAGCGGTGATGGGATGACCTCCTTGGCAGTCGCTGTAGAGCTTTCGAACATACCACTGAGGGGCTCCTTCGTCGACGGCATCCTGCCACATGAGACCTCCAACTCCGGCTGCGACACCTACAACTCCAGCTGCTGAAACGGCCATACTGTTTGCTTTGCCTCTCGCTGCATCTCTCCGTCTGTCGGCTTCCCATTCTGACAACCTGTCCTGATAGATTAACGTCCACTTTTTCGAAGCCGGGTACCCTTGCATCTGACGTTTTGCCTGCTCGGGTAGATTCTTGAAATCACGTCGGTTCATCAAGTCGAAAAACATTTGCTCGATAACCCTTTCGTCCTTCGGTTTCTCGAGGTAGAAAGATTTCGAGTTGACAACATCGTTATCTCTGGAGCTCTTGTGGTGGTACGAGTGCGATTTTTGAGCGTTAGGATTGGCGTTGAAGGAGAAATTGGACTGTGCCGACGACGGCGGACCCATCTGGGACCCCTGGGAAGGATTGAAGGTGTTAAAGTCGTAGGTTCCAGGTTTCGGCATGCCCTCCATGCTTGCGAAGATGCTATTTCGATACGAACCTCCCGAGCTGTGTATGCTAGATAGATCGGTCGAATGTCTCGGATCCGAGGGGACACCCGAAGAATTGACGGAAGAAATCGATGCGTTAGGAGAGCCTGAAGCTCTGTGGCTGTTGTGGCTGTTTTGAAAATGCTGCGTGTATGGGTTGGCGCTATGGGGCATTACCACGGGAGAGGGCTGAGGCCGTGGACCGCTCGGCATGCTGGTAGTCCTCGAGTAACCAGGGTCGTCGCCGTATCTTGCGGGAGGGATGGAGCCTCTACGGTCAGGTTCTGCTATACTCCTTCTCGGTTCCGGAGCCTCGTAGCCACCGTAGCCACCGTAATCGTACGCCGGGACGGTTGTGATATTGGAGCTCACCAGGGGTGTATTTTTCGGAGGACTCGAATTCCTAGACATGGTGCTTTCCCGCAGGTGAACTCCTTGCTTTATAGGGACAGGCGGGGGGGATCCGGAGATATTTTGCATGGCGGCAAGCATATCGGCGGGTAGGCTCTGCTTGATCATGCCTGTTGGAGCCCCGACATTTATCGACGGTCCGGACTGCTGCTGCTGTTGCGGCTGCTGCTGCGGCTTGCTTTTGCGTCCGAAAAGCCTTGAGCTGGTCGACATGGCGGCGGCGGCGTGGAGGCGAGCGTGGCCGCCGGGGAGGAAGGATGGTGGTGGTTGATGGCGGTTCAGATTTTGAGGTTGTTGTTTGCGGTTGTCAGGGACCACTCCAAGGTACGTCCTGCTGAGTAGGTCGAGTGATTTAGAGCTCTGCCGTGGGACGGAAGAGAGTTGGGAGAGTGGAAGGGTGTCGGAGACGATGGAAGTGTCGCTATCGGAACAGAAGGATATATCAAAAAGAGATCGAGTGGGATGGTGTTCGATCTCGACATGCGAGGAGCTCGTGGAGGAGTAGGAGGTTGATGGAGGAGGTGGAGGTGGTGGTGATGAAGATGGTGTTGCTGCCGCCTGAGTTCATTTATGAAACGAAATACGTTATGGCATTAAACAGCTCTCCGCCCGGACTTGTCACAGGATTAGTGCTCGAAGAAGGGCCACGCCTCGTCGGTCGGCAGCGGCGCTATGTAACGAACGACGGTTCTCGACGAGGGAAAGAAGGGAAGAGGTGAAGGAGAAGTGAAAGAGGAGGGAAAGAACCGAGGCGATCAGAGAATTAAAGGATGGTTGCGGGTGCTGTCTGCAAGGGCTTCCCAGGTAAATAAATCAGAAACGTCGGCACACAGAAAGAGAGAAAGAGACGGAGAAAGAGAGAGCGAGAGCGAGAGTGCACGAGAATGCAAGACGACAGTAGATTGTGCTACTATCAGAAGGGAACGAGAGGATTCGATTATATCAAAGAGGCAAGAGTTATCCGAATCCAGAATCGCGGCGTCTGCAGGCGCACTTGGCTCGAGGAGGTTGTTCTTACCGGATCGAAGAAAGAAGACGCCGTCGCCCGCAGGAACCCAGCTTTCTGGAAGAAGAAGATGATAATATCGACTCTGTGGGGAGATCGCGAGGCAATGAATGTGAGCACTCACTCTGTATTACTATTATTATTACTATCGTCGGAGAGAAAGGAGACGTCGTCCGAGTGTCCCAGTGCGAACTAACAATTTTAACATGCTCTTAGTAATATCATAAACAATGGGAAATTTTCGGACGAACTCGACTGGCACCCTGGCGCCTTTGGCCTTCACCTGCCCCAATCGCCCGCTGTTAAAATGCCCTGACAGGTCTCAATCTTGCCTCAGAGTCCGTAATCTCTCCACATGCGGCATGTTTCCAGCGGAGCCAGAGGAGGATTCATTTCGATGACCCTCGGATTGCGACCATCCGCCCCTTGCAAACCCTGTCCGTCTCTGCCCAAGCGATCAATCGAGATTAAGGCTCAAGGCCCGGAGCGCCTGCGATTGGCTCCTGCGCTCCTCTAGGCCGCCCAGTCCAGCGATCCCATGCGATTTCCAATTGGCGAGGGACAGCCACCAGTCAGTCGCAACCGTTTAAAAAATTTCCCCAGAATACCTCTGGTCGGTCGGGCCTTATGTCATGTCCTGTCCCGCCATGCCATGCCATGCCATGTCTTGTCTGCGCATGCTCGCGTTCCTCGATCGGATCTGCAGGAACGGTACATATCTGGGTGTGAGGAACGTGGCCCGAAAGGGGTTTCAGGTTTTGGCGCACTCGTCGGTATGCACATACGTATCTTGTACTCCTGCTCGCTGTGTTTACATACTGGGTACCGCGTATATTTTAACCAGACCTTGCATGATACGGGTGTTGGTTATATTTATTGCAAGTCATCGTGCCCCCAGCATTACTAGTACTATAGTACTGGTGACAATCCGTTGCTAATATATATACTCGTTACTTTTTGTAGCAACTGCACCCGGCTCGGAATCCGGTATGGAACACCAAGAAGGGTCTTTCCGCACTATCGGGTATGCATCATCGGCTATGGAAATAATAACATGCGTTTCACACGCATATCAAGCATTAATCGAGAAAATATGCTAGCCTCGAGCGTCCGGATCCGAGGCTGCAAATATTAAACGTTCAACTAGCATTTGTACAAGTATACAAGCGATTCCACACTCCTATTCGCTTGACCTCTACTGTTGGCTGCATCTGCCGGATATATCTTCCAAGCTACAACGCCTCGTACGTATCGACCACGCCGATGGGTATTTTGACATTACCGCAGGAACTCCTCCTCTCGATTTACTCTTTCCTACTGTTTCCAGACCTCAAAGCACTCTCCCTGTGCTCCAAAAGTTCTCGCGATTCAGTTCTCCCGAATCTATTCCGCGGTCTCCATCTGACGGACAAATCACTCGAGGCGTTCCAGGATGTTGATCGTTTCGATCACCTCCGCTATCGTGTTCGGTACGCCCTACACCGGCCGCAGCCGGTCGTATAATCTCACTATTCATCATTATCATAAGGATATCTGCTAAACCCCGTTTCAGTCATATAAGTTTCGACACCTTTAAACAAGACGGCCTATCGCGAACGGACTGCGCCATCGAAGACTTGCGCGTTTATACATGCTCGCTCCATCTATTCCCCACCATTGTCAGCCTAGACATCTCGTTCGGGACCACGGCTACCTTTATCCAGTTACTGTTGACGGCGATCTTCCGCAAGTTTTCCAGGTACCCGTTTTACGCCTCCCTCAAGCGACTCTGGCTGCAATCTCATACCTATCACGAGTCGTATTCTTCCTGCACGAGGCCCGAAGACCTCTCCCCGGAGAATCTGACCTTTCTCGACCTGGAAGGTTCGCCGGGCGAAAATATTATGACCAGCAGGGCACCATACCCACCGGCGCTAGAAGAGGTATGGTACGATGTCCACATCAGTTGGTTGGGAACCGAGATCATCAAAAGGTCGGTCGAGAGCCTGAGGAGGCTAAAGATATCAGCGACCGGGGTATACACGGGTGGGAGTGTTCCGTTCGAGGGCGTGAAGGAACTCTGGTTGAACGTCGATTTGGCGAGCCCCAGTACCTTTCGGAGATTGGCGAAGGTGTTTCCCAACGTGGAGGATTTATCGATAAACAGATCGACCGATGATGTTTTCGGGTATCTGGAGGGAGATGTTGTGTACCAGGAATTTGTGAAGATGCAGAAGCTTCGGAGAGCTGATTTACCCTGGCCGCGTGGGATCAATGGAAAAGTACCAGCGAGCCAGCTGGAAAACTCGGTCTCGAGCTGGATCGCGGGGGGGCTGACAAAGCTGGAGGAAGTGAGGTTTCCGATGGAGAGGGCGAAAGCGTATGACGAAAACCGTGACCACCTCGATGATCTCGAGGAATGGGAAACCGGGTTCTTAGCGTTTACTGTTTCGAAGGGGGGTCTACTCATAGAGGCATCGTCGAGGGCTACGAGAAGCGGCTTTGGAGATGCCCGCTGGGCCGGTCTGGGGAAGCGATTCTCGTACAAATGCGCTAGTACAGACAGCGATTATTGAACCAACGAGTACCTTTTTCATCTTTTGTATTCATGTAACGTATATGCATATCGGCGTCCCTGGCTTTGGAATATTAGTATTATAATATCCCATATAAACTTGTATGTATTATGAAATGGTTGGCAGCCGGACTCGTGCAAGGTGGGTTCCCCTTTGTCCAATAGCGGCGCATAAGCGGCCCCTGCACATCAGCTCCCGTCCGAGACCAGGATAATGTTATACCGACGCCCTTGCTTGAATCCGGACTCGAGTGACCTGCGCCTGGGAGCGGAGCTGCAGCCTGCCTTGAAGGGACTGCGAGCCTGCCAGATGTACGTAAAGTACTGCGGCCGGGTTGTTTGTTTCTTTGAGTGACCGCGCTGCCACGGATTTTGCGCCTCGTTCAGAAAAAAACTGGGTGTTTCTGAAACCAGCCCGTTTTGTTGAGACCAACTTGATCTCAACCTCATCTCATCCCGTCGTCCCCTTCTTCCCCCGTCATCATCATCACCATCATCATCATCATCATTACTATCTTTCCTCACCGTCGACATCTTCCGACCACCCAGTGATAGTACTGTCGCCATGCCGTCCACGACCTCCAACATCGTCACCGTAAGCTACCGCTGCTGCTGCTGCTCCCCTGCTTGTCTGTTTCCCCGGCGTCATGCATCCGCTAATTTCTCCAGACCACCCTCCTCACCCTAGTGTGCGCCGCCGTCCTTTTCCTCAGCTACCGCCACGCCATCCGCCCCATCCTCTCTCGCTACAATATCCCTCTCCAATCCCTCCCTTCCCTCCTCACGAGCCGTTCTCGCGGCTGGATGGACAGCAACTACCAGCGTCTCGACCCGGACAATGCCTCCTACGACTCCGACAATGAAGAGTACGATGCTTCCAGTCCGAATGCGACCAGACCTCGGAATGGCAGACGGCTGAGCCGTGATCTGGAAGAAGGCTTCAAGGATAGCGAATCCGACGAGGAAGGAGACGACCGGTTAGGCGGCAATGCCAGGCGGAACAACAGCAACCTGAGAGAGTTGCCCCCCACGCCGGTGGATGACGAGCCAAGGGACAGGTTTCCTGCCACGAGGATATGATTTTCGAATCCACCGGATTACATCTTCCATTCTACTCATCATGCGGTTTTGACTTATGGCATCACGATGTTCTCTTTTAATACCCTCTTTCTTTTTGTTTTTTGTTTTTGTTTTCACCAGCTGCTTTGGTGTTACCGCTGCTGCTGTCTTATTTGTTCGGGTCTGTAGCCTTTCGTAACCTTGGAGTCCGCTTTTACACGGTGGTTAATCTCATATTTCTATATATATATATATATATATACATGGCTGTATTGCATATGATGAGGCAGCGCCTCTTTGGGAAAACGCAGTTTATGGAGTACATGGAAGTTCGTTTATTTTTCTCATACCTTTTTTACTAAGCTTTGAAGTTCGGTTGACAATGGTGCAGAGATGCTCACTTCTATCAGAAGGATATCCCCAATTTCAGTGATCGCAGTGTCTGAATCTCGGAGGTGTGCTGTAGCTGTGTTACGACGACCAATCCCATGTATTTGTTAGTATCTGCTGCCAGCACTGTACTCAAGTGGCGAGCGAAGAAACGTAATACTGCAAAACAAGCTGTTAGCATGCACCGAATTTTCGAAATTACGTAGGGCACTCACATTGATCGTAGCCTGGTTATCTCCGTCATCGCTCATAAAAACATAAACCACCAGCGCATGACCGTTACACAACCCTTCATATTATACCATCAATATTGAGCTTCAAAGCACGAAATACGGCAACATTTCATCCAAAGAGATCATGATTGAAGAAATCGCACTTACAAGCAATACTCCTCTTCCCCGCCGCGCAAACTCTGACAACCTTGGCCCACTCCTTTCCGTCCACCTTGACCGTCGAAAAACTCGCTCTCTCCTGCGTGGCCATCTGCTGCTCCGTCTCATCGTCCACATCCTCCCACTCCATCTCCCCGTCCTCCCCGACGTTCGGATTGACCAAGCCCGTCCACTCGCTCTCCACTTTTACGGCATCCGCATCCGCCTTCATCTTCAGAACCCCGTTCATATTACCCTCCAGCACGATCTTCCCGTTCGGCCCCACCATACGGACGTACCTGTCGGTTATACCCCTTAGCTGCGCGAGCGGCGGCAGCACGACCGACGTCTCGGGCCGGGGAACCACTGGTTTCGTAAGATGCGCGATGGTCGACGGGGGCAGCACACGAACGGGTATATCCTGCGTGATGATTGCATTATTCATGGACGCGTGAGTTTCCGTCGTGATTGTCAGGGACAACCGGGGGATGTTTTCCTTTTTCGTCAATCGGAGGGAGGCCGACGTGAAGGATGCCGTCTGGGCGGATTTGAGCGAGCGGTGGAGGGTGTCGAGCGGGACTTCTAGGTGTATCACATTGTCCGAGGCGGATGCGATCTTGTACTCTGTGAAGACGGAATCGATGGATATGTGACTGTTAAAAGACCTTTTGAATTAGCATACCGCGTAGCTGAGGGGTAATCTTTTTTGAACAGTGATTAGACGTACGACCAGACTTGGGATTGGTGGTCGGCGGCGAGGACGACGATTTGGACGTATTCATCGGTGAGCGTGAGCACGCCCACTTTGCCCACGATTGAGAGCGCCCCGGCGACCTCTGTGAGGAAATATATATCAGCACTTTTGTGGCTCGCGATAGCCACAGGCCTGGATGGACGTACTCGTGAGAAGGGTGATGTTCCCGATGCTGGATTTGAAGCGCATCTTTCCCCACCGCGATATCCAAGGACTCTTATATCTCCTTCGATAGGAATGGCGAGGAAGAGTCGCGTGTGGTTGTTGTTTTTGTTGCGTTTTGGCCAGCCAGCAATTCTCCAACTAGCTGCTTCCAGCTTAGAACACCACCACCTAGTTCCCATCATCATATCATTCCCAACCCGCCTCGACCAGCAGCCTCCGACGTCCAAAGGGCCCTTCTTCCCCCTCGAATTATTTATCTTGTACAAAGTCTGCCTAAATGTCCACCAGTCCGGCGACGGGCAAGTGGGCGTTTCCTTCCCCAAGCTCGTCCGCCCCTTCCCAACCCCGCGTCACCCCGCAACCGCACCAGACCATGGCATCGACGCCGCAGCAGCACGAACCAGCAGACGCCGCTGGATCGAGGATGACGGCTGCCCCTCCTCCTCCTCTGGTACACCCGAGGTCTTCAAAGTCAGCTCCGCCTTGCTCTTGATTCCCACAATCCCAGTTCAAGGTTATTCCTTCTTTCGACTCTTTTTTTCAATTTCAAAAAAAAAATATTGTCATGGGGGAAAGGCTTCAAATGTTAACACCGCCGCGGGAGGACTACAGCTGGAGCTTCCTCCAGGGATTCCTGATAGGCCAACTGAGCGTCATAATCATGATTTGCGCCTTCATCAAATACTTCATCTTTAGCGACCCGTCCACCGATCCGAAGCCCAAAAAGTCGAGCAGCCGGAAGAGCAAAACCCTTCACAAGAAGAAATCGACCGTGCTACGGAACCCGCCGCCGTTGACGACCGCCACAATACTCTCAAAGACGTACTATAACGTTCACTCCCATCAGCCGGAATCGCTGGACTGGTTCAACGTCCTCATCGCTCAGGCAATAGCCCAGTTTCGAGACGACGCGAGGACGGACGGTGCAATCCTCGATAGTCTGAACAAGGTCATAAACGGGCCCAACAAGCCGGATTTTCTGGATAACATCAAAATCACAGAGATCAGCCTCGGGGAGGACTTTCCGATATTTAGCAATTGCAGGATCACACCGAATCCCGAGGAACCGGGGAAGCTGCAGGCTCGGATGGACGTGGACCTATCCGATGTGATCACTCTAGGCGTGGAAACCAGATTGCTGTTGAACTATCCAAAGCCGCTGGTGGCGGTTTTGCCGGTGGGGCTTTCAGTGTCTATTTTGAGGTTTTCTGGGACGGTAAGATTGACGAGATAGATCTTAACAAAGGGCCTCACAAATACGAATGTGCTAACATGAAGGTTTCCAGCTGTCTATATCATTCATACCCTCTCAGGAAAACACGTCCAATTCGACAACTTTGACCTTCTCCCTGCTCGACGATTATCGCCTCGAGCTCTCCGTCCGCTCTCTCGTCGGCTCCCGGTCCCGCCTCCAAGATGTCCCCAAGATTGCCCAACTCATCGAATCTAGAATACACGCATGGATAGACGAACGAGTCGTCGAGCCAAAGTTTCAGCAGATAGTCCTACCGAGTCTGTGGCCCAG
The DNA here is from genome assembly GCA_036971385.1 of Dactylellina parvicollis. NCBI lineage: Eukaryota > Fungi > Ascomycota > Orbiliomycetes > Orbiliales > Orbiliaceae > Dactylellina > Dactylellina parvicollis. The sequence goes on along the minus strand of JAJTUD010000014.1, from coordinate 1,276,783 downwards.
GAAACGGACGACCCGGGAGCATGCACCCGATAATTCGACCGATAGCGACAGTGTGGATAAGGGGAGTTTCAGAGAGGGCGAAGGGAGCACGAGGTCGTCCGGGAACGCGGGATTCGGGTCGCACAGGAGCAATTCGATACGACAGAGACGGCCGCCGCTGATGACGGCGATGCATCATCACGAGACGTACCCGGCGCCGTAGTTTAGCATTGATAACGAGGATTTACCTTGCCGGTAACGACCTTCTCAACTCTTTCATGTACATATTATTATCCTCGTAGCTGTATAATACATTGCACATCATCATCATCACCACCTAACCTAGGAAACTACTCGTATATAACATGTCACGAACTACCCTCCTTTGACAGCTTGAGGATCCCCTTGGCATCCAGGTACTCAACAATCCTCACTACGGCCTCCTCGACGCTCTCCTTGCTGGTATCAATGTAGATTTCTGGATTCTCGGGCTTCTCGTACGGCGCACCGGGACTCACACCCGTGAAATCCTTGATGATCCCTTCCCTCGCCTTCTTGTAGAGGCCCTTGGGATCCCTCCCCTCCGCGACATCCAACGGCACGTCCACGTGCACCTCCACAAACACCAATCCGTCCTTATCGTGCAAATCCCTCGCGAGTTTTCTATCCGCGATGTAAGGGCTGATGAACGAAGTGATGGCTACGGTGGCGGAGTCGGCGAACAATTTGGCCACTTCGCCGATGCGACGGATGTTTTCAACGCGGCTCTCGGGGGAGAAACCGAGGTCCTTGTTGAGGCCAAAGCGGATATTGTCGCCGTCGAGACGGTAGGCGGAGATTGAGTTGCGGAGGAGGTGTTGTTCGAGGGCTGTAGCGATGGTGGATTTGCCCGAGGCGGAGAGACCCGTGAGCCAGATTGTGAGGCCGGGCTGGCGGCGGAGGGAAGTGCGTTCCGCGTGGGTGAGGCCCGGGTGCCAGGTGATGTTGCTGTGCGGGGGAGCAAGTTGTAGTTAGTCAAGTGAGTAGCTTTTGTGTAGAAGGGCCGGTTGATATATTGGTTATATATATAGTGAGTCCTACCTTGCCATGGTTTGGGGGAGTGCAATTGATGTCTGAGCGAAGAGAATTGATTACAGATTGATATACTTCAAGCTGGAAGACTTGTCGATTACCCCTCGATGGGGGGGACTTTTATATATGGACGAGGGGCAGACCTTTTGAATGCGCCGCTAGTGCATCTGGCCGATGGCGCCATCTCGAATTGATGCAGATACCCCGATCTCGGGCAATGCAACGTTTGAGACATTCGGACGAGTCCCGAACCGTACCCAAGTAGACAAGTTAAAGCTTCGATACTGATCAAATAGAATAACATAAGAATATTCACTGCAGAAATGCGTGCCAGACAAGAACGAAACGCCGCGTGGTGCTGACAATGAAATAAAAAAAGCAAGAACCGCCCGCCATTTCTCTGCAAGTGGAAAAACATGGTTACAATGCAAAAGAATCCGTGTGCCCCTTCGTCCCAAATATGTCCAAAACCACCAATAATTAACCCTCAGCCTTCAAGTTTCCATATGCGCAATCACAGCTCCACCATGGTCGAGCTCGTCAAGTACCCTATCCCCCGTTATATAATAGTCTTCGAAGGAATATGCCATCTTTACAAGGCCAGGTTGTAGTTGTACTCGTCTTCGAGGTTCTGCGAGACCCATAATACGACCGTGCTATTGACTTTAGTTAGCTTCTTATCCGGATGGGCTTCCTGATATCGAGTGCATGTAACCTACCTCAGCATGATCAAAGAGTTCGCGACAACGTTTGCAATTCCGTAGTAGAGTGTCGGGAACGGGTATTCCGGAACAATATATTTCAAGACGAGGACACACTATTCACAGAAATTCGTTAGCATTCCCAATCTGCGAGTACCCGGGTAAGATTCCATCTCTAAAGGTTAAACGTACAACGGACCCGGCGAGCCCGCCGGCCATCAGGGCGAACCCGAGAAACAACACCAGTCTAGCCTTCCATGCGTCGTTGCTGCCGGAGAATGAGAAGGATTCGGCGGAGAGACGGGCCTTTTCGAGTGAGTTGATACTAATTCATAAAACATCGTTAGCTTTCCCATTTCTATAGTTGTTTATTATATATATGCGGGATCCGGAGTGGCGGATGATTAGGATCGTACACAATCATGCCGAGAATGCTGCAAATCGACGGGATCCAGTCCACGAATCGGACGTGTACGTCGCCCGCGTTGGCATATTTGCTGACGATGGCGGCGTCGAGAAAGAACCAGATACCTAGGGCGAACTACGGGGGAGTGTCACTCGGTCAGTATGTATTTCGGATGTCCGTTGTATGGTGGGGGGATATCCGGGTTGACGGTCGGTTTTTTGGATAATTCGGAGGTATTGTGGGTATGGTAAAGGGTGACATACTAGTCCGCCGGAGCTGTAGACACCGGATACTCGTAGAGTGTTCGTAGAGGGGAGGGGGATCGGGATTCGGAATAACCGTGTCATGATGTCGGTCGTGCGATGTTGGTGCGATGACGAGGCTCGGAACGGGGGATGAGGTATCGGCGGGAAATCAACTCTGGTCGACGGCTCTTGGTTTCCTGAGAAGAGGACGTTAATAACAGCTTCTGAAACCGTAGATGGTCTCTTCAGGGTGGTCTTACAAGTCTGCGGGGTCTGATGGCGGATACGAGGGGGTCTGGCGGCGGAGGACGGGGACGATGAACGATGGACGGTGATGGAAGGTGATGATGAAAGGTGATGGCTGGGCTGGGCGGCGTGGCGGCGCAAACGGACAACCACATCCACAACCACAGCCGCATCCTCGTCCAACTTTTACTCATTCTTCCGCCCTTCACCACGTCCAGCATCGACCCGGCCGCGCATCGCATACGATATACGACATGCTCCAGTGTTAGTATCCATATCATCCGTCGACTCTCCGACCGTGCTCTAAATTATTACGATCGAATCCGACATTCCCTGGCGCTGGTTCCATCCTTTTGCGATTTCGACTAGTTCACGCGAGCAACAATCCAACCTCGAAGACCATATATCACCTTACACATATACACCACCACCACTCTCCTCATACTCCCCACAATGAACCGCGGCGGAAGACAGCAACGTGACGGCGGCCGCTACGGCCGGGACGGAAACAATGACCGCGACAATCGCAGAGGCGGCGGCGGCGGCGGCGGCGGTGACAGGGGTGACAGGGGCGGTGACAGGGGAAACACCGGCGGCCGACCCCCAAGGGACGACTATTACAATGACAAGCAGCGTGGTGAGAGACATGGAGGTACGCGGGATCCTACCCACAACTACTCACGAAGGCGAAGCCCGCGCTCAAGATCCCCCGCGGACGGAAAAAGCCATCACAATCAACGCGACGGCGGTAGCGACTTGAGGAACCGACGGCGGTCGAGGAGTCCCGCTGCTGGCGGTGGTGCAGCAGATTATAGGTCCAGACGGGTCGATAGGGACGACCCTAGATTCGAGAGGTCGCAGCGGTACGATCGAGATGCCGACTACGAAGGCCAGAAGAACAAGCGGTCGAGATACCGGTCCAGGTCGCAGTCTCGCGAGAAACGGGATCGGAGCAGGTCTCGGGGTCACGGTGGGAAGGATAGGCGGCGTCACGGTATGGGGTTTTCCCCTCTCTCACAAGGGTATATATCATCAAAAGCTAACAATAGTGGGAGTTAGATTCACGCTCCAGGTCCCGAACCTCATCCCCTCGCGGCGCCAAACGACACAGATCCCGGTCACCAAATAAAGACCGTGGGCGAACAACGAAAAATCGCGAGCCTGATGTGGAGATGGAGAACGCCGGTGATGGGGGTGAAGAGGACATGATGGCGATGATGGGCTTTGGCGGTTTTGGCACCACGAAGGGGAAGAAGGTGGAGGGTAATTCTACCGGTGGGGCCAAACTGGAGAGGCAAGCGCAGTATAGACAGTACATGTTGGTCTTCCCCCCTATATTTATCTAGCCAATATCAGTGCTAACTTTTGGTTCTAGGAACCGTGCTGGCGGTTTCAACAGGGCTTTGTCGCCAATCCCTGGGCCATGAGATTGAGCAGTAATATGGGTCTATAGCGAAAGATTAGTGAGAGAAGATCGAGCAAGCTGGCTCTGGTATCTTTTCGATCGCAGGCCGATGAGCCTGAACATTTGGCCAGGGGTATTTCTTTGAGGTTGGTCCTTTATAATTAGATATACATGACAGTATGACAGCAGGAATGGTTGGCAGTTTGCATTGCGCCAATTCTTTCGAATTCTGTTTAGACCATTTATTTTTCACAGCGACTGAATAGATAACGAACCAAGACATAATATAACCCCTCCCACGACACCATAATAAACACCGTCTCATGTGAACAGCTAAAGATGATATCTCAATAGTCCCCTCCCCGGCCCGGTTGTTTACAATGCGTTGGCGTTGATAAACCTATATTCTGATGTATAATCAATATCATAGATGGTGCCATTAGCGTCTAATTGCTTAAAGATGGGATCAGACTCCGTTTGGAATACGCTACTGGCCACTGTTGTTAGCGCACGAGGTAGGTCGCTCAAACTTTATATTTGATACATATAGGTTTTTGAATAATATGAGGATAAATGAACCGAAATAGCCCGCAATCTAATTTTGGTACTTCCTGATATATAATCTTGTCAAGGCACCAAACCCGATATCCTGGAACGTTCCATCTACACAAACCTTTGGACCGAAAGCTAAAGGCGATCGCATTCGATCGTGGAACTGCGGCAAGTCGGGGGTTTTATCAACAAGCATCATTTCAATTCGAACTATGGCAGGGTGTGTAGTAAAGATCTAGTTTTAAATGCAAAAGCTATCGAGACTAATCTAACAATATATCAGAGGCAATCTAGAGATAAGAAACTTAGGAATACCTTAGAATGCCATCAACCTCTGCCCCGATCGCTCAATGACAAACTGTGTCTATTACCTTCCCGACACCAACAGCGTTCTAAAAGTAGGCTATGGCGTCAAGCAGATTGAGGCCGAAAATTTGCGTTTGCTCAAGTCTAAGACCACGGTACCTGTACCCCAGGTGTATGAATTCTACGAGAAGGATGGCGAAGGTTACCTCCGGATGTCAAAAGTTGAAGGCAAGCCGTTGGTTGGTGTTTGGAAAATGTTTTCTAAGGAAAAACGAGCGAAAACTGTATCTCAACTTCAAGGATACATCAAACAGTGGCAGGGTCTTACCAGCGATGTGTATAGTGCTATAGGTGGGCGCCCGTGTCAAGACATTTTTTTCAGCCACTGTAGCCCAGCATTGAAAAGCACCCTAATATACGGACCTTACACCTCGCGCGAGGAGTACAATGTAGGATTAGCGGAAGCAATCGACAAATCCCGACCCGCCGGCATTATAGATCGCTTCCAGGAAAATATAACCCGAAAAGTGTTATACTTGGGCTTAGAAGACGACACAAAGGTGTTCTCCCATGGCGACCTGCATCTGGGAAACATTATGGTAAATGAAGACGGGGCCATTACTGGCATACTTGACTGGGAAACAGCCTGCTTCAGGTATCGCGCACGGGACTCTGCCTGGATTGATGCTATCAATAGTATTTTCCCAGATGACAACAAGGTCAATTATAGCATTTTTGAGGAGCTGGAGAAGGAACTGGTCTTTTATTGTGGCTTCTAGTGAACTAATCTATTGATCTAAGCTTCTATTAAAATATAACTAACTTGATTATTATTATAAATTAAAATGATTTAACAAAATTAACCCAAGTTTTGTAAACCTTTTCACGTCTATATTATATAGAATAATAATAACAATATAGATTTGATTATACGAATAGAATAAGAATGATATAAGTATAAAAGTAAATTTATCCGTAGTACATATGCTTAAATGTTGGTCTGGTCTGGTTTGGTTATGTGTACGATTTATTGGATGGGGATCTTAGGGAAAGCCTGGTCTCGGGGTTCTACATACGGTACGTACAGAACGGATTCGTGAGTTGCAGAGCAACCACCACACAAAAGAATCTAAAATACATATGTTGAGCGGCTTGCTGACTAATTTGCTAACAGCAGCCTTTACCACAAAGCTGGCCAGATGCATTTTCACGTCAATTATATTTATTGTATTACAACCTTATAAAACCCCTCCTTAATTGGCCCCCGAGGAACTCGATCACCGGCTACAGTCGTGCCCAGGTGCCTCAAAACCTATCAATCCACTGCCAAAAGTCGGGGGAACAATAATGCTCCCGCCAAACCGACCAGCGGTAGCGCATCTGCTGCTACCGCTACTGCTCCGTAATACGTTGTGCGCAGCCGAATCCGGAGATCCCAGCATCCTCTCCAGCGAGATACAGCGCGTCTCGAACGAGTCGCTGCTATGGGGTCCTTATAACCCTAGCTTGTATTTTGGGATGAGGCCCAGGATACCTAAAAGCTTGAACCTGGGGTTGATATGGGGCAACGTGGAGGAGTTTAGCACGGCGCAGAAGTGTGAGTTTTTTAAATATATATTCATTCCGTTATTCAATCGACTTTTCTCCAAAAAGTGAAATCTTATTTTTATTTATTTGTCTTGAAAATTGCTGACCGACTAAATGTTACTGCGCAGCATTTCGACACACCTGTGAGCAGGGTGATGAGATGAAGGGCTACGGCTGGGTCGAATACGATGTCAGAACCGGGGGCAAGCAGGTGATACACGACCAGGGCAACAAGATTGACATTGAGATTGAACTCGTCAAGATTCCGGGGGGTAACAATGGTAAATATATTATGACCTTTGAGCAACTATATTGCGAGGAGGAATAGGCCTAACGAGTACGGTATAGGCGGTAGCTGGGGAGCTAGGGTTAAAGGGAAAGTACGACCTGGTGGTACGTTGGATCTTTTGACCCATATGACTTTCCGAAGACCCGTTCCTCAGGCACCATTTTTGCTGATTAGATACCTCCATGTAGCACGCCGTGATTTGAAAACTTCAGCCATCGTCTGGGCCGGTCTGGAGGGAGAAGGTTCCATAAGCCTGGAAAATGAACCGGATGACCTGGTACCTTGGAAATTCCGCCTTAGATGTATCCTCGACGGAACGGTGATACTAAGTTTGTGAACTAGGGACTCACAGGGCCTGTCAGACTCAGAGGTACTTCTCCCGGCCTCGACGGTTTTCAGATCGAGGTCACGGAAGGACCCGATACGAATTCCCCACCCACACGTCTGGATCCGAGGATGGAAAGTTTAGAGGGTAATTTCGACATCACTCGGAGCTTGTACCGATCAGAGTCGTACCCGGGCCAGCACCTCTGGCAGATCAAAAGTGAGTGTTCTCGACATGTTTTTCAGGTTAAATCTCCAAATATATCATTCTAGCAGCTGACAGTGACCTTCAGATATAATATTCATGGGAATGAAGACCAGATTTGACAAGCTTGTGGCTCACTTTGGGGTCGAGGATCTTCCACCTCCGTGGCAGGCATTGACCATTCAGCCTCAATATGGGCCGGGGAATATGCATGTTGTTCAGCGGGTTTACGAAGGATCTTTCGAGGTAAGATTAAAGTATTTGAAGAATGGTGGTGCTGGATCCACTAATCGATTTCAAAGTTTGATATTCTTTTCTCTTCGGACTCGGCTTCAAAGCCGGTAACTTGTAAGTGCCTGATATGAGGATATAGCACTCTACGTCACTAATTAGTTCTCGCCGCAGCGAAAATCGTGACCGAAAAGATCAAGGAAAACGAAGAAAGCTTCGGCACCCGTTTCGACAAGACTTTCAAACGCTACGCACCGTTTGACACTGAAAAGTACGAAAAGTTTTCCAGGGAGCTGTTCTCAAACCTGCTCGGCGGCATCGGATTTTTCCACGGTACCTCGCTCGTTGACAGATCTGAATATCTCGAAGACGAGGAGAATTTCTGGGAGGCCGCCAAAGCGAACCGCGAGAAGGATCTGGGACAGCTGGAAGGGCCTACTACTCTATTCACCTCGATTCCTAGTCGTCCATTCTTCCCTAGAGGGTTTCTTTGGGATGAAGGATTCCATTTGCTGCCCGTTATCGAGTGGGATGTTGATCTGGCGTAAGTTACTTGTCCTTGATACCTAAGATCGGATTCGTTCTAACATAAAATAAAAATTAGTATGGAAATTGTGAGAAGCTGGTTCAATCTCATCGACGAGGACGGCTGGATCGCCCGAGAACAGATACTCGGTGAAGAAGCCCGCAGCAAAGTCCCCAAGGAATTCCAAACCCAATACTCCCACTACGCGAACCCTCCGACCCTCCTCCTCGTCCTGACCAGATTTATCGAGAAATGGACTCACCACGCCGGCTCCCAAGCACCAAGCATCCAAGGTGAACTCTCCCAGATCTTAGAACAGTTCGCCTCATTCGGCGGCGACGGCATCCCCTTTGCCATCCTAGCATCAGCGGAACCCTACCTCAAAAACATCTACCCCCTCTTCCGCCGTCAGTACTATTGGTTCCGCGAAACCCAATCTGGCGACCTGCGCACCTACGACCGTAACGCGTTCTCCGGGAAGGAAGGGTACCGGTGGAGGGGTAGGGCTCCTGGTTACTGCCTTACCAGCGGTATCGACGACTACCCGCGCGCCGAGCCGCCGCACCCGGGTGAGCTCCACGTCGATCTGATCTCCTGGATGGGATTCGCTGCAAGATTGATCAAAAATATCGCCTTGGTGCTGGGGGAAACTGATGATGCGAAGGAGTACGGCAGGCACGAGGAGGCGATCCTGCGCAATATCGACGATCTTCATTGGGATAAGAAGCACGGGTGCTACTGCGATGTTACGATCGACGACTTTGAGGAAAGCGCGCGCGTCTGCCATGTAGGATATGTTTCCATATTCCCGTTCCTGCTGGGGTTGCTACCAGGTGATTCGGAGAAGCTTGGGTCGATATTGAATATTATTGGGGACGAGGAGCAGCTCTGGAGTCCGTTCGGACTGAGGAGTTTGAGCAGGAAGGACGAGTTTTACAGCAAAGGGGAGAATTACTGGAGGGGACCGATCTGGGTGAATATGAACTATTTGGCAATTCTGAGGTTGAAGGTGAGAGGTTCTTTAAATTTGGTTTCGTGTCGTCTTTTAGATAGGGAGAGCTAACAAGTAGGATGCAGGAATACGGCTCGGTGAAGGGACCTAATCAGAAGAAGGCGGCAGAATTGTACAAGGAGCTGAGGACGAATGTCGTGAATAACGTCTTCAAGGTTTGGAAGGAGACGGGGTTCGCGTGGGAGCAGTACGAGCAGGAGACAGGGAACGCAAAAGGTGTGCAGCACTTTTTGGGGTGGACGTCACTGGTTGTAAACATCATGGCATTGCCCGAGACGGTGGAGATTATCCCCACACCGGAGAAGGGACACGATGAATTATAAAGAGTGCTTAGTTGAACATGGTTGAATGATGGATCTATAAGGTTTGTGCTACGATATAGTTTTGGGTAAATTAAAATGTTTCCCATATGCTTGAAGCCTGGATATACGGTATGCGGGTTAGTTAAAAGTATTGTTCCGGTGATCAGCTTTTGCAGCGCCCGAACGCCAGTATAAAAATACAATTTAGTTGGCAAAATGTAACGAATAGCGTGCTTCTTTGCGAATAACGATTATTAGTCACGTCAACGCCGTCGCTCGTCACGGTCTCGGTCCCGATCTCGTCTATCGTGATCTCTTCCCTCCTTCCGGTCGTCACGTTCGCGATTCCTTTTCGGACTTCTGTGGGGGGATCTCGATCGATCTCGCCTTATCCGGTCACTCTGGTGCTTCTTTTCCCTTTCCCGTGAACGTGATCTCGAACGGTGCCGTCTGGGTCTGTCCCTTTCCCGATGCCTATCTCTATCACCGGACCTGGATCGATGCCTACGATGTCTTGACGATCTTTCACGGTTATCCCTGTCTTCATCCCTTCTCCGCCTGTCGTTCCTGTCACTGCCTCTAACTCTACCGTCGAGATCGTCACCTTGCCGCGATGGTGCCGGTTTCCACTGAACCTCGTCGTTCCCCTTGGCGTTCCCGGCCATCACCTCCCTCTCGCCACCGGCATACAATGGCAATCCGATTCTTCCAAACCCGACCCCCTTCTCATTACTCCCACTATCCCTCTCATCACCGATAGCTTCGGCTTCTTTGATCGCCCGATCAACCTCCCCCTGGCTCAGCTCCCCTTCCGTCTTTCTCTGCGCGACCTTGAACCCTAGAGCCGCGCTCAGGGCATCATTCTCAGCCTCCTTGATCTTTCTAATTTCCTCGGCTCGCGCTTTCTGTCTGTCCAGGTCAGCTTGGTCATCGGTACCCCGCGCGTACCACTGTATGTCACGGTTTTGCTGCCATCTGCCGGTGGGGGCCTTGACTGATACGCCGAGGTAGTATTCGCGATCCTTGGAGTCTTTGACGTCTGACCATTTGAATTCGCCGAGGCCGCCGCTGGATATTATGTTAGCTGTGATACCAGAGGCGTAGCGATGGTGGTGATTTGAAACATACCGACTGCCTTCCCGTATTGGGCCTTTGAGGAGATCCATTGTTTGATATATACTTAATTATGATGCAAGGAGAGTGTATTCTGGACGGTGAGGGCGTTAGGATGTCGTTTGTTGCGTTGTGTTAGATGTTTGTTCGTGGAGTCTTTCCTAATTAGGATTAGACCCACGACGTCTGCTGCAACACATGGATCGCCAGCCACGCCAGTTTCCGTGTTGCCCCGCAACGCGAAAAAGGGAACGCGCCTGGAAACCCAGCCATTCCAATATTAAAGCGAAAAAAGGAGATGGATGGGCCCCTCAAAGAAATTTTGGAGGTTATAATCTTCCACCCTAACGGAAAGAGGAACTGTGATTCCTTTTCTCTTTCATTCTCTTCCTCCTCCTTCCTCTACGCGGTATCACCAGCTTCAATCTTCTCGCCGCGTCCGGATTTTCAAAATAAGAATAAATATCATCATTCTTCGAAGAATTTCTTCTCAGGTCGTAATTGTCTGCCCATTTTACCTACCTAACAACCAACCAATCTCCCCGCCACATCATCATAATCATCATCATCATCATCATCATCATCAGAAAGCTATCTGCGACCGACATTGCAAGACATCGCAAAATCCACCAATCGTAGTAGTCTTTATATCACGCTATCCATCCATACCGGATAGCGACAAGACCACCACCGCCTTATCTACCTACAAACCGCCAAAATGGCGCCCACAAAACAAGCATCCAAAAGACCCTCTGTGGGCACCAAAACGGCACGAAAGAGCGTAGGCGGCAAGCGACGGTCATCAGGAGTACAACGTAAGTTTTTTTATCTTATACTTAAAAACATCTTGATCGAAACAATCACTAATCCAAATAACTTTTAGCCGGCGATCCTATTCCTGTTAGAAAAAACCATAGGTTCAAACCCGGTACCGTCGCCCTTCGCGAAATCCGCCAGTATCAAAAATCCACCGATCTCCTCCTCCGTAAACTCCCGTTCAGCAGGCTGGTCCGTGAGATTTGCGCCGACCAGGTCGATATCGTGAACAGCCAGTTCAACAGGAAGAACGATTCGATGAGATGGCAGAGCCAGGCGCTGCTGGCGTTACAGGAGGCGACCGAGGCGTTTCTAGTGCATTTGTTCGAGGATGCCAATCTTTGCGCCATCCATGCGAAGAGGGTGACCATAATGCAGAAGGACATTCAATTGGCGAGGAGAATTAGAGGTGCATTTGGAGGGTTGGGTTAAATGGTGCACAAACGAGGGGAAGAGGAGGAGAGAAGACTGCATTTTTTTGAATTCATGTTTTCTGATCTCACGTTGTTTTTTTTGGTAACGATGATGGGAAGGACATGGCATCATTAATTCTTTTTCGATGGTACATATTTGCATACAGATTACTTGGTATCTTTGTATTTGTCGTTTATAGGCGTCATCATGGGGTTCTTTGCGCAAACGGCGTGTTCTTTTTTCTTGATGGGTTTCCTTGGGCTTTGCTGACTTGATTCTATCTATTTCGCTGGGCCACGGCTTATTGTGGATGAGCTCATGAGGCCTGTATCATGGAGCGGACACCTGTATCTTCTCTTTTGTCATAATGCCATTGTGATTAGCACTTTGGTAGATTCGTTCCTTTGTTGGAGAAAAAATGAAATATGAAAAAACAATTTATAATTATACAATCGAACCCTCCTCACAAGACCTTTACTATAAAAAGTAGCTTGTATTTGACTAAAAATACACATAAAGCAGCTATATGCAGCAGGTTGCGATAATATCACCATATAAACCGCCCCGGCGCTATCGAATTATTAGTTCCAGCAGTTATCCTTCACGCTTCCTCCTCCATTGCATTCTCGCCTTCAGCAGGAGTCGCATCCTCATCCATAGCACCATCGGGATCTGCAACCGCGCCACTGATCCTCATAGCTTCCTCAGCTTCCTCAATATCGCTCTGTCTCTTCAAAGCCCTCAACCACGACCCAGCCCACCACTTTAACCACCCAGCATCCTCTTCACTCGTTCCTTCGGGGGGCGGTACCGTACCATCCGCATATTTGCCCAAACTCTCCATGACAACCTTGAACAACTCCGCCTGTTCCGCTTTCGCAACATCGTGTCCCTGCTCCACCATAGCCATCTGATCCTCCGGCAAATCAGTAACACTTCTCGCCACCGCCAAATTCCTCGTTCTTGATACAACTTTTCTCGTAGTTGTGTTGACCATCTCCCACGCATGGCCCCTCGGCAAAGTATCCCGCCCTGCATCCAGAATAACCCATTCGATAACACTCAGCGGCGTCAAGATGGAATAATTCAAGAGTTTGTCGATAACGTTCGATCCAATGCCTGCCTGCTCGTGCCAGTACCTCATAACCGTGCCCACGATTTGCCGTTGCGCATTGTTCGATTCCTGGCCTAGCTGCGTGAGTTTATCCTTGCATCTCTCGATGCAACTCAAAACGTGCGACAGCGATTTGGCGCCGATGTGGCAGATGCACGTCATGTACATATCCCTGGCGTACTTTGACGGATCCGGTAGTCCCTTGTTATTGGCCGCATCGGTGATGGCATTCATGAGCGTGTCGACTTCTTCGTTCGGTGCCTTCTGTCGGATCAGGTTGAGAAGTTGCTTTCCTTCCTCTGGGAACGCAATGTCGTCGGCCTCGAATTTGAAATCCGGGAGTTCCTTCTCCTTGTCTTCCGGGACGAGATGGAGGTATTCTTCGGGTAAGGTGCTCTTGACGCGGTTGGCAAAACTCAGGCGCATTTCCTTTTCGACGGCTTCGCGGATGAACGAACGCTTCGGGTGAACTTTGGGTAATTCGAGGTCGACAATCCTGATAACATGTTAGCTAGGCTTGAAGAAAGGGCGCTCAAAAATTCAGAGAGTCTTACCATTCAGTCCACTTCCAGGTGTAACCGAAATTACTCAAGTGATGGGCAAACCAGTCAATGAACCGGTATCTCAACTCGACATCCATGGATTCCAAATTCCGGTACAGATATCGGATGGCCCGACCGAGCGAAGGAGCAACCGCCTGTGGTGCCAGCTTGCAGACTTCGGTGAGGGTAGCGTGATAGTAAACCAGCTTGTGCTCCGGCTGTGGTAGTTGGAAGATGTTTGTAAAGATCGCATCGACACAGATATCCTCTGGTTTCCAAGTCGATTTGCCTTCTGGTACTTCGGAGATCTTGTCGAATGGAGTCGCGCGCTTGATGAAGGCATTTGGAGCAAAGTAGCAGTCAACGTCGATGAGGAACCGAGCACACGCAATACGGTTGAAGTCGAGTAGACCGATAGTATCGCCGATTGCATCTCGGAGGATAGAAGAGGTGATCGAAGTGGCGACCGGGACTGTTTCGTACAATGCTCCCTGGAAGACAGAAAAGTAGAGCTTGGGGAATATGGTACCTCCTTCCAAGGCAGTCGGCATCGTGATGCTCGGGAAAAAGTGTTTGGTGGCTGCCTCCAACTCGGCATGGAACGGTTCCCATGGGCGGGCGAGGATCTCGAATTTGAAACCCGAAGCGGCTTCTTCCTTAAGGGCGTTTAATAGTAGCGTAGTTGTCTGTTAAAATGTTAGCTGCTAAGCCAATAAATGCATTCTGTGAACTGTACGAACATTCATAGCAGGGTAGGGGGCATTCGGCCCAGTATAGGGAGATAACATGGGTTCGACCGCAGAAACAACTTGCATTCCCTCCAATCGTTCTATCAAGCCGGTCAAAAACTCTTCGGTGATACCACCGGGGGCAGAAGTAACGATGTAGGGGATCGTGATCAGGATGACATAGGACAATTCCTCGGAAAGACCCTAAACACTCGTTAGTTTCAGTCGGAAATGGTGTGGTGTCGGAAATTCTTACACTGCTCCCTCCTTCAGCAGCCAGATCACCAGTAAGATTGGCAAGATCGTTGAGTAGAGTTGCAACGCCTTCACCATCTAGCATGCACGAAACCGACGCCATGAACCTCAGCGTAAGCTTGAAATTCCTCCACTCGCATTTGTCGAGATATTCTTGCAACTGCGTCACGAACTCATCCATAACCAATTTTCCGATTTCATGTTTTTGAGCATTTGCGCAGAGGACGATGGCGGCCACGAATGGTATTTTGAATGGCTGTTCGACAACTCTGAAGAGAATGTTAGCTGCAGTTATACGGTGGGAGTAGGTTAAGAAATGTTAGCTATTCGTACAGAGTTTTGACAAGTGTGGTGAATCCTTTACGGATAGCCTCGTGGTCCCAATGAGCGGATAGCGACTTTGCAATAGATCTGATCGAGTCTTCGACTTTGATGAGAGGCTGGATACAATGTTAGCCTTTCGTCTGTATTTCACACCAGTAGAAAGCCAAAGAGTTCAGTTCCGAGAAGGAAAGGATCCGGTAGCCTACAGATTCAGCGATAGCAAGAACATCCTTCCTCAAACGGACCATAGGGTCTTCATATCGAGGCCTCTGCTGGCGATAGTCGCGCTCTTCGTCATCTACGGAAACGGGGATGTCAGCACGATCGGTGTTCCGACGTAGGAACCAGGAGAAACCAGAAGGAATTGGGTCCAACAATGAGGTGAAGTCGAATCCAGGTTCCGTTACGCACCCTGATAACGTCTCTTCTTAAAGTGCTGTGGTCGTTGGTCGCGATATCCTCCTCGATCTCCCCGGTCTCCCCGGTCTCTGTTGTCCCGTTCGTAGCGGCCGCCACGGTCAACCATAGTTTCGGCAAATGTGAATTCGGAGTTCTCCTTGGGATGGTAAGAAAGGATACGGGTTCGAGATTATGTTGGCGTTGCGATGGGTGGTTTACTGATGAAGGGGGATTGGTTAGGGGTGGAAAGCCGAAGGAGATGGCGAGACGCGTTTGGCTGCAATGTTCGTCACCGAAAAAATTGGGGCGGGAGATGAGGCACTCCCCTGCCACCACAACCAGACCTTGGGGAATCGAATCAAGCGCTCATTGCATCTCAACGTAATACCACAAACAGCTTTCCAGATAGCAAAATGGCCGCGGAGTCGATAGCTATCACGGTCGAGCTAGCGTAGGTTTCTTGTTAATGTTTACTTGAACAAATCACAGCTAATATACGCATCCGTCAGTGGTGGCCTCGAGATCCTGTTCAATCACAAGCGAAATCTCGATGTCGAAGTGCCTGCTAAAACCCCAGAAGGGACCGCGACGAATGTGGATGACCTGGTCAAGCATCTCTGCGACCACTATATGACAGATTCGCGGAGGGATCTCTTTGAGCTTCAAGGCACAGTGTATGCATCACCATCCCACCACCCGTGACCTGGCAACTAATTTATATCGCCCCGAAACAGTCGACCAGGCATTCTAGTTTTAATCAACGATGCAGATTGGGAACTAGAAGGCGAAGGGAAATACGAGCTGCAGCCTAAAGACAAGATACTCTTTGTTTCCACGCTACACGGCGGCTGAGCTGTCTATCATACAATCAAACCAAGGCGCTCTCACCTTGAGTCGTCATCATCCTCTCTCGTGGACATGACCACATCTTCCATCTCGCCACCGTCTAGTCCATCCTGCCCTTCGTTCTGGTTTTGGACATCAGAGTCGTCTATATTATACAAGTGTTTCCAGTCTTCGATTTCCTCCAATGTGAACCGGAGTCGATCTCGCATCGACTCGACTGCATGCTGGCCTAGCAGCAGTCTGAGAGGAGGTTTCTGACAATGTGCTAGCTATTTGTACAATTGTTCGTTAGATTTTCATTTCAACAGAAAAGTTGGATTATATTGTCACAAGCGAAACATACCTCCCAAACCATCTCGGCAACCTTCAGGCCGCTAGTTATTTGCTTGTCTTGTATCCATTGTACCATCCTTCTGGCATGATTGGACGGCGATGTCAGGCTGGAGTACGCTGGTGAAGGCGTACCCAAAAGGAAGTGTGCCCAATTCGGTATGGCACCGTGGGTATCCTGAGTCGGCCTTCGAGTTGACAGTCAGTCGCTAGGACTCGATACTATGTAAATATTGATGAGAGGAAGGCACACTCATCCCGCTTTGCCAGCCCCGCTATAACGAGTGAAACTTTCACATTGTACGGCTCCAGCTCATACATCAAAGACTCTATAAAACCCTCGACTGCCCATTTCGAACCACAGTACCCTGATACGGTGTTAGTAAGCCCAAGACACGGATTCACGAAATGATAGAATCCATAATCATACCTCCCAATCCGGGTAGCCCAAGAAACCCAGACGTCGATGAAAATATGATAAATCTTCCTTCTTTTCGCTTCCGGAAGTACGGTACCGTTAGGTGCATAATATGGAAGACACCCATAAAGTTGGTGTCCATCTGATCACGAATCTCGTATTCATCCTGGTCCTCGCAGGCTCCGATCACGCCGTAACCGGCACAACTGCAGATCCATCGAAAATATTAGCCAAAAATCGTTCTCCCTGATAGTAACCCTTTTATATGCCTCAATTGGCGTGATATAATTATAAAATTGTATAAAAACATACTTTACCACAACATCCAGCTTTCCCCATACGTTCAGCGCGGTATCTACTGCCTTTGATACACTTTCTTGGTCTCTGATATCACAAACGGTGAAGTAGCTGTTGGGATGCGTGGGAGGTGGGTTGCTCTCATCCGCCCCGGTTTTGCCAACCTGGATGACCTTGTCATTTTTTGCAAGCGCGATTCCGGAAACGGTACGCCCGAGGTGGCCGGTTGCTCCAAAGATCTAATTGACGGACACGTCTTTATAATCAGATGGTAGGTTTCGATTTGAATGGAGATCCGCTCGATTGAATTTTTTATAATACACGATTGCCTTGAGATATAAGGAGAACATGGGGCTTGGTGACCGAATAACAAGACCTATATCGCGAAAATAGACGACTATCTTATCATGCAAGATTGTGGAGGACACAGGGAACATCTGGGTCGGGGCGATTGACATGCAAGTAAAGCTTGAACTCACCAGCCAAACCAGCTGTGGGATGGGTTCGTCTTTGTTGACTGGGCCAGCGGAAGCGGGCAGACCAGCCGTAGGAGCTGTAGAAGTGGCATGATCTGAAGAATGATGCGGTGGAGACGTGCTCCGACTGCTGACATCCATGCTGACAGGTTCGGCCATGACCTAGCTTAGGCCATGGTCACGGTTAACAGTGATACAGTCGATACGCCAAGGTGGGGGGACCTATTCACACAATTGACCGCTCTGGGCCCGAGCCGGTACCGATTGATCGTCGAGCGTGCCCGTGGAATGGGAGTCGGACGTTGTGGATGATTGATCAAGTGAGATGTGCCGTTGAAGATGAGGTCTGGTAGACGCGATAGACGCGGCTCCAAAGACGTTGGGTGGTGACGTTGCTTGGCGGACTGGCAACCTTGTTCGCTTGTTTGGGCAGTGCGAAAAATTCTGGAACCAAAATTTCTCGACTCTCCGACTATTATCAAAATCATCGAATCCTCAGCCATCCCGTGTGCACCCCACCCTCGCAGTGCAGCCTCATCGCACATTCCGGGATTACCACCATATCGCGGCCGGATTAAGGGATTCCATTCCTTGCGACCTCGCTCCCTGCTTTTTCCTCGCCCCTCCAACCAGGCCCGATCTAACCCCCCACCTCGTCGGCTACCGACCTCAACGGCTTCGCAATGGACAAAGTGGCGGAAGACCAGCTCAACTGGCTAGCCCAGAATCCCTTTGCCTCAATAATCAACGAAGGACTATCGTCACTGTCTTCGAGACGGGATGCTCTCGATTTACCCAATCCCGGAACGTTCGAAAATGTCGCGGCCGACGTCACCAAGGGCGTCTTCTTAAACAACTTACAGTTCACCGGTTTAAGAGCAGATATCGCAAAAGTCTTCGGAGTCGCTCCTTTATTTAATGTTTCACATTCGTTCAATATGGGCCTCGGAGGGCCAGGTTCCTTACCACCATATACATTTTCAGCTCTTTTCGGAACAGGCAAGGTATGTTCGATTTTGTCGCTTCTCGTGATGCTCAGAAACTATAAACGAAAATTGACAGTAGAGCTAACTTTACTTTATTGCATCCGTACAGACATTTTGCCAAGCAAATGTCGACAATGAAGGACAACTGTCGGCACGATTCAACTACAGGTGGTCTCCAAAGATGGTCACACGGTCTAGCGTCCAAGTAGCGGCGGGATCCTCCCAGGCCATGTTACAACTCGACCAGGATTACATTGGAAAGGACTTTACGGCGTCACTGAAAGCTTTCAATCCGAGCACGTTAGATGGTGGATTAACCGGCATCTTCATTGCACAATACCTACAATCCATCACGAAATCTCTAGCGCTCGGCCTGGAAACGGTCTGGCAACGACAGTCGATGGCGGCTTCCCCGGAAGCTTTAATCTCGTACGCGGCTAAATATCAGGGCGCGGGGTGGACCGCCAGCGCTGGTCTGCAAGCTGCCGGTGGTCTTCAGTTGACATACTGGCGGAAATTGGCTGAGCGGGTGGAAGCTGGTGTTGAGAGCACTCTAAAAGTTGTCCCGGTAGCAGCAGGTGTGTTTGGAGGAGAGGGCCTTACCACAATCGGCGCCAAATACGACTTTAGAAATTCGAGTTTAAGGGCACAGATCGACACAACAGGCAAGCTGGGTGTTTATATGGAGCGGAGGGTCGCTCCGATGGTATCATTGACGTTCTCAGGAGAGATGGATCACTCCAAGGTTTGTGCGACATTCTTTAAATATGACATGGAAGAAGTATTGTGGTGTTTTGAGATCTAACCCATGGTATTTTAATTACAGAGCACCGCCAAAGTCGGGTTGTCAGTGTCAATCGAAAATGCCACAGAAGAGGTCATGGAACAACAACAGAACGCACCATCGATACAGATTCCGTTCTAAATGCATGAGCTAGGAAGATTCGGTTTACCCACCCGTGTGTAAAAATGCCTTGAGACCAGGTACATAAAATCTCACCCACACCATTATCTATAAACATCACCTGTACATAATTCGGATGTTTACTTTTTTCTTCTCCTTACTATCCATCACACATACGATGTTTGTATGCTAGAACTCCTTTTGCTTCCTTTATGTGTGTGTGTGTGTGTGTATGTGTGTGTGTTTGGTATGACACTGATTGAAAGGATCGCTCTGCATCTATTTTAAAAGCTTGTTATCGGGACAAGAGAGGTGATTTTACTCTAGAGACGGCGAGACTTATATTTGGGGGAAGGATTTGGGTATGGCTCAGTGTTCTGTAACCATCATGTATTATAGTCTAACGAACACCATTTCGGCTCCTATTATGATGCCAGTAGCATTTTGCGGCATGCCTGAAGTAGAGATTTCAATATATACAGGGCGTCATGATGTAAAGTCACCAACGCCACATTATCAAATCCGTTGAAATTTCGAGGCGATCCCACCCAGCCTCATCACACTTTTTCCAGGTAAACCCGCCGACCTTCGATCTCAGCCCTGACGACGAAATTATCACTCACATATTCGGTGATTGGATACCCGATCCTACGGTACCTTTTTCCTTTCGCGGATACCCACCACGGAAGATAACCGAACCTTAGACATGGCGAAGGGCCGTTGCATTCGTCGGTTGCGCGCAACGGACAAGAATGATCTTCGCAACCATCGGACCAATTGGCATCACCTGATAAGCTAAAACAATTGACCGAAAAAAAAAAACTTCGGGAGCCCGGAAGAGGTTAATAACGCGCGCCAACGGGGAGGCAAACTGATTTTTTCCAAAGAAAAATTAGAAATTTTCAAAAGCCCGTCATTGGGGGGTGGTTGAGTCTTAATTCTCAAGGGTTTTCAGCGAATAACAGATCGATATTGGAGCTCTGAGGATGGATTTAGGGAAAGCGGTTGAGCTCGATTTTATCTCGAATGCTAACCAATCAAGGAGATCCTCAATGGCATCCTCGGAGAATTATGCGAAACTGGCATCTTGCTGTTGGGTAGCTAAGCTTAACGGCAAGATGTTACTACTCGCCATTTCCCTCTCACAAGCGGGTCACATGGTCACACACACACATGCTACCAACCCCAAGCTTCTTTGAGCTGTTCAGGGCCATAGCTCTCCCACGATACTCCGTGGCTGCTTATGCACGGTGATTCGATCATTAATTTCGATATCATATCGAAAAATCTTCAAGCGGCAAAACAAAAATTAAACGAATGCAACCGGTCGAGGCTTTTAATGCACTCAGATCAAAAAGATTGTACGGCACGTCAGTTTCCTTCCATTGAAGAGAGAGAAAAATGACCGGGGAGCGGGTCATGCAGCAACCTTTCACATTTTTATTTATTTTTTATTTTATTTTTCTTTGTGGGAGGGGTTGGGTTCGTCCGGCGCACCAAATCAGAATCGATCACGAGGTCCATCTGAGAACAGAAAAAGTAAAAATATTACCTTTTCCCTTCTTCCCCCGCCTGGGTTCAAGGGAGGAAAGCAGGGCGATCTGGCGAGGAGAGATCAGAGCTTCAGCTAAAGAGGTCGGGGAATCAGAAAAACGGTTTACTGATGCCCGTAGACGGATTGGAATATTCTGAAACCCCCAAACATCAAAAAATCACCTGAGTTAACGATGACCACCACACGCACCGCATCTCATCGCCGCATAAGATTTTAAATCTGGACGAAATCTCTTCCCTCTGGAAGCCTTCTGGAAGCGCGAAAGAAGCTTGGAGGGGCTGGGTTGCCGAAGGGTTCAAGGTCTGGCCTTTTTTTGGGGTGCGGGTTTCCCAGTCTCTGCATCTTGCATTTACCTCATCCTTGCTCGCTTTTTTTTCCATTCTTCGGTTTTCATTCCGTCGGCAAGGTTTTTTTTTAGCTGTCCTCACTTTCTCATTCTCACCGTAAGTTATGCTTTCCTCTCGTTTGAAGACACGATGCAAGCGCGGCACGGGAAAGAGGGAGCCAATTGGGATATTTGACGTGGAGAGGGCAACGACATCTGGTAGCAATATTGAGATAAGAGAATGCACATATGACAGGTACTGCAATGGCAGTTGTTTCCAGGGTGCTCGCTCTCTTCCTCGGAACTTAATATTGCACCAGCTACCCAACCCGAACACAGAAAAACAGAGAGAGAAAATTAATTAAAAAAAGGCAATGAAGAAAGCAAGATATGACCGTGTACTTTCGTCATTGCCGGTTAAGCGTGTCAAGATCTCGGAGGGGCACGTTTTCGCTTTCTTTACGCTTGGTCGTCGACTTTTCTGCTCAACTAGATCTTTTTTTTCCTGATCTAACGATTTCAGAACGGGCCACCTGACACATTCTATATTCGTACCCAACAGATGGCAATAAGGAATTATGTGCATAAGCAAACGTCATAGCTCGGTACGAAGGTAGCGAGCTTAGTTGCTTAGGTTGCTAAAACGTCACTTCTCAGGCCATCTCAACGGCTTGAATTTTGAATTTTGGGTTTTTGGGGTTTGAATTTTCTTTGTAGAGAAACCTGGTGGTCACCCTTTTGTATTGTATCTGGACGGGTATCAAAATGTTATATCCATGGATATCTGCACATCTTTGACATCTTCGCTGAGAACTACTGGGTTTCTGATTTCGCCTTTCCTTTCTTTTCCGTGATAATATCTCGAGTTTCCAATCTTATCGATAAAGACACTCGGGTGGTTTCCGGAAATTGGATTGTGGATGTATATCAGAAAGAAAGCGGCAAGCAGCAGTGTTTATTCACCTCGAGTCTCGCCGTTTAGCCCGAGCTGTTGGAACATCCCTTTTCCGTAAGCCTTATGTCTTTGGTGGGCTAGAATGGTCTTCCTCCGAATTCCTTGTGTGATGCGAAGGTCACCCGAGCGTGCGTCCAAGACGGAACCATCACGTGGGCGTCATCTGGCATCCTAAAGACGGAAGTCGCCAGCTCGTTAGAGACATCTTCAGCCCAGCGGTTCGCTTGAAGCTTCTCAATGGATCATGAGAGGCCGACGATACAGCCCGGACAGCTTGAGCTCTGCTGTTTTCACACACGGTATAGTCAATTGCAGGTTCATCCTATTAAACAGAAAGAAAGAAAAGAGTCGGTAGGTATATCGAGAAGGGGTAAGCTGGAATGATCCGGACTGGACAGAGAACAACCATGGTCTGATGGCCCTGGCCCATGTCGGGGCAGGTGGCATTTTGCCCTTTCTGCCAGCGAATTGACCCCTCTTTCGATGCCATGATGGGGTCTCCACTGCGACAACAGCCAACCAGACGCTGGCCTTGGGCCCTTCCTTCGCTAGAACCCGCAAATTCCTTACATGTTGCATGCTGCGTGACCAGCCCTTCAAAGCAAGCCCAAGCTGCCATCTGTTGTTTGAGAGACATGGGCCATGCCTCCCCGCCGCAGCATGAGCCCAGCTAGTTCAAACCGTGAAGATCAATCGTGGGAGCAGCATCTTTCGATTAAAAATAGCAGGGCGAAAAAAGAAGAAAATTTCCCTCGCTCGCTCTCTTTTCCGACAGAAATATAACCCATGCCTTTAAACTTTGCGCGACGATTCATCTAAAAGGCTAACTCTGGACATATCCGAAATCTTCCAGTCCGGTTTGCGATTTTAATCCCTTCTATTCTTATTTTCATTCTGTCCCATTTTTATATCGATCCAAAATCGTCATTGGTGTTGAGCAGAAAAGAAAAGAAAAGAAAAGAAAGAGTTGGTCTCTTCTTCTTCTCCGCTTCTGCTGTAAGGTACACTTTACATTCACAATATACCGTGCTCCATTCTGGCCCCTCTTTTCCTGTTCCTCTCGAATTCTGCTCTCACCGACAAGCCACTCACGCACGTTTTCTGCGGCACATCATTCAAATTTCAAGGTAAGATTTGAAACTTGTCTGCCTTTTGCTTTGATATCATTGTCTGCCGTCCAAGACCTTCCCCTGCTATCACTCGCAATCGGTCGCTGGCATTGCCATCGCACCCTTAGTGTGGCCTGGGGAAAGTTTTCTTGGTGGCATCCTGTTATTGCGCCTGCATTCCGGACGTTTCTGGGGTACGGCCGGGGACCGCATTTTGCATCTTTCCAGATATCGCCATAGGGAGAACACGGAGAGCAGCAGCGGTGTATTCAATCGTACCATCGTGTATGCCCGCACTTGAGTTTATCCCATTTTAGCCATCCGATCGCCGTTATCCCCGCCAGGCAGGCCAGGAGCAGCAAAGAATATTGCATGCTCTTCCTGTTGGCGAAACGGCAGGTTCGCCATGAACCCTTCGAATCACTCGATGGCACCACAGGACCAAGCGGATGGGTGGTATCAAAGCTGTGCAACCATGCCTGGAATGCATTCGACTCGCCAAAATATCCTTATTTCGACTCTGCATTTGGAAACCCGAATTTTATCTATTTTATTTTATTTTTTTGAGCATTCAACTTCTTTCTCACTCCCACATTCTCATCACGATATCAGAAGCGAGTAAGCTTTCCCAATATCGGGGTTCTTTGTAGCCACTCCTTGGCCCGGGTTTATTCCTTTCCCGTGGTTCGCCAGGGTGCTAGCTAGTTCAAACTTTTGAGCTCACCTGCCCTCCTTCCCAGTACTAAGAACATAAAACCATCGTCGTTGGATAGCACGGTTCCGTCTGTCCAAAAGCCGCTGCTGGTGGTACTTTTGGTGCTCGAACGAACCCCGCTAGCTTTAAAAACCTGCCGGCTGCTCGCCATCCTCGCGGGCCTTGTCCAAAAGGTTATTTTTATTTTTCCCATTTTTTTGTTCAATGCAGGCAAATTTGGAAGAAAAAACCGAAGGGTCCCGTCATTGTAATTTCAAGATTCTCACGATCCCCAAGGTTCATTTAAACTCATTTCCATCCTACTTTCTCAACACCATCTCCTCTTAACCTCTTGATTTCCCTCATTTGTTTTTGGATTCTACGTTTCCCCTCTCCTTTCGGTCTTACTCCGTTCCGGTTCTTACTTTTTGGTGGAAGATTCCTTTCGATATTGCCATACTCCCCGCTTTATAGACAGAATCCACGCACACACGTTCACATACATTCAGACACACATACACACACACACACCTCCGTACGTAAGATACGCACACAGATTCGCACACGCAACTGCTTGGACTGTCAGTATATACGCATATCTTTTGCTTCGTCCGTCATATTTGGAAACCGAATTTTGGCCATTGGTCGGTTGTTTTTGCTCCCCTGCTTCACCCTACACCCTGCCTGCACACACCGAGTTTCCGCACCGTGATCGGGCGTGCTCGCGGCCTCTGAAATCGCTGCTGGCTACCCCTCTTTCTCTGGCACTGGATGGTGTTAATTTTAGGTTCCTGGGGGCATTGCTGTTGTTTTCCTTTGCATGTCGGATAGCTCTTGCGTGTACTGGTGTTAGTCCCGGCGTAGGATGATCAGCAGACCCCAGCGGGAGCTCTATATGGGCTCTGGGAGCTGTCCCGTAGCCCTCGAATTGACCATTCAGCAGAGTCTTTTTTCTTCGTTCTTGCCATTGCTTTCTTCTAGTTCCGCATGCACGAGAGTTTTTTGAGTGAAAGAGAGCTAGCAGAGCTAACCCCAGCACCTGTTTTTTGCCGTTCAGCAGGACCCACCTTCTCCATTTCTTCCAGCGAGGAAGAAGAAACAGAAAGAGACAAGACGAGAGAAATTAAATTGAATAAAAAATCAACCAAACCCTTCCTACCGAAACAGCAAAAAATTCTCCCTACTCCACTTTCCCTCGCGAGCCTCAAAACAACAATCGAGACATCCTCACCACAAGACATCGCATCCCGTCGTTTCGTCCGCTGGCTGTTGCGTGAGCGTTTAGCTTGCCGGGAGCTTTAGAACACCAAGCGTCCGGTAGTCTAATATTCGCAGCCTTTTCCTTCTCTCCATCTCTCTCTCTCTCTCGCTCGCAGAACGTGGCTTTTTGGTATTCTTCGGCCCCTCCTCCGACGTCATCGGACGATAGTAGTGTGTCTTATCGTCGTCGACCGAACAAAGCACATAAGCGTCAATTTCCCCCCTGAGGACCCTGCACCCTTTCGCACCGGCTTGGACCCGCCAATTTAAAACAGAACAGGTAGAGGAAGAGGAACAATAGCAGCCCAATAGTAGCTTAGTTTCGCATCGGATCTTGTGATTTATATATAAAAAAAACCTATCACTCGGAGCCCAGCGAATGAAATACCTGTCGCCCGATTAGCGCCGAGTGTCGAGCAGATCCATTTCGATATTTCATTCCAAGCAAAGCAGACAGCCCAACAAACGCTCTCCTTCTCGTTCTTCTTCTTCTTCTCTCCAACTCACAACCTCCGACAACCACCACCACCACCACCACCACTATCGTCATCATCATCATCATCATCATCATCATCATCATCACCATCACATCGGTTGGCCTCGCGGTGATATCTTTATCGCCATTCATACCGTCTTCTCTCCCGGAGACGACCGACAAATTCTGATCCGACGACTCGTTCGAGGGCATCTGTTAGCGGGAATTTCGCTGCTGCTGGGTCCCATCCTCTCGGCAAGCGTCCACCAACCAACCACACCACCGCTTTTACCCCTCCTGCTATTTTTGCTCACCGTCCCGTCGCCAACACAAGCTGCCCTTCCCGCTCAACCAACCTCCCACAACAGCTCTCCCCTCCATCATCCTTCTCACTTTCTTGAAAAAAAAAAAAAAAAAAAAACACGTCTCGGAACCTCGAGATCTGTCTTCCAGCCTCTCTTCCATCATCAATAATCCTCTCCAGTCGCCAAGGTGGCTCTTTTATAGCTTTCTCCATCTCAAAATTCGGTCACAAACACGATGTCTCAGAATCGGCCATCAGGATTCCCGGGGTTGCGAATGGGAGGTGAGTACAAGTGAGCAGCATCTGTGCAACCCTCGTCTAACGGATGTTCTTGCCTCCTCCATCTAGAAACGGTGAAGGAGAAAGTTCAGGATGGCCTCACCGGCGAGATACGAGAGATGCAATATACACAATGCAAGATTGTCGGCAACGGATCCTTTGGCGTCGTTTTCCAAACAAAACTGTCGCCAAACGGTGAAGATGCCGCCATCAAGCGAGTCCTGCAGGATAAGAGGTTTAAGGTGAGTTTCCCGACGTGATGCTGAGGTACATCTCTCGGCTTGCTAATATGATTCTGAACAGAACCGAGAATTACAAATAATGAGGATCGTTCGACATCCAAATATTGTTGAATTGAAAGCTTTCTATTACTCTAATGGAGATCGCGTACGTTTGACTTGCAATGAGCATACCGAGTCGATCCTAAAGCTAAAATCTTTTTTGCATAACAGAAGGAAGAAGTCTACCTGAACCTCGTTTTGGAATTCGTTCCGGAAACCGTCTACCGAGCTTCCCGCTACTTCAACAAGCTGAAGACCACGATGCCAATCCTCGAGGTCAAGCTCTACATTTACCAACTTTTCCGCTCTCTCGCCTACATTCACTCGCAAGGAATCTGCCACAGAGACATCAAGCCACAGAATCTCCTACTCGACCCGAGCACTGGAATTCTCAAGCTATGCGACTTTGGTAGTGCGAAAATCCTAGTTGAGAACGAGCCAAATGTTTCGTACATTTGCTCGCGATACTACCGTGCACCAGAATTGATCTTTGGTGCTACCAACTACACAACAAAGATCGGTAAGCTGGCACACAATGCTTTTCTGTTCTGTCCTCCTAGAGAGTTGCTGCTCTAACAAAACCTAAACTTTCTGTAGATGTGTGGTCAACGGGTTGTGTCATGGCAGAGTTAATGCTCGGTCAACCTTTGTTTCCAGGGGAGTCTGGGATCGACCAGCTAGTGGAAATCATCAAAGTGCTAGGCACTCCAACCAGGGAGCAGATCCGAACCATGAACCCGAACTACATGGAGCACAAATTTCCTCAGATTAAGCCTCATCCATTCGCTAAGGTATGCTTCTCCTTTGGCATCCCAACACCATACCGTATACTGATCGAGCGTTTCCACAACCATAGGTCTTCCGAAAGGCTCCCCTTGAGGCTATCGACCTCATTTCTCGCCTTCTAGAATACACCCCCACTCAACGTTTGTCGGCAATCGAAGCCATGTGCCACCCATTCTTTGACGAGCTGAGGGATCCCAGCACCAAGCTTCCCGACTCCCGAGGAACAAACGGAGGACTACGAGATCTTCCGGCCCTCTTCGATTTTAGCAAGCATGGTATGTTTCTGTTCCCGCTATCGTGCAGTGATCTCCGCTAATTCAGACATAGAATTATCGATTGCTCCGGAGCTCAACCACCGTCTCGTCCCACAACATGTTCGCACCATCCTCGCCTCCAAGGGACTCGACATCGACAATTTCACACCCTTATCGAAAAACGAGATGATTGCGAGACTGGATTGAGTTTAGACCTGCACTAGTCATGAATTTCATCGTAATAACACCTTCACTGGTATCTCCTTTCGATCACTGCCGATTCTGGAAAAGCAGGTCTCTTTTTCCTCTAAACACACATATTTTTATCCTCCCTTACCGTGTCGAACAACAAAAGCTTTCCTGGCGTACCTTTTCCACGTCTTTTACGACCCTAAGGCAATCAGAACCATATATCGGAGAAACGCAGTTCTTTTTCCTTGTTTGTTTTTTTCCTTTTTTTTTTTTTTTTTTTCCCCTTCCAATTTCCTCCTCTTTGCTATCTTTGTTGGTTTATTTTATTGCGTGGGCACATTATGAGAAACATCAGATCACCTTCGCTTCGTTCTCTGTCTTCCCCCTCTTCTTGATGAAGCTGGCATCTGAAAATATTGCGCGAACTTGTTAGACTTATTCTCGGTGTTCATGCTCTGGGCCAGGATATCAGCACTTGTACCTCCTTTTCCCTTTCTTCAATTCTCCGTTTCTTGCTTTGGTAGCTTATTCTTTCTTCTCTCAAATTCTCTGCAGCCCGGTTGGAAAAAATCTTTGAAAATTTCAATAATGACCTGAGTTCCGAAATTATACCCCCCGACAAGCTACGAATCGACTTAAACCCTCGACCACTATTCCCCCTCCCGCCGATAAACAGATAACGCCGCTAGATTCAATGTCACTATGGGATTTAAAGATTCTTGTTTTTGCTTTCCAACCGTTCAAGGCCATACAGAGGGGAACATCGCAAATTAGGGATGGGGGTGGTTTTTTCTTATATTATTATTACCAACTTCCTTAACTCTTAAACACAAAAAAGTTGATCTCTTCCATCACTTTATTATACCAGTTGGGTTTAATGAAAACAAAAAATTAACTTTTTGAAGTCCTCAAGAAAATGTTCCTTATCTCCTCTTTCTCCGTTGTTCTTTACTTATGAAACCATGATGATAACGCATAACTAGTCCTTTTTCTTCTTCTGCATGTCCATAACGACCATGAACGTACGCACAGAGATTACACTCGCTTCTTTTCTCCACTTTTCTTTCTTTATTCCTTTTTTTCTTTTTTGTTTTTCTCATTTTTTCTAGGAAATCAGATGTTTATGGATGTCTCGTTACGCCACTATTCCTCTTCTTGGTTCCAAAATAACTATGACTACTCTGCTCTCGAGTTTTTTCTTTCTTTTTTCTTTTCCTTTTCCTCTCCTCCTCCTCCTCCTCCCCCTCCTCCTCCTCCTCCTCTTCGCTTCATATAACTATTTCTTTTGTTCTTTTTTACTTTTACTATTACCGAGGAAAAGATGTAACCATAGCCATATCTCTTTAAACAGTTTCTTTTTTATATTTACTTCTTTTTTTATCCCTTTTTTAGCTTCCCCAGATTGATGATGAAAAGGAGAAACAGGCCCCATCGATATCCCAAAGAGAGAGAGAGGGGGAGAGAGAGAGAAAGGAATTGGCTAGAGTAAGCTCGAGCTTTTAGAGGTTTTGCATCCTGCCATGTAAATTTTTTTCCCCTTTCCGCTGTTGAATACCAAGAGCCCCGGTGTTACATAAGGGGGTCTTTACTACGCACCGTGCACCGTATGCTTTCCCGCTCTCTATATAAACGCAGCTGATTTGGTTTGATTTGATTTGATGCGATATGCGGGGTCAGGAAGATCGGGCTTCAAGGATAAAGCTGTTTCTCCCATTCGAACGTACATGTCGATGATTGAATCTGTACCAAAGGGGGCTTTGCTGTGCCATATCCACGGCTCTGTGGATTAAGTGGATCGGTGCAAAAAAAAGGGCCAACCGGTGGTCGCGTTCTCAGACGATATTGCTGGGTGCATATTTACGGGTTCGAAATTCGGGGGGGAAATCAAGCTCTGAAAGTAGATCTGAGGATGATTGAGTATTTGTGAGAGGACATTGTACCTCACCGAGAATAAGGACATTTCAATTTCATGGATTCTTATCTCGTACCCTCCTGTCTCGAAATGACAATGTAGATGGTCCGCATCATGGGATTCAGATACCCCTTTATATAGTATTATTATTGTATCATAAGTTTGTACAGCTATGTCATTGGTTATTGATGATACACTTGTGCGTCTTCCCACGGTATCTCTGAAAGGCTGCGGTCTTGTGGCATTGAAACTACTATATTTGATAGTCTTGTCGACGGAGCAAAAGTTCAAGTTCTTTCCTTACAAGATCGAGAGATGGGAGGGGCAAAGTTACCGAGACCTTCGCTCGATGCAAGTCGACATTGCTCCATTGATATATGCTTAGTCGAGGTTGATTTATATGTTGTAGGGCCTGAATTTATGCCGGCTTTGCAGGTCGGCACCATTACAGATTATCAAGATATATTTCGTCGTGAGGATATATATATCCTTCTCTTAGGATTCTCCTAGGATTCATGAGTAGATATTTGAGTATTAAGTACTAAGCACGTATCTACTCATATACTACTTACAAATCATGAAATGACAGCAGTGTCTTGAAACGACTTGCGCACTCTGCAGCTCTGGGGGAACGGTTGCGTTGCTGTCGTGGGAAGAAATGCGAGCGCCTGTGCGCATGGGCTCCCCCCTCAAAGCTCAAAAACAAGTCCGCGACCCCGGCAAACCCGGCACCGACGTCACACGTACGATTAATCGATGGTTCGCCAGGTTTTTTTTTTTTTTTTTTAAGTTTCAAGAGAAAAAGCGATCGTTGACTGTTGCAGGGCCGGAAGCACTCCACATCGGCGGCAGCGATCTTTGGGCGACTTATGCAATGTACGGTCTGTGTGTCGACGAGACGAGGGGGGAAAGGTACGCTAGGACACGCCGAAGTGCTTTAGTGCGACGGCCGACGGTGGGACGAGGGGTTCTAGCGAGCGAGATGGCGTTTTTTCCCGCTTTAATTTTCATCTTAAAAATGGTCTTTCATAAGATAATTTGGGGGAGGGGGGAACTGGTGCTTCTGGTCTGCGTGATAAGGTGCTATTCTCGCCGATTGGCTAAAGAAGGGGGGGCACGGTTACGTATTCTATACTCCATTCTTGGGAGTACAGGTTTACAGTTGAACTGTGTATGAGGAGTCTCAGCAATGTTGTATTAATAAGCTCTAAATCTTTCTCTATGATAAGTATTTATATCCTCTAGGAACGTACGTAAACATACATCACTTACCTAAACCGAACCTTTCGGGTAGGGCTAGAGGGGGAAACGATTGATCAGCAAAATATATGATAGCGGGGACATATCTGAACAATTTCTCTGCAGGTGGTCCTTGCCCGGCAGGTGTAGGGCCATTCCGAAAGACTGGGGTTGAGATAATGTGGAGTTTAGCTTTCCCATGTTCATTCGGGGAACCCGTCTGCTCTTTTTTTTTGACAGCGCCGTTCTGTTAATGTCGGCAAAATGGGCCTCCGGGTAGCCCTGCAAAACATGTGAGCTAGTCCCTTGAACCTTAGAGGCCTTACGCTATTGTTTCTCCGATATTGCGCATCGGTTTTTCCTTGAGGTGGAAGGGGTTAGATCTTCCTCCATGTATATACCTTTTATTGTGTTTGTAATGTTAAAGGCTTGGGTGCAAGTGAACGTCTCCCCTTGTCCAAAAACAACTGCGTCATGAAAAATACAGCAATTCGTAGGTATCGAAAAAAAAAAGTAAACTACTTTTTCGGCCTCAGGTCCTTGCAAATAACACAATATTGTCCCGCTATCCACATACGTGGCGTGATGGACACCATCATTGAAAGTGGAGATGACGGCCTCGGCGTCAATGTGATGTAGCCCTCTTTATGCAGTTCTGAGCTCCTAGTTAGAAGCAAGAAGGAAGGAGGAGGAGGAGGAGGAGGAGACGAGGAGGGGCAGCTGTTTGACAAGACCTGAATGCGGCAGACATGTGCAGCGCAAAAAGAAAGGTCTCGGTCTCGAAGAAGGAAAGAAGACAAGACCGAGAACGAGAAACAAGACAGTCGCTTGGGCGCCATAGCAGGGTTCCGGATCGAAAGATCCCTTGGAGGTGTGCAGACCTTCGGAGCTTGTTTAGACGTGCGGGACCGACTGTACTCACTTCCTCGATTTGAGGTTTGTGCTTGGATATATCCCTCGTTCCCTCTGAACTCTTCTGTCTTCTTTTTTTTTTTTTGGAACACCTCGTTTCCATTCGTTAAGAAGACACCGTTAAATCACAGCTGTCTGTCGTTATCGATTTTTGTTCCTTCTTCTTCTTCTTCTTTTTGGTCTGTCCTCTTCTTTTCCAGCTCAGGTTTGCGATCGAAATCGAAAATTGACATGCGAGCATGGAGGCCGACGGGAGCTCGAACGGCATGGATGGGCTCGATGGGGTTCCGAACGAAGTGCTGGCCCTGATACTCGAACTTTTGGACCTCGAATCTCTGCTCAAATGCCACGACGTTTGCCAATCTTGGAGGAAGTGCTCGCTCTGGGAATCCAACTATCTGCCCCACGTCCTCGATGCGTATACCGAACTCACACACGGAACTCGTCCGCTACCGGCGACCCTCAGCGGTCCGGGAAAGACGGACCGCCTCAAGGACCTGTTCAGGACTTCGATTTCGGCGTTGCCGGTGTTTGCGAGATGTGAGACTTTGAGAGATATCGCTGTCGTGGTGCACCGGCTAGAGAGGTCTTGGCTAGCCGGAACCAACACAAGTTCAGCGTCCGTGAACCATGCAGACGTGCATGTCATGCCGTTGCTATCAATGGCGATTGATACGAAGACCGGGTCGGTTGTGAGTGGTGACGGAGGGGGACTGGTGGCTTTTTGGGATGTTTCGGACGGAAGGTGTTATTACAAAGGACGTTTCCAGTCTTCTCAAGGGCACAGAGTTATTCCTAGCCTTATTGCGCTCGAAGGTGATATCATGGTGATTGCGTCGCTGGTTGGTTTCCGTTTTCTCAGTCAATAAGTGTGAGAGAATCTTCAACTAACTTGCCCGTGTGCTAGGACGGGGTAGTGATCGTTCTCAGTCGTGGCCAAATCGGTGACCACCAACCGTTCCTCCAAGTCGGAGAGTTTTGGACTAATACTTCACCGAATAGCATCCGCATGGAAGGACATGTGTGCATAGTCGGTGAGATCGGAGCGGTCAGCTTTTGGGACCTGTCAAGTTTCGCGACCTTTGGATCCAATCCGGACCCGTCCGTTTCAGTCCTTATGAATATCGATACTGGTAACGATGCAAACCCGTTACAGACCTCGCCGGTGTATAGCCTGTTTTATCGAGACAGCCAGTTGTATATTGGATTGGCAGGGAGCCGTATCCAGCAGATTGTTTCCCAATCGAGAAGAGGTCAGATTGCTAGGAAACAGCTGTGGGAACCAGAGGAATCTCCTTGCGCGAGGCTTGCATCAGGACCTGAGCGTGACAGCCACGGAAACAGTATGGGACAATCATTCCTCTGCCCCATTGGGAGCAACGGCGACATTCTTGTTTGTTGGTCAGACTCTTCGATCTACCGACTGTCTTCGAATATGAATGATGAACTTGTCTGGGAACCGGAATACGAATTTTTGGTTCCAGCGGCGCGTGAATCGTATGGGGATTGTCTTGGGGTATATGCTAGAGGGGGGAAGGTCATATGCCGTATCAGGGCTAACGTATGTCCCGACCTCACTTTCGATCCCTAGATATGGCTTTGGTGGAATCTAACCTTGTAATCTTAGGTGATCGAAATGTTTAATGACGCCGGAAATCCAATCGGTCAGATCCCTTGCCATTTCGGTAGCAGTATAAGCTGTATAGTAGTAAGTTCCATCGATATATCCGATTGTTTTTCACGAATATGGGTTTCTGATATCAGCTGTCGCTAGATCGATCCAGCCTTCATCGCCGTGGGCACCTTGGATGCTACGCTTCGCATCTACTACTTTGCGCCAGGGTGTCAAAACCTCACCTATGGACAAGGTCCGTCCTCTTCCACCGCTACCAGTTCTCTGCGATCGACTACATTAGAGAGAAAGCATACTTACAAACGAAAGTACCAAGAGGCCATGGGATTGGATCTTGACAAATCCGTTGTGGTCGGTAGCGTTCTCGACCCAAGCTCTGGACTTCGGGTGACGGCGAAGAATATTTTTAGAGGTCCATCCCCGAGGCTTGCTATGGAATCAAAGACGAACCCCAAGATTCCAGTGCCTGCTCCCTGATAAAACAGCAGGGCTGGGTGGACAATCTGCGCTCTAAATGTCAGGTTCATTTTAGATTTTGTCTTGACAGGTTCAGCGCTCTTTCGTCCTCCAGAAATCTGTGGACTCACCGTATTAATCGTATCCGAGACACCCGACTCGGGTGCGATTCGCCTCCCGTGGTATTTTGCAATTTTCCATGTGGGAAAGAACAAGGTCCCAAAAGAGATAACCCGGAGCTTGTCCCATTAATGCGGAGGTTTGGAAAGAGTATTGTACGAATGGTTAGTCCGATCAACAAGTAGACCTCTCGTGCTTTCCGACATGAGATATACTTGGAGGATAACGTTATCCGTACTCTATTTATGGCGTAAAAGAAGGCGGGGTGGTGGTCTCAAGGGTGGGACCGAAAGGCCTTGTATTTTGCGCTGTTTGATCGACGTATTGATAGTCTCCTAAGCCCCATTTCCCACGTGCACGGCCACCGCTTCCGGGTAGCTATAGGACTTGGGTACTCTCTTTAGTGCCGGAGGGGAATATTCGGGGCGGATGTGCGATTTGCCTTCGGTAGTTTTGACAAGTATTGCCGGACGGCTATCTTGGAAGGTCTTGTATTTCGAAAAATCAGCAAGACGCACATGCTGGTCTGCTGATTTATATTTTCTTCTCGTCATATAATATATTAATACCACGAAGGCTTTATCTATTGTTCGCGCTCGTTTCCGGATAACATCCCATTGACAGGACGTCTCGTGTGGGTTGGACGAACGCTGGGGCGTACCTGTGTGCTTCTAAAAGTCGGTCAGCGCGAGACTCAGGTGAACCATATGTTATACATATCGGTTATACGCACAAATAATATTTTCAAACATAAATATCAAACGTCGGTGCCTTGTCCCGCCGTTGCGAAGATAATGGCCCGCTCATTGGTGTTTATTATTATATCGCGAGCGAAGTGTTGTTTTTGTGGTACTTTTTGGCGGCCTCATCACCGCATCGCTCCGCTTGTCGCGTGAAATCTCGCCATCCCGGTCATCCTGCGACTTGACTCCTCTCGAACACTGCACCCGGACGGAACGACCCGATCGAAAAGCAACAGCCTCTCCTCTCGCTCGGATGGTTCGTCGCGATCCTGCGCTTATGAAAGATGGGTGATCGCCCGCCCCTCGATACTCCCTCAAATGCAAGCTCCTCGTCCCCTTCGACGATAACAGAACCGCATCTCCTGTTTCTGGCCTTAGCCGACTCGTACCTCAACACCGCGCATAGCACCGGGATCAAGGAATCCTTTGACAGCGACCTCTACCACACCCTAGTCACGGCTGCGATACGATGCTTAGAAGCCGCTCTTTACGTAAGTCTTGCCCGTGTCTCGTATAGACGTCGAACCGAAACTCATTGGCGATACCTGCGTATATAGGAATTCAAGCTGCAACCGAAATTCGAAGCGGCATTGCGACTACGATATGCATCTGTGCTGGAAGAGGAAACAGAAAATGTGACGGATGCAGAGGAGATACTGCATAAAGGCGTACGTATACCCATAGTTTTTTTCGTCGAGTCGTACTTTCCCATCTCGTATCCCCCCCATAGGATGAGGCTGACAGGTTTATTTTTGGGAACACAGATTCTTATTGCCGGAAAGGTGGAACCTGCCCAATAGCTAACCGTTTTCCCGGGGTTCGCGATTGCTGACATCGCGTACGTGCGCGCAGAACAACTTCCAAGACCTAAAGTTCGCGATGCAGCATTTACTCGTTCGAATAATGTTTCGGATGAAACCGAAAGCTGCGTTTATACTCTTGAGCCAGCAGATAAAAGAGACCGAAGTGTACGTCTTTCTCGATGTCCCACATGCCCAAGCGATCTCTCTGAGGTTGTTCATAAACGCTCCGGGTTGGCTGGCACGGTGTCTAATAGTTCGCCGCTTTGATCATCTAGTCTCTCTATAGCGTACTGGACATACTCTTTCCGATTTTTGCTCTCATCGTTGAGAATATTGCGAACGGATGAACAAGACGACAATGCCGCAGTTTCGTCTCTCAGATCGGCGGCCGAATTGGCGAAGCGGCGGGATGATCATCATGTTTACGCTCTTGCTAGCCTGATGGAGGCGTCGATCTTACTTGGACAGGGAATTGCAGGCGTAGATGGTGCGAAGAAGGCGCTTACGAAATCACAAAGCGTTCCGCTCCAGGATGCTCCCCAGCTGGCTTTCCTATTTCAAATGCTGGATATCATGTCTTCGACGGTGCAGGGTGCTATGACCGAAACGGATACAAAAATGAAGGTCTTGCAAGAGAACTTGGATGGCAACGTTGCGTGGAAACTCTGGCCGGCTGATGGCACATTTGTGATTCCTGTCAAACCGTTATACGAAAGAGGGAGGCCCGAAGAGCTAAGATTTCGGTGGCTCCCCAAAGCCGACCTCTGGGCACTGGTCTGGTTTCTGAGCGGGACCGCGCGGACGCACTCTAACGGTGCTGATAAGAAAGCTGAGGTGTGTCTGGTTCGTGGGCAGGAGATGATTGATGGCTTATTATCCGGAAATGCGGATCCTGGGCTCTATTCTGTCGAAACGGCTGCTGCTAGAACCACCTGGAGGAAGTTGCTCAAATTATCCCTAACTCTGCAGTTGGTATATTGTTATGCTGCCAGAAGCGCCTGGGACGAAGCCGTCAGTGCGTTACGACAAGCGGAGACTCAATCCAGCAGCATCGGTGACGAGTCCGAGCAACGGTTCATCAAGCCGTGGCTGATCTATACCACTGCTATTGTTCGACACGGAACTGGGAACCTGAGCCGAGCGCTGACTGCCTACCAGAGTTTACTCTCTGATCGGACATCCGAACTTGGGATCCTAGCTGCCTTGAACTCTGCGTTGATATTGTCCGGCCCTCGAACTAAGAATACTAGGCAGGCACAAGATCTGCTCAGTAGTGTCGCCGATTTTGCATCCACGCATAGGAACCCACTTATCCAGGGAGCTTACAATGTTGTGAAAGTCGCTTTGGACAACAAGCCCGAGAACCTCAACATCGTGCGGTAGGTAACCATTCTCAAAATGTCTTTGAAATATATGAAGGCATATTCTAG
The DNA here is from genome assembly GCA_036971385.1 of Dactylellina parvicollis. Lineage (NCBI taxonomy): Eukaryota > Fungi > Ascomycota > Orbiliomycetes > Orbiliales > Orbiliaceae > Dactylellina > Dactylellina parvicollis. The sequence goes on along the minus strand of JAJTUD010000014.1, from coordinate 1,239,717 downwards.
GTTCTAGGGACTGACATGCATGATAGGGGACTTCTGAGCACATCTAATAGAATCTTCAGGCAATCCGGAGTTTTCCATATGTTGACAATCACGCTTGCTTTGGTCTGCGCTAGGGTCTTCAATCCTGATCCACAATATCATGCCAACATGTCGAGAGCAACACTGGAGTGCGCTGTAAAATCTGGCGACCGGCTGTGGCAAGCGACCACGAAGACTATGCTCGCTGGTAAGTGCTATTCGCTCAATTTTTACGTGCCCGTTTACAAGCTCTACGAAGTTTATATCAAAAACACCCGGCTAATATTCGCCCTGTGCAGATGCCCTTGTCCGAGCAAACCGAGAGTCGGAAGCCAAGACACTCCGTGCAGCCACTGAGCAAGACAGGAAGATCATCGAACAGTATCTGAACCTGGGATCAAATATATAAGTGATGTTTCACAAAAGTCGCGCCCAGGGCACCCCTGCTCCCCTCAAATCACGCCATTCTTTGTATAAAACAGAAAAGTACCCAATTCGTTTATCATCGGTTTAGGATTTCGTGCTCCTTTTTCGGCTTTCCTCATCTTGCTCTCGGATAGTGTCGGCTGATACCCTAGCGTTGTTATGTTAAATATCTTGTTTGGAATGTCTTTATCTCCCTCGGTGGGTGGGATACGTGTTATCTCTTGTATCTATTGCATCTTGGAAGCGCGGCAAGGAGTTTCTGGGTTGGGAAAATGACTGATTTCGCATTCCAAAAGACCATCTGCATTTGTTATCGGCGTATCCCTGCGTCCAGGCACGCGTATGTAGCCGTGCGTGGTACGAAAAACTCAGACACATGACTCTCACGGAAGCAAGTTAAAGATAGAATAACATATCATTATTGGTACCAGCTGCAGGTCGAGCCGAAATATCAAGCTTTGTGAGAGAATTTATGGGGACTCCCATGCTCATGCCGCTGATTCATATAAAAGTGTCCGAATACGAGCCTCAGAGTTCAGATGCACATGATTGATGAATGATGGGTTAGCGTTATCACTTTGCTCCTTCCGTATACGATACCTCGTCCCACCCCCATAGGTGCATCTGGGGCTATCGATTCTTCGAGTTAGCGCGTGTCGACCCAATGAAATTATTAATTTGTGAAGGGTTACAAATTACATCAAATGCAAACGATGGCTGTGGTGGATTTTGCGTTGGCACCTTCCGCTTCTGAACTCAACTTCATCCAACAACGAAACTCGACTGCATCGAATATCACGATATCGGACTCTCGCGATATCACGGGGACCCGGAAGAAAGCTACCCTTTGAACGGACACGACAGTAGAGACACCGTCGAACGGGGCTGGTGAGGCGTATGTCAGGGTCCAAACGTGATGGCTCGACGGCGGCAGTTTCCGAAATCGTCGCCGGCGTGTCGGCCGGGTTTATATCAACTATCGTCTGCCATCCACTCGATCTCATCAAAACGAGGCTGCAAGGTGAGCAATCAGCGGACATAAGGCTCTAGCACCAGAAAAAAAATTAGGCCGGGTCCGCTTGGTTTCCTGCATGAGATTTTTGGTGTGCGAAATTCGGCGACCACCTAACGTTACCCTTCGTTTGGATATCTGCCACCAGCTAACCGGGCCCGCCGACTGGCGGATTATCTATTAGCTGATGGATTTTTTTCCCTTAAAATTTTGGACGAACTATTTCTAATGATTCTCACAGTGCACCGATATGATACCGTGAGAACGTGGGGGGGTTCTCTCGCTGTGGCTCGCGAACTACTCGATGAAGCCCGTGCCACAGGGGCACGTCCTCTGAGGGCAATATATCGAGGAATCGGCCCTAACGTGGTTGGAAATACGGCGAGCTGGGGACTCTACTTTCTATGGTACTTCAGCCACTCCAAACTCCGTATGCGAGCAGACGTTTTTGCCTCAATGGCGGCCTCTGCCTGTCTTCAGATGGCGTCCGAAACGCTAGAAAACTGCAAGTCTTGGGAGATTTCATGCGCAGCAAAATGAGCCACCGCCTGTCTGTCCCATGCTGACGCACGTGAGGACTTGTTTCGTAGGTACGACCAGTTCAAGAAAAGGGCGGCGGAATATCGCGGGAGACAAGGCGAGGAGCTGAGCTCCCTCGATTATCTCTTGTCATCTGGCGCAGCAGGTGAGACCATCATCCTACGACGCGCAATCGCTTGGAATATCGAAGATTTATACAAGTCTGTCTTCCTTTCCAACAGGTGTTGCGAGTGCGGCCCTGACCAATCCGCTATGGGTGGTGAAAACCCGGATGCTGACCTCGGGATCCCGGACACCCGGGGCATACCGGGGTTTAGCCGATGGGCTGTCCCGAATCGCCACGGAAGAGGGCACCCGGGGCCTCTTCCGGGGCTTCGTCCCCTCGCTCTTTGGAGTCCTCCAAGCCGCAATCCAGTTCATGGCGTACGAGAAACTCAAGATTTGGCGACATTCAAATCGCCTCGAAGCATCGATTTCAACCGAAAGCAGGCAGCAGCAGTCACAATCGGATTCGAAACGGCAAGGTATATCCTATCCACTCCCACCAAAAGGAGGAAAAATATACATTTTGTTTGCGGTGCTGCAGCTTCTCTAGATCTTTGAGTGCTCGTTCCTAATCAAATCCGCGGAACATGCGTTCCTTTCACGCATCTTATAACAAAGCATACTATTATACGCGAACTTCGCAACCGCTCCGTGGGTTTGGATGCTTAGAAGATCATCTAATGGTTTATGCTCCTTCCTATTCCATGCTACTGGAACAAGGGTTCCGCTATGATCTGCAGATGACATGGAGTAGCAGCTCGCACCCTTTTTCGCAGCTGACTGGTTACTATTACTAACTGTTTGTCGCAGATGCAGCATTACCCGCAGCGGTAGCAGCTCACAACGGAAGCTCTAACAGGGAGACTGTCGGTCATGAGCGACATCGCCAAGCAACCCTTTCGCAGTCGTCAGCACTTTCAAACTTGGACTACATGGCACTCTCGGCCCTGTCAAAGGTATTTGCCGGCGCATTGACATATCCGTATCAGGTGATACGCTCAAGACTGCAAACACATGATGCGGCTACAGTCTACTCGTCGGCAAGAAATGCAGTTTTTCAGACATGGCAGTCTCAGGGCCTCGCTGGGTTCTATCGAGGGTGAGTGAACGTTCTCCCAGCAACCTGCGCACGAGTACCTGAAAAAAGCCCTCAAAGGCTGGTACCCGACTCCCCCTTTATAATCATCGGCTCCGTCGGTTCCTCAAACATCTACTTTTCTCTGGAGAAAAACCTTAAACACGGTTTCCATTATCTAAGAAATCACACTTCACGTCTGAGCTTTTGGTCAAAACCCTCGAAGGCTGTGTTTTCAATATTGGTGCCTGACTTGGCTTCAATGTTTCTTCCAACCCTGGTACCCTGCCCCCCCTCGCATGCGATTCCACATTTTCGCGTTCTTTTTCCTTTTTCTGCCTCCATCCCACCATCAGTTGCATTTCTATCGAGAGGAAGAGAAGCAAGACCCACTCTTCTAGAAGGAATCACTGGACCGGGTCCGCGGCTGTCCAAAGGCAAAAATTCTGTGCGCAATCAGCAAAAAAGAATTTTCACAGCGCAGGGTCAGATCCGAGGAACGGATCGGTCCTTTCAGGCACACCTTTTTTTTTTTTTTTTTTTCTTTCTTTGCCCATTCTTTGCCTAACCTCCCTCTGCCACCCAAATCGCAAAAATTTGCTTCTTGCAGCTGCCAGCTGGGATTTTCTGTCTCTATCTTGCATTACACCGCAGCAAGTTGAAAAAACGAAATCAACCGTTGGCATGTCAAAACAAAAGGCCCCACACATCCTCCCGGATCCACTGGGAATAAATGGGGTACACCCCCACAGAGACACGCACGAAAACGTGTTGAACCCAGGGCCCGCTTAAACAGAAGGCAGCTACTTTTTTGAAGCTAGCTTTCGATTTGATGAACTTGCAAGACATCAGAAGAGACAATCTTGAAGAGGACGACTACTCAAAGTTATCTTGCAAGGAACTCATCCTAAACTGGTGCAGGCCTTTCCCTTTTTTTTTTCTTTTTCTTTTCTCTCATCTCTTTGCTCTCGTGCGTTTGCTAACCGATGTGGGGAAAAAAAATTCAGGTTAGGTCCGAACCTCGTCAGAGTCCTACCGGCTACTTGTATCACATTTGTCGTCTACGAAAATGTGAGGCGTGCTATATGATGCGGTTGGAAAAACAGATGTTGCAACCGGCGCGAGCGTATTGATCACATTGTTGGGTTCCGTATGTCGTGAAGGTTCTTCGGATGGTGATAAGATTTAGTGAAATCGATAGATACTTCGTATCATCGAGATAGAATAGTGCCAAGTACAAGTTTTTTTTTTAATTCTGTTTTATCACATGATAAAATCAATTTAAGCGTAAATATATAACGAAGCGATAAAGAAAACGACTAGTAGAGGACTAGGTATCGTAGTAAGACTCAAATGGTAAAGTTGCTTTAGATATGTTCGGGATATAATTGCTTGATGGACACCAAATATCCCCCCCACCGGTCCAATTTTGGTCAATTCTAACCGCCGAAGAAAATGTTGGGGGGGTGGTGGTTGCAAAGGACAACAAAACAAAGACGGAATGACAGTTGAAGGGCAACATGGAGACAAAGGAGAAGGATCATGAAAGAGAAAATGAACAACAAACCTAAACTTTGAGTGGAAGAGCCGATTGGTATTCAATAATAAGGGAACGAACCGAAGGCTTAAGAGCCTAGCGGTCTGAATTGGGCACAAACAGTGCCGAAACTGGGAAGATGGAAAGAAAGGTATCAAAAAAAACTCATGTTGTAAGACTTGGAAGAGAAAATTGTCAGAGGAAAAAAAAAAAAGGAAAAGAATGATACAGGTTGCCGCTATAAACGCCGTGACAATGACTTTAAGAATAGAGGTATTATCATATAAAACTTGGCAAACTAGAGAGGGGAGACAAAGAGCCTGGTTGTATACCGCTCACATGTACTCTTTCGGTACGCCGTACTTGCCAAGGCCGACGTGATCAAACGAGTTCATGCTGAATTGAGGAACGTTGATGTGCTGAGGTCGCATCGGCGGCAGTTGGCCGGGCATCTGCTGTGCGCTCATCACACCGTCGTAAGAATTCTGTCCTTCATCGGTATCAGATCCGAAATCCCCCCACCCTTCACCCCCGTTGCTGTTTCCAGCCGAGCTCTCCGCTGGGCTACCTGCCGCAGCTTCGTTGTTATTACTATTGTTATTATTGTTGTTATTACTATTGTTTGCGTCGGATGCATTCTTTGCGGCCTCGGCTCGTGACTTTCTCGTGCTCGAAATCTTGCGATCCTTTCCTCGGCCCTTGATGCCTTTGTTCGAGTTCTTGTAGAGCTCAGCGAAGTATTCAAAAAGGTCTCGGTCTCCCGAGTTAATTGTAGAAGGGTCAATGACGTTCAGAGCGAATTTGTCTGTAAGAGCCTTGAGAGCCGGACCGTGAAACTTGTTTTGATGAGACTGAAACAGAAACATTTTAGCAAGTTAACCTGAGGCGAATATTGAAGCAGGGTTCGTACCTTAAGATTTCCTAATTGCGTAAATTTCTTCATGCAATTTTCGAGTCGGCAGATGAATGGTTTGGTGCCTTCGTGAACCACTCTGTGCGCTCGGACATTTCCTCGTTGGGCAAAGCGTTTACCGCACTTTTCGCAGGAGAAGGGTTTTTCACCGGTATGGCGCCTCTCATGCGTCTTGAGGTTACCAAGTTGAGAGAACTTTTGTCCACAACCTGGTTCCTTGCAAGTCTGTTATTTTTGGTCATATGTTAGTTTGACTCGAGAAGGGGGAAAGAAAAAAGAAAAAAGGAAATTTTACATACAAAGGGCTTGTCTCCAGTATGCGCCCTAGAATGGATTTCTAGGTGCGTTTTCTGGAAGAAACTCTTGTTACACCCTGGAATCTCACACTCGTATCTCTTTCGAGATTTGGGTCCTTTCTTTTCAGAAGCAGGACTGGCAGACTGCGTGGGTTCCGCTGCTAGTAATTTATCAACTTGCAGAGGTGGCCCTCCAAAATTTCCACCGTTGACGTACGGTTGGTTGAAACTCGGAGGTCTGTTCGCTCCAAATGCTTGTTGCTGCATCACCTGTGGTTGCATGGCCTGCGGTTGCATAGCTTGCGGTTGCATGGCCTGCGGTTGCATAGCTTGCGGTTGCATGGCCTGCGGTTGCATAGCTTGCGGTTGCATGGCCTGCGGTTGCATGGCCTGCGGTTGCATGGCTTGTGGTTGCATGGCCTGCGGTTGTATCACCATCGGCGTTGGGAAATTAGTTGTGGGCTCTTCCTTGGTCGGTGTGTCCTGCTTGCTTTGAATGGCTCGCATCAACTGGTCTACTTCGGTCTTGAAGATAGATCCCGGGTCGGTGATTGGCGCAGTCTGCGAGTTTTTGCTTGGTGCGGGAGCCGAGAATTTAAGTGCGGATACCGGGGTCTGCTGCATTGGCGGTGCAGGTGGTGGAACAGGTGTTTGGATTCGTAGAGGAGCTTTGACGGGAATCGGAATAGGCGCAGGCGCAGGGGGTTTGTGATGGTGAAGTTGCGGTTGAGGTTGCGGTTGCGATAGCTGTTGCTTGGGCTGTGGAGGAGTCGGTAGAGGTTGCGGAGCAGGGACGTGAACTGGCGGAGGGCGTACATTTTGGACAGGTACCGGAGGAGGGGGTTGCTGTAGCTGTTGCTGTTGCTGCTGCTGCTGCTGCTGTTGTTGTTGTTGTTGCTGCTGCTGCTGCTGCTGCTGCTGCTGAACTTTCGCCTTCGTATTTCTACCAGCACCAGCACCACCACGGGCAACTGGTTTGACCGGTTTCTGTGTCGGAGTCTTTGTTTCTGGGAGAACCGGGAGGTGCAAAGACTGATGTAATTGCTGTGGCTTAGGTTGAGAGGGCTGGGTTTGATGAGAGAGACTTGGGTGAGATAGATTTGGATGCTGCGGCTGCGGCTGTTGTTGCGGCTGCTGTTGCGACTGTGGTTGAGGATGGGGGTGAGGGTGAGGGTGAGGGTGAGGGTGAGGGTGGGAATGAGAATGTGCTGGCGGTTGTTTCGGTATGTTATTGTGTAGGTTGTTCTGGAGGCTGTTCTGAAGGTTGTTCTGAATGTTGCCGTGAAGATTGCCCTGGAGGTTACTCGGAAGGTTATTTTGCAAGCTGTTTTGGAGATTGTTTTGCATGTTATTCTGCAAGTTGTTCTGGAGGTTATTCTGGAGGCTGCTTTGCAAATTGCCCTGGAGATTGCCCTGAATTGTATTTTGTAGATTATTTTGCATGTTACTCTGAAGGCTGTTCTGCAGATTGTTCTGGAGATTGTTCTGCATGCTATTCTGGAGCGAGTTTTGTAGATTATTTGGTATGTTATGTGGCAGTTGCGGAAGTGGACTGTGCTGCGGCTGGTGTTGTTGATGGTGCTGCTGTGGGTGATGAGGCTGCTGGTGCAGACCCGGATGGTGATGAGCCCTTTGCTGCGGTGGGGGTTGGTGAGCCTGCTGCGGCGGCGGTTGCTGCTGGTGCTGCGGTTGTGGTTGATGCTGTTGTTGATGCTGCTGCTGTTGATGCTGCTGCTGTTGCTGCTGCTGTTGTTGCTGCTGCTGCTGCTGCTGCTGCTGCTGTTGCTGGTGTAACGATGGACTCGGCATCATACTCGAAGGATGATGTAGACCGGGAGATGCGTATGTAGGGTTATAGTTGATGTTCTGGTACCCAAACATGTACGGATCTTGGAACGCGTCGAACTCTGGCATGTGTTCCTGGTGATACTGATGTCCATTGACATCCATATGCGTCGCCATGAGCCCCCGCGACTGTGCCGTAGACGACTGCCGACCAGATAACTCTGGCGGTGGGAAGACGAGGCCCGATATTTGCATATTGCTGGAGGACGACGTTGCCGGGGGCCGGGCGGCGCGTTTCTGCTCAGGCGGCCGAAACCAAGCGGCCGACTGAGGGCCTATTGTCGCCGCCAGGTTTGCGGTTGGCCCAGAAGCCGCCTGTCTATTCGGTAGAGGTTGTATGGTGGGGAGGTGAGGTGGTTGGAAGGGGGAGGAGAGGTGATCGCGGGTGGGCTTTGACGACGACGTTTTGCTTGCTTTTTAACGGATCCCTTCTAAACTTTTGATTATCCGGCTCTACGCCGTTTTGTAATGTAGGTAGAGATGGTTGACAAGGAGGTCTCGCGCAGTCGTCAGAGTCCGGTGGCGTAAGATATCGGCCTGGAGTATGAGAGAGAATCTCGGGAAAACAAACACACCGAGAGGCAGGCGGTTATCCAGCGGCGGCGGCACTAGTAAAGTTAGAAAGAGTCGAAACCAGCCTGACGAGAATCGGCGACGCGTGCATTAAACCCAAAGGATACAAGAAATATTATGGAAAGGCGGGAGAGAACTCTCGACCAAAGAGGAAATAAGGTACGGGGATGAGCGGTGGAAGAATGTTAGAAATGCAGGATGGAATGGGAGAACGATAATGGTCCGGTTGGTTGTGTAATGTTATCCTCCGGTGACTAATCCCCACGCAGCAATTTTTAGGGGCAGAGGCAGACAGCGGACGGTCCAGGCCGGAAACCAAAGCGAGGGTCTACGGACTGAGAAGAATCCGCTTCGTGATGCTAGGGTTGGATATCGAGGAGGGTGTCAAAGAAGACGATGTTTAAAATCGAGAAAAATAAGAAAAAATAGATATAAAAAATAAAATATAATAGACCCGACCACGAGTCAACAAAATGCGGTGGAGACCGGACAGATCTGGGTGGTAGTGCCAAAGAGGGCAAGAAAAAAGTAAGAAATGATGTAGGAACCAGATCAGGATCGGGGGCAGTCCTGCACAGTGCGATACTCTCTGCACACGACGGAGGCAAGAAGCGTGCTCTGTATCTCGAAGTGTGGTCGGTCTCGGATCTCTTGCGAGGGGGAGGAAAGGAGAGAGAAAATGTGGTGTTCACGAGCGCAGAGGAGAAACGGAGGTTGAAAAAAGAAATACGGAAGAAGGAAGGAAAGGAGAAAGAAGAAAACTAAGATAAAACCCACAAAATACAATGAAAATTCGAGAGGAAACTTGGGGGGGAATGGAACGGTTCACATTATTAAGGCAAAACGTACCGTCAGAAACCAGAGTCCTGGGCGTGGGACGGTCAAGGGGCAAAAAACTCTGCCTGTTGGGTTGGGTTTATTCCCGGTCTGCGCCAGTCATACATTAGTATTTTTTTTTAGTCCAGGCTAGCTCGTCGGCTGGTAACACAGACCCCTCCTTCAAGTGAAAGAAGTGTATGTAGCAAGAGGAAATATGATGATGGATGAGGTAAAAGCATGCATCTGGAAGGGACGACCGCGGGCAGAGGAAAAAGGCTGGTAAGGCGGAAGAAACTGGCATGCAACGTGATATTAATGTGTCCGCCCAGGTGTTTGGGGGGGGAAAGACGAAAAAAAGCAAAGGAGAACGGGGCAGGGTTAGGGTGGTGGTGGTGGGTTGGTTGCTGCTGATGCCGACAACGATGATGATGGGTGGGCGGGAAGAGAGGACGGACAGAAAGAATGGGATTAACGATTACCCGACCGTCTAAACTAAAGTAAACTTCGGTGTGGGCAGGCCGTCGACACTTGCCTCGACATGTCACTGCGATGCGTGGCAGGTAAAGGCTTCGTAGGTCAGGCTGACGAAGAGGTGGGGGAAGGAAAAAAGAAAGAAAGAGCGGAGGTTCGGAAAAAGAAATACGAGCGTGGGCGGTCGGGGTTATATATTCAGCGGTCACCGGCGAGCAGGATCAAACAACAGCCCTTGCGGCGGACGCAATAAAAGCATATGCTATGCGCAGGATCTGTGAGGGAAAGAAAAACCTTTTTACGTACCCGTAGCTCGACTCTGTGCAACCTCAGAAATGCGCGATAAAATCGGGTGTTGACGCGGTTTCAAGCGTCCCTCCAGATAATGGAACCCGAGATTGAGAGGAGATTCACCACGAAAATACGAAGTCCTCTTTCGTGAAAGTCGAATGATATGCCGAAACCTCGTTAAGCTAAAAGAACTAGTAGGCTGCCGAGATGCAAATAGTAATTGTCAGCCACGTCCCCAATATCCACTCATCAAGCTGCTGAGTTCCTAGTGCGACATCGCATCCCTCAGGCCACTCACCAGCAATAAAATCAAAAAAACACCGTCTTATGTAACACGACGGTCCGAGTGAGCAAATGGAGCCTTTTAGAATATGTATGGGTCGGCTGTCGCAAGAATGAATATATATAGCTCAGAACAGCCTGACGGTCGTTTAAACTGGATATCCGGATAAAGTATCGGAGATGACGTGAGTCAACTCTGAGGTTCGATGTGGTTCCGTACCGAGGCGGATTTGATGGGAAGGAACGTTGTGATGCCTGGTGCCAAAGCTCTAGACTTGTGTTAGCCCCTCAGTCTATTCGGAGAGATCAAGCAGTCTTGTGTCGATTGGCCATCGGAGAAAACAGATATTCAAAGCAGGCAGCCGATTCTCTCTTAACTTGCCAAAGCCAAACTGTCGAGTGAGTATTGCGGATCAACCCTCAAGCTTTCATTCGACACCCCGGTCTCGAATGCCCGGAGTCCCTGGCAGCATTTTCCAGGGTCCTACCAATGAAACGCTGAAGAAGACCACAACCAAAAAAAAAACCGAAATTCGCAACAAAACCAGTATTCAGAGGACTTAAATTGCCTACCTTTGAAAATTTAAACAGCTTCCAGACCTTGTAACTGTATTTGGCGAGGTTTTATCGGACCTAGAACCGGGTTTCTAGTGTTTATATATATGTACGTATCGAAGCTAGGCTCCTCCTGCTGAACGTCCTCGATCTTTCGATTCGAGAGTCTTCGAAGACAATGTTGCAGTCACTGTGCGACTTTCCGTAAAGGTAAGAGTTTATAATCAAGGAGCTGGGTTCCACTATTGAAATTCGGTTTTTTTGTAAGCTCACTCTCGCCATCGGAGGGTACTGTTTCCACTTGTGTGTGTAGGCATTTCATACCTAATAGTTCAAAGCTTTTACGGTGACTTGAGTGTTCCTCTTGGCCTCCTTATCTTATCGAACCGATTTGCATGTCACCTCTGAGGTATCAGCGTCAGTTCGAATGATGTTGCTGGGAAGACTGATATCAGGTGGTCTGGTTCTTGCATCAAGTCCTTCCTTTTCAGTGATGAGAACAAAGTTAGCCGATGCCTTTGTCAGAGCGGTAGAGGCCGGATGACGGAAGGCTGATATAAAAGATATTGATGAGAAGAAGATAGATGTAATTCCAGATGCTCCAGGAGTCAAAACACGCGTGTGATTGTGGGTTCTGTGGGTCCACGAAGGACGAAAGATCTTGAGAGCAGATGGCAAATGAAGACACGGGAAGGCGGGGTAGGGGTAGAGGGATAGAAAACGGTTGCCCGATTATGATCAAACGATATCACCAACAAAGCCCCTCGGCAAGCGTTTTCTAGCTGGCATAGATGGGAGACGGTTTGCAAGACGTTGGGATGAGGGCACTGTGGGATGGTTTGGGTGTCGATGGAGATTGTGACATGACGTGAGAGCCCTCAACACTTACAGAAGCAATGTTGCTTTGAAGAAAAGCAAGACAAATTCAAAGGAGTACTGTCAGTTTCTGATAGTCAGTCGAGGCCGGGTAACTATGGTGCCTTGGGTGTAGATGTCCGTCCTAGACGGCGAGACGGATCGGTCGAGGTTGGTCGTGAAAAGTGTTTCGTAACGGCCGGGTCGGTATGATATACTCTCAGTCGCTTCTACCACGCTGTGCTAAGCAGCAATTATAACCAACAGTCGCCGCCCCCCACGTCAACGCCTTGGCTTGGAGCTTGAAGGCCGGGGGTAAAAGAGAAGGGTCCCTTGCTCCGAGATCGTTCTGCTGGGCTTGGTAGGTCGAGGAGAGTAAATGAACACCAGCTGTTGTAGCCGAAGGGTCAGATTTCAAAAGAATGGGAGCTATATTTGATCGCTTCCTCGCCGCGGGCTTTGTAACCTCGAGGTCACCGGATATCCCGAAGAGTGAATGAGAAAGTGAAGGGATAGACGAGCTGACGGCCAAGGAGATTGCGTTTGCCTCTGAAACAAAAGCCAAAGGAAGGACAAAAGAAAGAGAAAGGAGAAAGGAATGGCCACTGTAACACAGCTCGATAGATCTGGGACGCAGGCCAGACGTCGGCTGTAATATACTAATAACCAGGCTGCTGCTGGCGGGAGGTGCAAAGGCTCCTGGTTCACCAAATGCTCCTGGTTCGCCAATGGCACCGCGGCGTGATGGCTGAGAATGAAAAAAGAAGGAAGCTAGAGAAATTTGTAGCTTACCAAAAAGAAAGCAATAAACCGTTGGATATCAAGAGGTGCCGGGACGCGACCCTGATATAAGAGGAGGGAAACGGTTTGAGAAAAGCAAAGCGGTGTTTATCTAGTACAAAGGGGGGGTAGTGTCCTCTGGAAAGAAGGTTTTTAGGTATTTTGAGATGGTCAAGGAGCCTCGAGGTTGTTGTTTTTTTCTTGGGAAGTCCAAGCTACAACCGGCTTAATTTTTCGAGCAAGTGGGCGCTAGCCACGGCCGTTAAGGAGATTAAACGACGATAAGTACGGATAATATAATAATATTTGCGGGGAGGGAGCGAGTCGAAACTCGACTCGGGTAGGCTGTATCCGTAGTGCAGAACGACCTTAAACTTGTTCGAGATTCAAAGGAGGGTTGGTGGCCGGTGGGCGACGGTGTTCGAGTGATTGGATCGGCTTGGTGAGAGGCTTACTCGGTACCGTTTTAGGCCTCAAAAGTGCCACCATTTCTGCACTCTGCAGAAACCTATCTCTTCGACAATCTTGTTCAGCAATGCAATAGTATACTGGATATACACCACAAATGCACGATTGGCAATCTGGTAGGTTGTTTCAGGAGTCGACAGGGTGTCTAGTCCTTTGGGAACCACCCCGGTTCGGGTACCCTTTTCGCTGGATGGCAAATATTGATTTTCGATATCCTTCCAGAAACTAGTATTCTTCGAAAGAGAGAATGATATTTTCTCCGGTATGCATATTCGCATACATACATACATACATACATACAGTTGTTTGCCCCCCCGAGCTTATCTGTGTACCTCCTGTGAGGTACCTTTCGAAAGAAAGGCAGTTCGGAAACGAAGCTCGGGGCTAGCTCGCCGTTAATGCAATCCTTGAGCGAATCGGTGGGTCACGTTCCTGACCAGCGACGACGCCCTCTCTCTCTCTCTCTCACGTACGAGTACAGGGACCCTTTTTCGCAAGCAGGATGGGGGGGGCTACGAGGAGAGTGATAAAGAGACACCATTCCTAATTGGGCGCTTGTGCCCAGTACTTTGCAGTACATTTATGATTGATGGACGTCGTCATTCCCAGACTCGATATAGTGAGTACAATACAGTTTTGGACATATACCCTCTCCCCACACAATGTGTCGCAAGAGGTCAGGGACTCGTGAGGGTGGGATGCCAGCTATAACACAGGCTGGCCTTTCCAAGCTTTTCCATATCATGCAATGCCATCATGCATCATCCTTCACGCCGCGTAGTTTTAGCTTCCTCCCACGGCCCATGCTCAAAAGACGTAATGTCGCACAGTTGCCAGCCACGGGTAGGTGCAATATTCGGCTAAGAAGAGCGAGAGCGCAGAAACGTGGAGCAGCGCTGCTACTCAGTTGATAGTGGCAGTGGCTGGGATGGTTTCAGATTTCCTAAGCGGAAATCCATCTCGAGGTGAGCCCATGCGAGCACAACGCCATCGTCGATTGGGAATTAGGTTTGCCCTGCTCGCTTTCCGGCAAATTACCTGTAGCCGTGGCCTGATGAAAGCTTGAAGCCCTCAAGTCGTAGGCAGATGTGAAGTTCGAGGCTTTCTTGGCCAAGGTACCAATCTCTCCTCGTGCTAGCTCTAGGCGATACTCCTCAGCCGAAAGCCGGACGGGCGCCGTTGCGTTCCCAAAGTTCGAACCCACAATTCCTCCATCCGTTAGAGTTTGGAGCAGGTGTCTATCAACTGTCGGTATGTCATGCACGGGTGTATCCATCGCCAGGTACGTTTCTAAATTTTGCATCATAAAACGAGATACTATACCAATACTGGTCAATATCTCGATATCTACTACCAAATAACGCCATTTTATCAATCCAAACTCCGAGTTAAGCACCCTGGCAAGTTTTCTGCATTTCGATTGTCAATCAGAATTGTCGGATGGTAGTACAACGACAAAAAACACCCGATTTTCCTTCCAGGGAAGTTGGTCGGCGAAACTGAATTTTTTTTGCTCACTAGCGTTAAAAACCAGGATTTGGGCTCTACGTAGCGACAATGGTGGGCTAACCCGGTGACCATCAGTTTTTTGGGCCTTAGTGCGTCCCCCCTGCCTTTAGTGAGGCCCCGTGGATGCCCTCACTGTCGCTGACGCATCCTCACATGCTTGGCGTGATAGCACAGCCTTACCGCACAGCCTGAAGAGTGTCATCTACCATCCACTTCGCAACGGCATCTAATCCTCTTTGAGCTTAGTCTTACGCCTCAGTCCAAGCATCAAGGAAGAAAAATTTTCGCCTCGACCCAGAAATGCAGAACACCCCTTGAGACGCGCGCATCGTGCGTGAAATTTCATGCAGCCATCTATTTCTAGCGTAGTTTTGGGGGGGGGGAAAAAATCCCTCTTTCTCGTATTATCGCAAGGGAAACCGTTAAAGCGATAGTCAGTTTGATAATGCCCAAGAGATTAGATCGGTCACGAAAAAAATTTTTCTTTTCCCCGCCGACTCTTAAGCGAGAGAGGTTAGCTAATCTTGTGGGACCAAGCATAGGCACATTCGCCAATAATATCACGCGAATAATGTTTTGCATGGCTGGGAAACATGGTTTGATTCAATCCTCGCTCAGGTGCGGCTCTCCCCCCCGTCAATTTTCTCCGGGCTTTACCTGGAATTCTCTTTCAGACGAAGAGCCAAGCATGATATTCATGTGCGAAGCTTGGTACCTGCATGAGAGAAACATGTCTCAGGTCGCTCTTCTGCAAGTCGGGATAAGATGAACCTTTTCTTCTTCGAACAAACTTTCTGGTCTGCAGACTTGATGACCTGGTCCTAGGGAGGAGGAGGACTACTCGGGATCCATGCACGCTATCGAGGCATGAAGCCAACTTGCTATCAAATATAGACTACCCAATCATGTTGGGCCGTATAATTTCGGAACCGGAAACGAATTTCGCGATGGCTTGCACTAGATCATAGCAAGCCTATATTCGCTCGCAAAAAACAATGGCGCTCTCGTTTCGCGAAAAAGCGAAGACATACATCATCGTGGACACACCTGCACATAGCTATCGATATCGCGCGTGTGTATGTATTTTTGGTACCATAGGATGGGTCTGCCTGCAGGCTTCAAGAAGCCATTGTCGATTCCGAACATGCCGGTATGTGTATGTACATGTATATACATACATCACTTCTTAAAATCTTGATCCTGTCATTATTGCCGACAGATTTGTGAGAAATGATCGCCGTTGCTTTCGGGCAATTTAGCCCCCGGGAACACGGTGGTTTTGCTTTTGGACTGGCCAAGTTGCAAGCCGCAAAGTGCAAGCCATTCCGTAAGAGTTTCAAAAATTTCAGTGGCTTTATCACGATCACCGAAAGGGCCATTGCAACCGGGGCGTTTCAAGTTGACGGGCGGCACTAAACCCGAAATCCAAGCATTTCGGGCTGCGGCAACGCACAGCCTTTGTTGCAAAAATTTGTGAAACGCGAGCCCAAGCCAAACAGAGCAAGTGACCTCTTTGAGCTTTCACCACCGCACTGCGCCCACAACCACATTGCCAACCCAACCCCAACATATCGTGATTCTCGGATATATCAAATATTCACGGGAGCTTGTGCATCAACAGGCGAATTTATGGAACAAAGCTAAGTTGCAGATGGCAAGCGTAGCAACCAAAACGGCTCCGGAGCCGAATCGCTAGTCTGGCGAGCATTCAACTGAAGCCAAAAAGCTCAGACCACTTGCTTTTTCGTTACATATGGCATGCATGAACGAGAAACATCGTTCAGAGAGTTCGTATAAGCATCCCAGAACAGAATCAAGCTACTTGCCAGGTACCTCTCTCTTAGACTTGCTTCTTTTTTCTCTCCCTCTGCATGCATCATCACATCCAATGACGCCCCCCCGTACGCCTCTACAAATCAACCGTCGAGATACGCCCTGTCGTCGGCCGAATACGTATACCCTGACCGCAAACATTAGCCCATCCTCAAACCTTGATGCTCCGAATCTGTGATGCCCTCGCATCCACACCTTGCATTATATTGCATCAAGCACTAAAGTCACCGTGTGTTATTGCATCTTTTCTCCAAAAGGTTCCGATACATCTCTACTATTGGCTCGGTCATGTGGAGACATGATTCACTTGGTAGATCGCTCACGGGTCACAGAACACACCATTAAGGTTCTCTGACAAAGTGTGACTATCCTGATCGGTATTACTCTCTTCATGGCGGGTAGCACCTCTTCAACGCATCAAACCAAGTGCTGCGACTAAACTCCACTCTTTCGGGACTAACTGCTCGTAAAAGTTTGTAACAAGACAGTCGGTGGGTATTCCGAAGGAATCAAAGTCACTACTGACGCTGTCCTAATCTAGCCTAAGCCTTGGGTGGGCCATGGTTCCGTCCTATTCCTTTTCGAAAGCCTCGCCCCCTTGGTCACATATCCCAACGAATCATAACCCTTCGATCTTCGGAAATTCCAAGACAATACCATATATCTGCAGGCCTTTTACCATCGAGCTATCGGAATATGGCCAGATTTGGCTCTTGTCTCTCCACAGAAATATTATTTCTAGGCTAATCTCGACATTTCGAGACTGTCGTTCAGTGACACGACTGACTAGAGCTGTAATTTCGCTAGCCAAATCCTTTTCAAATCAACTCATGGGCTATCTGAGAGTGAACGATAGATGCTTGCCTTATGACCTGGCCCTCAAGTAGGTCTTGACAACCATGAAGGGCATTTCCATTCTAGCAGTTTCTGCGCATCCAAACATCCCATCGGATTTGTCCTATAACGTATACGGTAGCTCTTGTTATAGACGGATCCCAAAGCGGTATTGACCAGATATGGTCAATGATGTGAGACGTTTTACTTTCAGAATATTCTTAATGAACTATGTGTATATCTCGCATGCTTTTTTCACATGTGTTCTGATCTTTGATTTCCACCGTAGCTTATGGTTGGCGAGAAGTGCTTGGAAGTCTTCAAGCTCATTCGGTTGCGCAACTAGCATGCCGCACACACACACAAACACACATTCGATCCGCTTTACACCCTTTCCGCCCCAGGGGAAGAAACTTCTTCGGCACTCCCGCCCTGAACCAAAGTCTGCGCTGGCAGACCTGAATACCGACTCTTCCACCCGAGGTGATCCACTCTTCAATCTGCATCCTACGTAACGAGATATTTCCCTTTGTGTATTACGCACTCACTCCCAAACCTGATCATGATCGGCTTATGCTAGCCAGCTAATCCTATCGGGTGACCCCGTTAGTAGCTCTTCTCGAGCACCCGTGCAGAATACACTACGGCGGATGCATGTATGTACACACGGCTGGTTATGCACGTAAACTGGTCGGGAAACATATCCATCATGCATGAGTTTACAGCAAACAAAAGGTTGTCTACACGTTCAGATGTACCTTTCAAATTCAAAAGTGGCAAGCCTAGGCTATCACCAAGGGCCTAGTCTACAGCCCGCACATATTTTCAAGTGGAAACCACAGCGCTCTGGTGGTGATCAGATGTGCCATGTATAGCCGCTCGCACACAAACACACCAGTGCATTTCTAATGAAAAATATCCAGCATTTACTCCCACATCCCCCGTTTTAGGTTTGGCCTTGCCTCCTCTCTTGCAGGCTCGCGCAACAGCTACCTGCTACCGGCCGCTATCCCATCTTTAGCCACCAATTAACAAAGGAATACTGCTCAAATGAAAATTCTTTTCGTCGAATTCCGAGTCACAAACACCACCCGTAAATGAAACTCCTCACCCCCAATGGAGGCCCATTAGTTCCGAATGTTTTAATAACCCCCCACTGAATTTATGGCTTGCATTCGCATAACTAAGCAGGTAAACAACCCTATAGGCTAGCAACCCTAATGAGCTTCAATCAGCGAGGGTCCGCCAGTCCGAGGCCTAGATTTGCGTATACACTCCCGTGGGCAACAGGAGACTTTTTATACTTTCGAAATTGACGATAACACTGGCGTGATAGACCCGAGGTTTTTGCTGTGATACCGCTTCTGCGGCGATCTAGAATGGTCCATCTTTTTGTTGGTATGCATGAGTAACAGTTATCCAGAGGATTTCTTTTTATCTTTTTATCATCTTATTTTCTCAAAAACGTCCTTTTAGACTAGTCAACATTCAAGGGAAACGGCCTGGACCGATATCGGAAGCATGCTGCGACTGATCCTCATATTGAGCCTTTTTGCGATGTTAGTCGGTAATATGAATGTAAATGGAATTGTTGAGATACTCTTTCGGTTGGATTCTTTGGCAATCGCTGAGACCAATTGCTGACTATATCCAGATTGAGCTTCCTCTGGCACACCAAATTGACCACGCCCGATGGACCTATATGCTCTATATCTTATCGATTGTATACCTAAAATAATCAAGTTATATTAAACAGCATACCTGTAGCTCACACATGGCCGGTTGTAAGAAAGTGCCGTCGGAGGTGGAACCTATATATCCCATTAATAAAATTGAGACGGCATATTAGAAAGCGTGGCATTTTTCTCGTGGCGATATGGTGGCTTGCCATCGGAGTTAAAGAATGCAGCTTGAATGTGCATTGTATGAATTGTGAACTGGTTTTTTTTCGAAGAAGCTGCGGACTTTCTATGCAGGGTCTCTAGATATACTTGGTCTCGCAGCCAGCCTCGTAGAAGCATGAATGATATACCTACCCCCCTCATGCAAAGTGCGAAATATTTTATCGCGAAATAGTAATCAACGTCCAACCTAAAATAGAAGCCGAGAAGGCGTTCCGGAAATTTATTACTTAAATTTCTTTTCAGCCACAAAAACTGAATTTGACGGACGCGATTGGTCGTGTTTTATCGCGATACCGGGAGCCAATTCCGCCGTGATACTCTTTTTATTAGGGTTACTGGCATTGCGCCAAAGTCGAAAGTGTCCGAATTTATAAGATTGCATACAGTCTCTTCGTGAGAGCGACAAAAGCAATCGCAGCAACAAAACTTCAATTATCTTTGTTCGTTCAACACCCAGTTAGGTATTTGCCAGCTTATTCTATTCCCAAGTTGGAATGCAGGCGCCAAAGACCGAATACGCCGGATCACATTACTCATGGGGCTTTCCGTGGAACAAAACAAAGTCAAAAGAAAAATTTGCCATCAAGCCTGAAAGTTTCAGCAAAAGAAACACGCACATCAAAAAAAACAGGGCAGGCGTTGCACGGTCGACTCAGGAGGAACTGATTTTAGGAATTTGCCACGATAAATGATGAATCACCGACACGTAAATGCATGATATCTTCACGCTCGCCAAAGCATGTTCGACATCGATTTGGCTGGTCGAAGAATATTAGTTGAGGAAGGCAGAGCTGACCTAAGACAACGCTCTCGGGTCCATTTTCACTTAAACTAGACTCAGTCATTGAAAACGTTACTTGCAGGTGTGTTGCATATGTTGGAAGACTAGTCAATCGATCAATAAGATCTCTTGTTCGACAGATGATACGTGTAATGTTTTAGCTGACAAGTACATAAGCTCAACCACCATTCGACATTCCAATATCCCTGAAAAAGAAAATGAGAAACCGAGAGAACTCATATCTTGGGAACTCCGACAGCCCCAAAAAACAATATGTTGAAGCGAGCAGAGGGTATACACACCCCCTTAGATAATCTGATGCGTCAATCTGAACAAAAAATCGAGTACTTGAGTGCGAACTGATCAATTGCATTTGTCATGAAGAGAATTACAAAATAAGGGATACCAGAAACTGGGAATGTACAAATAGAAAGAAGAAACTACCCCAAAATCCAACCCCCACCCATCTAACCAGAAGAGAAAAAAAAAAGGAAATGGACACTCTAACCCCGCTTCTGAAATTTAGCCTTCATAATAAGGGCATCAAACGGCTGGTGCGGGACGCGATTAATAGTAAGGACAAGCTTAAGATTTTCGGAGAATAAATGGGTGATAGATAAAAGCACTATTAACTAACGATTTTCTCTCCGCAAATGTCCAAGAAATCATACACATGTGTCCCAAAAACCATCTTCATGCCGCACCATTCTTTTCTTTTTTACTCTTGATTCCCCTCTTCTTTTTCACAAGCACTTATTGATTTTTTTCTTTTCTCGGAGACAGAAGATAAATAATAATAATATAAGAGCGAAGCAGATAGGGAAATATGGGAATTGAAGAAAATAAAGAAGAAAAAGAAAAGAAAAGGAAAAAAACCGAAAAAATGCTCTAAGGAAACACGAGGAGCGGAAAGGAGTATCTCTGGAAAGAAAAAGGTCGCCTTATCCAACAAACAAAATGTAAACCCGAATCTGATTACCGAACGAAAAGCCGCTCCCATCCCCCCTGGCCGAATAAACGCATACATTTTATATTCTATTGTAACTATGTTTACAGAAATAAAGCAGTTAGTAAACCGAACCTTTCCTTAGATATGAATGAGCGGTGAATTTGAAAAAGATTTTGCATACCTCCAGATTCTCGCCTTGTAATCGCCGCTGCCGGTCGCAAACATTTTACCAGCTGGGCTGGGAGCAACGGAGATGACTGAATAGCGGTGTTAGTTATAATCCTTTGGTCAGAGTATTGGTAAGACAGGCATTACTAACCCGAGTTCTTATGGCCCTGGAGCATTAACTGAGTCTGATTTGTCCTAGGATCCCAGAATTGGACCCCTCTGTCCTTAGAGCCGGACATGATCCAAGTTCCATAGGTATCGGGAATTTGAGCAACACTCAGAACGAAGTCCTTGTGGTGAGAATGTCCAAGTTAGCATGCCAATTGTACATGGAGTACAGCTGATTTTGATAACCAGGTTAAGCAGGATGAGAAAAGCCCTACCTCATGACCCTCAAAGGTCTTAACACGCGGCTCAGGTCTGTTATTCGGTACGTCACCTTTTTCATTGGGCAATGCCAATGACCACATCTTGACAGTCTTGTCGAGGGATCCGGAAATAAGGCCTTGTCCATTCGCTGTGAAAGCTACGCTGTACACACTATCTCGATGACCTTCATTGATACCATGTGTAGGCTCGGGCTCCCGAATCGCGTCATTTCCTTCAGGTTGTGGGGGCCTGTCCGATCCTTCGAGTCTCTCGACAAGTCGACCGCTTGTGATCTCCCAGATGCGAATACATTTATCCAAGCTTCCGGCAGCAACAAATCTGCTGTCCGGCGAGATGGCAACTGTTGTCACACCGTCCTCGATAGCGAAGGAAAGCGGGTCATGGTCAGGGTTTTTTATATCCCAGATCCTGACAGTCTTGTCGCCACTACCAGACGCGATATAACGTCCATCCTTGGAGAAGTCCAAGCTGTAAATATCTTGTTCGTGGCCGCTGAAATTGTGCTTGATTTTTCTACTTTTGATATCCCAGACCTGGAGAAAGTTGGTTAGTTTTCCAGTTATCGTCATACCAGAAAATCATAAGAAATTCCGAGAGAGCTTACTCTGATTTGCCTATCCTCTGCACCAGTAGCGAGGAATTGTCCATCAGGACTGAAGCAGACACTTCGAATATACAGATCGCCGCCTCGGTCGGCCGTCTCATCTTGCAGCACGGTAACCTTCATTCCACTCTGAACATCAAAGATCTGAGCACTCCTGTTGCAACCCGTTGCAAGATACTTGCCGTCCTGGCTGAATCTGACGCAGCATACAACGCTGTTGTGCTCTAAGGTGTAGACAAGATCGACATCCAGCACGCGGGGAACGCGAGGATTGAAGTATACAAACCAGTCTGGGCGTTCCTTCTTGTGGATCGATGGAACATTGGCAATATCGAGACCTTTTTGTTCCGTTAATACACTAATGGCTGATAGTATGCTCAAAACCGGGGTAAGATTATACCTTTGATAGATCTGGGTGTGAGGGACTGCGCCGGAGGAGGGGGAGCCGGGGTTTGCGATTGGGAGCTCGATCCGGGGTTGAAACCTTGAAAGTCATATATCCTTAGTTTGCTTGTTCCGCAGAGGTTCAAAAAATGGGAGCTGTTTTACCATTTTGCCCGCCAAAATTCGATGGTGGCTGTGAAGGGTAATTGCTAGGCTGTGGCCCGCCTTGGGGAGTAGAGATGGGTTGGGGAGGGTGAAGTGGGTGGCCGTGGGGACCAGGAGTTTGGTGTGGCCCGCTCGAAGGTGGCCCACCCTGTTGCTGTTGTGATTGCTGTTGGTTTGCTTGCGCCGCTGGATCTGCCAATTGCATACTAGAGCCACCTTGCGGGGTCCCAGACATGATGCCCCCAAAAACACCACTTCCTGGGTGTAGCACAGGTGCGGGGGCAGAAGGACCAGCACTTTGACCCGGCCTGGGATGCGAGGAGCCTTGCCCATTGTATTTGTCCAATTCGCGGGTCAACTGAGTAATCTTTTCTTCGTAGCTGTGTGAAGAGAATGTTAGTATTCCGATATCATATTTGGGAAACGAGAGCCTAAATGGGGATTGCCCACCTTTGCTTCATTTGTTGATGGCTTGTTTCCAAGCTGTACACAGCCTGTCGAATCATCTCCATCTCCTGCATCTGGCTATTGGCTGTATGATTTCCAGTTAGTTCCATCGTCTCTTGTACCAATTAAACAAGAATTCTTACCCTTGTGCTCGGACTCGGCACCTCGCTGGATTTGAGCATCGTATTCGGCGCGGAGTTGGTCGAGGATCTCGTTAAATCGGCTTGGGGCACCGCCCGGTACATGTCCACGGTGAGCGTTAAACATTTCGTATCGTGGCAAGGCTGCAAAAGCCGAATGCTGATTGTAATTGGCTATGCAGATGCGAGAATTTACAGTAGAGCACTATGCTCAGATTGATAGATCGGATATATCGATATTACGCGGTAGACTAGATGATAGAATGTCAGAAATGGCTTGGCTTGCAAGTGTTTTCCATCACTTCAGCGTTTGCGGTGACGTGCTGCGAGGGGGGGGGGAGGAGGAGAGAGGTAATTCGGAAGGAGTGGGCGTTGGTGACTGTGGTCGGGGTTGAAACCGCACGCTTTCGTCGTCGCGAGATGGAGCAGTTTTGGACTGCCGGTGGTCTGCCATGGCCAAGCCGCCATCTCTGCCACCAGACTCCATCATCGCTACATACAACGCCATCATCGACACGAAAACCAAAGTCCCGGGCAAATACGAGGCAGACGGCACTCGAAAGCCGCAAAGAATGATGCACTTACATGGATGGGTGAGGATGTCGGGAAACGGAGGCGAAAACGATCGTGCGAACCAGCGGACGGGAGAGTCGGGGTTGAGCTTCGCGATCGAGATTCACCCGGTACAAGATGTCGTCGATGGCAGGTCGATGGACGGGCTACTCGGACCACGCGAGA
This sequence comes from Dactylellina parvicollis, assembly GCA_036971385.1. Taxonomy (NCBI): domain Eukaryota; kingdom Fungi; phylum Ascomycota; class Orbiliomycetes; order Orbiliales; family Orbiliaceae; genus Dactylellina; species Dactylellina parvicollis. The sequence continues at coordinate 1,216,070 of JAJTUD010000014.1, read as the reverse complement.
TGCAACCGGCGGTCAAAAAGGGTCGATGGCGGGTCCGGATACAACACAAAGAGGCAAAGCGCAGGCGAGGCGATATTTGGCGGGTAAGGCTGCGTGCGTGCTCGTCGACCGCGACTTTTCGATTGGAGACAGCTCGGCTCGAAACGACCGGAAAACACGACAAAGGGAAATCGAACAGGTTCGTGATGACGTGACCTAGCTGGTCAACGCGATTCTTTCACGACGGGACGAGGATGGGATGGGGAATGTCCACGATGGGTATGGACGGAGGAGAAGGGATATCCGAAAAGGCTGAGGGAGGTTGAAATAAGGGTTTATGCGCGAGGAATGGACGGGAGAGGGAGGGGAAGGGGTAAGAGAAGGAGGAGAAGAGCCGGAGGGAATTCGAAGAAGAAAGGAAGATAGATGGCAGGCAGGAAAAGAAACCAAAATTATATGAAATGGAGGGAGAAAGAAGAAAAATAAAAAATAAAACCACAAGCAAAAATACCCAGCCTGTCCCCAGACGACAGACAGCCTCTGGAAGAATTGCAACGGATCCACCAAAAGAAAAGGCGAGGAAGTGCAAGACCAAGCCAGTCTGCGTTCGTTCGAGGAGGCCCGGGCGAATCACCTTATTCCGAGCAAGGGAAGCGAGAAAAAAAGTAAATACAAAAAGGTGGGGACCGGACCATGAGGCTTTCAGTCCTCCAAAGCAAAAGTTGACTCTCCGCGACTTGTAAGACCGCAGGAAGAGGAAGGACGATATCCGGACCGTTCGAAACAGTCGGTCTACAGAATACGGTGTTCACACGGCGGCTTATTATAGCACCACGTCTAATCGGATCTCATCTTCGGGGTTCGAGAAGGAGAACCAAACGCCAACCTACGGACGAGACGGGTCAGCCCAAATTAAGCTACTTTCCTGTGCTTGTGTTAAAGGTCGCTCCCTTGCGCTTCACTCGCCAGCAAAAGTCCCATGGCGAGAGAAAAAAAGAAACAGGAGGCAGGAGGCTTTTTTGACGGCTGTTGGCATATTATCACGGCAATACCCAATCAGTACGTTGATGCGCACTCGTCGATGGATGGTTGCGCAGGTAGACCACAAGTCCCTGGCTGCGGGACTCCAGCATTTCACGGCATCGCCCAAGCAATCAATGCAAGACAGGTACCTCGACGGCGGATTCAACATGCGCTGGTACATACATTTACGCTTTACCGACACCAGTGCATTTCGGTACGTTCAAAGAAGCAAAAACTAAAGCGGAGGAAAAACAAACCATGCAAATTGGAGAAAAAAGCAAACCCGAAGACTGATCTTGGCACGTTTGGTGCCATGATACTCTATGCAAAGACGAAGGGTCCTTGGGGAAGACTTTGATCGTTGTGGTTGAGCGAAACCAACTGCATGTAGGTATGCCGTACGTCCAAGTTCATGTAAGGATCCAGAGGAATGGTATGCCTTCTTTTGCTGCCCATCTCAGAATGGATAAATGTCAGATTGAAGGAGATTACATGACATCACGGCTCGACCAGTCGGTCACTGACAGAAGGTTTCATGCCATCTGGCACGGTGCATTCATTCACATTTCTAGGTGTTCAGCCTCACTACAGGCGGGAATCGGCGATGGAAAAGGGACTGAAGTATTCGCCGCAAACGAGCAAAGGAACGGACACAAGACTTCGAACTAGCCTCCGCACCCAGGCCGACGCTGGATGCGCGATGGATTACACCGCTGAAGAGCTTGATTGCAACCAGGAAACCCCTTCATCAGGCGTACGTGAAAGAGAAAAACAGACGGCATATCCCAGTAGCAGGCACGTGCTACTTCACTAAAAGGCCATTTCACTTTCGCAGAGGCACGGATCCTTTTGATGGGAGACATGGGTTTTGCTTTTGGGGTGCCAGGAACCGTTATCTAATCTCATCAGCCAGATCTTGATCTCTGGCCTCCACCGTGATCTTACTCAGCAGTAGCCCAGCCCCCACGCGTACGCACCCGCACTCGTCCTTCCGTTCCCCTCCACGAACAAGCCTGCCAATTGGTTTCCCCCCCACCTGACGAACCTGGAAATCATTAGGTCGTTTGTCATATGGCGGATTGGTTGGGTCTCCATCAACCACCTTCTCTCACCTCCCACCGATAAAATACTCCCACACTCAGAAAGAGTATTGCTCTGCATTATTGACGGTGCTCCTCCCTCGTATACTGACAGGACTCCGACCACCCTCCTAGTAGTAGCCGGCCGGTAGCTTACCCACCTGCCCGGCCGTGCACTGAACCTCGAGTGCCTTTGCCCGTGAAGGAATTCCGTATAACCGTACGTGAAGTCTCCCGAATTCGGCACGGTCCCGGTGCCATCGGAAATTTCGGTGGCCCGACAGCCGCAGCTCTCCTACGAGACGACTATTTTATACTTTAACTTTTAGAATCAGCGAAGAATTGCGCTCTCAGCTCGACTCTTCTATCGAGGATCACACGGGGACCGCAATTATCTGTTCACTCGACACAGACAACAGCCCTTACTCTAACGGCGGAATCGCATTAGAAACGTTCCTCAGAGTTTTCCTAGGGGCTTGGGGGCTTGTTCCTTCCTTCTGTGGACCTCGACTACAGCAACACAATGACCAGGGACGGTGGCCTCCAGTAAGTTGAAGCAGGCGGACACGACACCTGAACCCTTCCGGTTTCGAATATCTTGGTGTTTTCTCGAGCTCAATTCCTGTCCCCCTATGATCAAACGCTGGTGACAGGCGTTGTCCAATCCTCGTTCATTGATTTCTACGTCTTGGGCCTGGATCTGGATCGAATCTCTGACAAACTGCCCTCTGATATCACTAGGACCCCAGGGACCCCACCCGCGGATGTGCTTTATCGGACGCGCAGAAAGTCCAGTGTGGATGTCGATGGAGGTAAGCTAAGCCAATCGCTGATAACTTGCATCCCCCTTCACTGCTCTGCCATTATCATATGCATTATATAACCTTACCTACCTTATCTCGCTGTGCCCAACCTTGAGCTCCCCTCGATATAAAAAGTCTACATATACGTACCCTGCCCGTTTCCACTTGCCTTGCATGCAATGACTTCAGTTTGAATCTCTTGACCCCATCTCATCTCCCTCGATCCCGAAATACACATAAAATCGCACCCTTCCGGTTGAGAGCTTGATAGAGCTAGTTTCTCTCTACCCACCGGTTTTATACGTGCTATCAACACATATCACACATGTCGAGCACCTCCACCTCCACAACAACCACCACCACAGCTCCCGCCCGGAGCTCTTATTTTCCTTTCGTTGACGACAGGGCAATGGCTAAACCGATTCTGTTTAATGCGTCTGAAGTTCACGAAAAATGGCCCTTCGTCAAGGGCGAGATGGCTCCGGCCCAGCTCTACTCCACGGAGAGCGGTCGATTGTTTCACTCTGGAAAGATCGCGATAATCACAGTTGGACTGCCGGCTCGCGGGAAAACGTATGTTCAAAGCTCTCTGGCGACTGCAAGTTGAATCTCCGAGCCGTATACTGAATTTGCGATTATCAATAGTCATGTATCCGTCGCCCTGACCCGATATCTTCGATGGTAATTATCCCACCTTCCAGTTACCACTCGTGCAGCAACAGACTGACAAGTGTATGCGGTTAGGCTCGGTGTAACAACACACGCTTTTCACCTAGGTGACTACAGGAGAGCGCATTGTGCGCCTGGACAAGATGTTCCGCCGGATTATTTCTTCGTGAACGGTATGTGGGGATTCCTGGCTGAAATTTTCCCGATTAAATCTCTACTTGGCGCTGATATATATCCGACCGGCAGCTTCGTCTTCGTCCGTTTTGTTACGCACAAAGATTCTACGACAGTGTCGACAAGATATATACGAGTTTTTCGATGAGCACAACGGCCAAGTTGCATTATATGACGCGGTGAATCCCACAGCCGCGGGAAGACGGTCGCTAGCGAAGGAGTTCCTGGCGCATGACATTCATGTGAGATTCTATGGTTGCGCGTGCGATTTAGGTTGTTGCACTAATGCTTGAAATCTGTAGCCCATATTTATCGAATCGACCTGTGACGATATGAAGATTATAGAGGAGAATGTCAGGAACGTCAAGATCAGCTCGCCCGATGTATGGATTTCCAAAGGATCACAAGTTGAGCAGATAGAACTGACACTCGGGACAGTACGCTGGCTGGAAGCCTGAAGACGCTGTGAAAGACTACCTTCATAGGATAAACGTCAAGATTCCGCACTTTGAGACCATGGAGGAAACGGAACTGGATTACATCAAGGTATGATTCCAATTCTCGAAACCTCAATACTTTTTTTCTGAACGAAAAGCTAATTTGTGAAACTTGAACGGTACAGATGATCAATGCTGGTGAAAGAATAGTCGTGAACAACTGCCGTTTCGGATACCTACCCAACCGGATCGTGTTTTATCTGATGAACCTGCACATCAAAACGAGGCGGACATATTTTGCCAGGGTGAGCTTCTGCAAACGTGAATTTCCGTTACAGATTTCTCGCTAATAATCCATTGTCCTATTTTTAGTCTGGTGTAGCCATGCGAGACTCCTACAAAGCCGACGCGCCGCTTTCCGAAGCCGGTCTCGACTATTCCCGCCGCCTGGCGGACACGATCACCAAATTCCGAGTGGAAGAACACCGCGCGCACGTCGCCCGGGGTGGCTCCAAAGAGGATCGCCCGCTCGTGGTCTGGACGTCCACCCGTATCCGTACCGTCCAGACGGCCGACCAATTAGCTGCCAAAGGCATCAAAGTTCGACAACGCCAACAGCTCTCGCAGCTCAATCCAGGTGACGTGGAAGGTATGTCGGAAGACCGGATCCGCGAGCTTTACCCCGAGGAATTGCAGAAACACAATGAGGATCCGTATCATCATCGGTATCCTAGATCGGAGAGTTACCATGATTTGGCGGTTCGGTTGGAACCGATTATTTTGGAGTTGGAGAGGGAGCACAATGATTTATTGATCATTGCACACGAGAGCGTGCTGAGAGTGTTGTATGCGTACTTGATGGCGTGTTCGACAGCCGATATCCCGGCGATGAAATTTGGGAGGGACGAGATTGTTGAGGTGAGTTTTGTGTGATCTGGTTCTTCTGGGGAGGAGAGGCTTGCTAACGAAGGGGAAATAGATCGTTCCCGCGAGTTACAACAATATTGCGAAACGGATACCGATCCCTCCAGGGATCCATGCCGAAGTTCCCGTGACACCGTTTGGATTCCCGCCGGTGTTTTCGGGGATTTGAAAACGCTCTGTCTCCGAATTGCGACCTATTCTTTTGTTTGGATGGACGGTTATTCCATTTCGTGATTACCGTACTCTGGAACTGTAGTTTGTAAAAGAAGTTCTCACTTTGACGGCGTTTATAAATCATTTCTATCATTGGGCTGGTGAACGGGAAGTCTGGGGTTTGTGAGATGATTCTTTCCGGAATGTTCTTTTTTGTTTTGTTTCTGTATAGACCAATTGGTGCTCTAGATTTCAGATCGTTAGAGATATATAGTGGATGCACGCACGCAGTGGGCCCTTATTCGTCGCATCCAATCTATCCTTTCCTTGCGTAATTCTCCTGTCAGCCATGTTGTACTGCGAGCAGCTCGCAACGTCAGTTGGTCGAATCTCCAATGTGTTGTAGAAGTCCCACCACAAAATTATTTTTCATACGGGTTTTTGGCAACAGACCATTCTATAAAATCCAGAATACCTCGAAATTATATATATTTAAGTCACGATGACGGACACCCGCGGCCGGATAACACCCCGCTTCCTCGCCGTCGGCGCCAACCGTATTCCCAACGCCTCGGACTGGGACCCGAACTCCGGTCTGATCGCATACGGTGCAGGTAACACCATCGCCCTCTGGCGACCCGAAGAGGTATATCAAAAGATGCTCCATTGACATATATCTACATATACATACACATATATATGTATAAAAAAGCTTTTCTCATACGAATACGCTAACGATACCGTAATAGACAGAAACCACCCCTTCAGGCATCCTCACCACCCTAAAGTCCCATACCGCAAAAGTCAACGCCGTCCGTTTCCTCCAAACCACGCAAACCAGCACCATCGTCTCCGGAAGCGTCGACAGCACCTTGCGAGTATGGCAGCTCAACCCTTCTTCCCAACCGGAGGACCCTATACCACGCTATGATCCCGTAGCCCTGGGCACGGGCCATTCGGGTTCGGTGGTCGATATTGCCGTTGAAAAACGAGCCAGCCTGCATCCTTCCGCCGCCGAAACCACAACCACGATAATAGCATCCGCCTCGGCGGACGGAACGGTGAAGGTATGGAGACTGGACCTCTCATCGGATTCATCCCCGAAAGATGGCGGCGGGTTGACGTGTGTTCAAACCCTCACCACGAAACCAAAGTACTTCCCTCTGAGCGTATCGCTCGCCCGTCTATCCGCCACAACCGACGCGTGGATCCTCGCCGTCGCCGGATCATCATCCGCGATACAGATTTACGTCGGGAGCGGGATATCCTCTTTACCTTCCGCTGACACTACCCAGAACAGGAAGGGAGGAGGAGGAGGAGGAGGAGAAGGGGAAGAAGGGGGGTTCAGATTAGCAGCCACCCTCACGGGTCACGAAAACTGGATCAGATCGCTCTCCTTCGTCCTCACGAAACCCAGCCTTCCGGATACCCCCGCGGACCTCGTACTCGCCACGGGCAGCCAGGATCGATACATTCGTCTCTGGCGTATCCATCAGGGTTCCACTCTACCGGCTCAATCCGCGGGTTCGAACTTGGTGATTATGGGACAAGCGTTATCGAATAAAGCGCACAGGTTCGAAGCTCTCGGGGAGAAGTATTCGATCACGTTCGAAGCTCTCCTGGTCGGACACGAGGATTGGGTCTACAGCGTATCCTGGAGGAGGTTTGATGACGGTAACCTGCGACTGCTGAGCGCGTCTGCGGATAACTCGTTGGCCGTGTGGGAGGCGGACGAGAGCAGCGGGATATGGGTGTGCACTTCGAGATTGGGAGAGGCGAGCGGGGCGAAAGGGGCGAGCACGGCTACGGGTAGCACGGGAGGGTTCTGGACGGGATTATGGGGCCCGGATGGAGGACAGGTGGTGTCCTTCGGGAAATCGGGGAGTTGGAGGAGGTGGTGGGCGGGGGATGGGGAGGGGAGTTGGAAACAGGTGGATGCGGTTACGGGGCATGTGAGGGAGGTTATGGGGGTCGCGTGGGAGAAAGGGGGGAGGTATCTGCTTTCTACGAGGTGAGGAAGGTTTTTTTTTTTGCTTGAGGTTTTCGATGAAGAAGGGTTTTTATACTGATATGTGGGATTTATAGCTTGGATCAATCGACTCGCCTCTACGCCCGCTGGAAATCCTCCAAGCACAGATCTTGGTTCGAATTCTCACGTCCTCAGATCCACGGGTACGATATCAACTCCATCGTCTCCTTGACACCGACAAAATTTGTGAGCGGGGCGGAGGAGAAACTCATGCGAGTCTTCGGAGAACCGAAGGGTATCGCGAAGATATTGGAGGAAATGTGCGATATAAAGGAGAACGGGATTGATGATTTACCCGATGTGGCGAGCCAGCCCGTGCTAGGGCTATCAAATAAGGCGGTAAACATAGTCGCCGCTGCTGCTGGCGATGACGAAACCCTAGATGACGAGGAACCGGTGGAAAATTCGACCTACCCTCCCTTCGAAGATTCGCTATCACGCCACACCCTCTGGCCGGAAGAAGAAAAACTCTACGGTCACGGCTACGAGATTTCCACCATCGGATGCACGAACAAGGGCGACATTATCGCTACGGCGTGTAAAGCTTCCTCGGTCGCTCACGCGGTGATACGCCTCTTTGAGACCAAGACGTGGAGACAGCTCAAGCCGCCGCTGGAGGCGCATACTCTGACCGTGAATAGGATTGCGTTTTCGGGGGATGATGAGTATATGCTGAGCGTGGGGAGGGATAGGCAGTGGACCGTTTTTGAAAGGAATCGGAATACTGGGGAAGGAGAAGTGGAAGGCCCTTACAAAATCAAGCAAGTGATGGCGAAGGCGCAGACGAGGGTTATTTTCGATGGCAAGTGGGCCCCGGTAGGGGTTGGTAGGGTTTTTGTGACGGCGGCAAGGGATAAGACGGTGAAGGTTTGGGGAGTCGGAGAGGGCGGAGAGTGGGGATGCACCGAGACGGTAAAGTTTGAGGAGGCGATCACGGCGATTGATATTTTGGATCGGGTAGTTGAAATTGGGGAGGGGAGGTTTTTGATGATGGCTGTGGGGTTGGAGAGCGGTCATTGGGGTGTTTATAGGGCTGAAGTTAAGAAGGAAGAGGGGATTGGGGGGTGGGAGAGGTGGATGGAAGTCGACGGGTACGTTGTGCCTGATAGAGCGATCACGCAGATATCGTGGAGACCGACGGCGGAAGTTGAGACTAAAACTCTCGAGATTGCGATTTCGAGCGAAGATTCCTCGGTTAGGATATACGAGGTGGAAATATGAAAAAATGCAAAGGGGTATCGTTGAGATATTGTACAAATGCAGGGCTGTATGTATGTATAAAACACGGCCGTTGAAGGCCCGCTAATGCAATCTGACGAGTAATGAAACAAGGCGATCCAAGTTTTTACGGCTACTTGGATAGTTCTCGCTTCTTCGCGGGGGGTCTGGGACCTCTCTCGACGAGATCCTCTGCCTGCCAGCGCATAACCAGCTCCAGAAGAGAGGAGTTTCGTCCGATGACGGCGTCTTGGACCTGTCCCTTTTCGTCCGTTGATTCGGCAGAGAAAAAGTCGGCGATGGGTCCGTACTTGCGGACCTCACCGAGCGTCATGCGTACGAGATGGGTCGGCCAGTTGGCCAGGCCGTCGGTGATGTGGGTTGCATACAGCTGCGATTTGTTAGTTTTTGAATGATATATGATCAAAACAAGAAGAATAGACCCACGATTGTACACTTTCTCTTCTCGGTCTCCTGCTTCAACCAATCCAAAAACCTCCACCTGGCCAGGCAGTCCAGGTCGACGGTCACCTCGTCGAGCAGGAGGATCGACCACGGCCTCACGAGTCCCATGGCCAACTGCACCCTTCGCCGCTCACCGTCCGAGACGGCGTGCATGCGCCAATTGACGTCAATGTCGAGGATGGAGATCAGCTCGTCACGACGGTCAGAGTAGTAGGTACCACCGACGGAGTGGAGGAGTTCGGTGACGGAGATGTCGGTGCGGACGATGGGATTCAAAACCCATTCTATCAAAAAATATTAGATGCATGAGGTTGAATTTTTGAAAGGAAACAGACGTACCGACGCCGAGGTAGGTGACGCCTTCGAGACCTTGTTTGAAGGGGTCGACGCCACCGACAAGAATTTGGCCATCGCGGGCGAGCGTTTTGCCTATAACCAAGTTAGTTAACGATCAATATATGCATGGTATTACCGTATTGATGTGTGAGAAAAGGCGGAACGGGGTTGCTACAAACCTGCGATGAGTCTGAGAATGGTGGACTTGCCGGCCCCGTTGGAGCCGATGAGCAGGGTGCGAGAGGCGGAAGGGACGTCAAAGGAGACGTTTGAGAGACCCTTCTTGCCGTTGGGGTAGGTGTAGGAGAGGCCGGAGACCGAAATATCAGGTGATGCCAGGTCGGACATGTTTTATGGCAATCTCTCTGGCTCTTCTTTATGGAAGTCTGGATTGAAAACTGCAACAAGGATAAGTGTTGCCGGACGTGATCTGTGGCTGGGTCTTCAATATTGCGATACGAGACTGCCAGCTGCTGCTTGAACCAGTGAATGTGGCCGGCTAATTACGGTAATGTGCGAATGTTGGAGAGGTCGGAACCAACGGCTGCCGTACGAAGCAGTGCCCCGTCGTAATTGGCGTTATCTGATTGCTAATGTGTCGTAACAGTCGGGGATAATACACTGACGGGGGAGCAAATGAAAAGGAGAGAGCTCGAGAGGCCATTGTAAGGCCATGATGATCTTATCACCGACCAATGGGCAGTCCACGCTAGCCGGAATGGCGCAGGGTGGAGCGCGGAAGCCAATTTCCATCGGAACAGGACCCCCTTACATACATACATTGAACTTGCTAACTGCCCGGCGCAGGGAATATTGATACGAAATGATGGAAAAGAGCGAGAAAATTTGTTCGGATTGTGGGAAGGCGGGAGCCCGGATGCCCGAGCTGGTGCAATTCATATAACCTTTCCGCCGTCACTTGTCATTCAATTGCCTCGCATTCCCTCTCCTCTCCTGTCCTCTCCTCTCTTCTTCTTCTCTGCCAGACATCTTTGTACCGGACGGGGCCTCCTCTCCATTTATATTCACTGCCGTTTACGCAGTTTGGTGCAGCGTCGAGCTAGCCGTCTACGCCGATCGACCGATCCGCGAAAAAGGGAACGACAACAGCAACGCGGCAACACATTCGTTTTCACGATCCGGTATGTCTTTTAATCTCTACCCCCAAGTATTTATATTATATATATATATATATATATATATACATAATGTATATAAATAAATATAATTCCACGTCTGCTGGACCTACGCTACTCTGGTCATCTGCACTGGCGCAGATGCATCCAACAGCGCTGGCTCCGGCGAGACAATTGAATCGCTACCCTCCCTGTCCTTCCCCCAGCAAATCCAACAGAATTCAAATAGGCAACTGACTTTTTACAATCCTGTGCCCCAGCTCCTATTAAACAATCCAGCAAACCCCTTCTTCTCCTCCTCCTCTACAAACCGACCTCTCTCTTACAATATCAAAACATCTCGTCGCATCCCCTTTAGCTGGTCGACTGATCGACTTCACCCCTCGCAATGGATGTCGTTTTATCCCTCTGCGACACCTTCTTCCTCGACCGCTTCTACGCCACCGTCGTCCCCGGCAAACTATCCCCTTCGGACGTCTTTCCCTACTCCAACAGTACCAATGTCGAGAGCTCGAGGATATCGCCTACAATCGAGGGCCGCTCCTTTGAGAGCGCCACCCAGCTGTACGAACTGATCGGTGTCCTGCCCGGAAAATACGCCGAACTCTCCATGCTCGCCCGTGATGAGCCCCTGCGCCAGTTCTTCTCGCTCTTCCTCATCACTTGGTAGGTTTCTCCTTCCCGCAGAATTCCCAAGGATAATTCTTCCGTACTAACAATATCGCAAACAAAACAGGGTCTTTGGCTGCATCCTCTACTTCATCTCATCCACCCTCTCCTATATCTTTGTCTTTGACAAGGACACCTTCAAGCACCCCAAATTCCTCAAAAACCAGATCCGCCAGGAGATCTGGGTCTCCGTCAAATCCCACCCGGGAATGTCCATCCTCACCGCTCCCTTCTTCCTCGCCGAGGTTCGCGGCTACACCCTCCTCTTTAACAATGCCGAGGACTATGGAAAATTCTACGCCTGGTTCCAATTCCCGCTGTTCATCGTGTTTACCGACGCCTTGATCTATCTCATCCACAGAGGGCTGCACCATCCTTCCATCTATCGCTACTTGCACAAGTCGCATCACAAGTGGATCATGCCGTCGCCTTATGCCAGCCACGCTTTCCACCCCGTTGACGGATGGGCGCAGAGTTTGCCGTACCATTTGTTCCCGTTGATCCTGCCGCTTTGGAAGTACGCCTACGTTGGGCTCTTTGTGTTTGTCAACATCTGGACCGTGATGATTCGTAAGTTTGATCCCTCTATGATCTTGAATTTTATATTTTATATTCTGGCGATTGGGAGAGCTAGAGCTAACGTGAGAATTCCACAGACGATGGAGAATACATTGCCAACTCACCCATCATCAACGGCGCGGCGTGCCATACCATGCACCACCTGTACTTCAACTACAACTACGGCCAATTCACCACCCTGTGGGATCGATTGGGCGGTTCATACAGACCCCCTAATCTGGAGCTCTTCTACAAGGAGACAAAGATGGGCCAGGCCGAGTTGGACAGACAGGTCAAGGAGATGGAACAGATGGTGAAGCAGGTCGAGGGTGATGATACCTTTAGGGAGTATAACGAGGAGACGAATGGTGAAGTGAGGAAGAGAAAGTAGGGGGGGTTATTACATTGACGAAGATTAACGACAAGTTTTCTTTTTTTTGGAATTGGAGGACAAAAAATACAGTGATGTTTTACTTAATGGACAGGAGGAGGTGGATTCGGTAATCGATACGGTTGCGGTACTTTTTTCGGCGTCGACGGCACTTTCGCTTCTACCATGCACCTTTCCCTCCTTACCGTCGAAAGATGGGATTTTTGGAGCCAAGGCTTTTAGGTGTACATTCTTTTTTCCCCCTCATCACCTGTGTGAAGCGTCGTTTTTCATCTATGCTTTTTTTTCGTACAGGCACGGCAGCTTGAAGCCACAAAACAAAAAACTAATAAGGAAGGGAGGAAAGAGTCGGCTTTTTCTGTATATAGTCGTTCCATAGAATAATTGAGATAGGGGGGAGGCGGTTTAATGTGAGATGATGTATCAAAGAAATGAGATATATATTTCAATCCATTTTTATTAATATATTTTGAAACTACCGAGGGGGGTATACAATCGTGTATCTGCGTGATCGTATTTCATTTATAAAATATTAAAAACTCACGGGTATCGATCCTTCCAAACAAAAGCCCACATGCTCAAAATGTGAAAACAACCGAGAAACGCCTTTACATCCAGCTCCTTCTATGCCCCGCTGCCACCGACTGGAAATCATAAATAAATAAATTGTTTTGCGTAATGCTTGCGTAGGTTCTGGAAAGTCCCGCTTTCAAGATTGTGCTGTGTATTTGGAAGAAAGAAAAAATCCATACGAAAATCGTTTATATCAGAGACAAAAAAAGTTCCTTCATACCGTCTTCCTCTTCCTCTTCCTCGCCTTTCTTTTCACCGTGGGTACCGGCTCCTCTTCGAGCGGAGTATCGGCCTGCAGAGCTTCTCCCTCGGTAGGATCCACATCCGGCATGTTATTGCCACCATCCTCTTGCTCTTTACCCGTGGTCTTTTTCATCCTTTTCATCCTCTTTTCCATGACTCTCATGTTCCTTCCCAGGCACGGTTTCGTCGGCAAGACGGCCGCCTTTTTCTCGGAGGTGGCACCACTTTTATCTTTCAGTCGGCCCTGTAATCGAACCCTGGCTCTCATGCACAGCATGACCAGTTTATCGGATGACATGTTGCGTTTGCGAGGTGCGAGTGATGAGAAGCGGACGGAGAAAAAAGCGGATGCCTGGGATTTCGATGCGGGAGATTTGGGTTTCGGGAGGACGGTGAAAAAGAGGAGAATATTCGGTGTGGGTTTGTGGGTTGTTGCGAGTGGTTTTCGGAGTTTGCGAACAGGTGGTGGTGGTGGCGGTGAGAGAGGTGACGGTTCGGGCTGTTGAGCTGCTGCTTCGGCAGCACTCGTCAAAGCTTGATCGCTCGAGATCGCAGGAGCAGATGCTTTTGATTTCCGCTTCACGGTTCTGCTAGATCTCCTAGCCGGGGGCGGCGTTGGAGCCTCCGTCCCCGTCGTCCGTCTCCTCCCTTCCCATTGACGATCCGAAATGTCGGAAATCCGGCGCAGGGTCCGTGTCGCGGCTTCGATGGCTGGTGGTTGAGGGGACTGCAGACTCCTGCGAGGTCTGCCGGCGCTGCGGCGTCGTTTCGCAGCCGGCGGGGAGGTGGGGGAAGGTATGTCCGCCTCGACGGTTGCTTCTTCGTCTGTCGGTGGCGGTAAAGGTGTATCGTCAACACCACCATTATCATCGTCCAGCACTATTATTTCCGGATCTTCAGGTAACCCTCCGTCCGCTTCGAGAGTAAAGTCGGCATCGTCCGCTCCTCCCAGCGGGGTCGAGGATACGCCCCTTTGGGTGCAGAGTTGGGACCATCGTTTGTTGATGTCCGAGTCGTCGGATAGTGTGGTCGAGGTGCGGGTGAGACGTTGGGAGAGGGTGTCGCGAAAGGCGACGGAGATGAGATGGTACCAGGCGAGGTTTTGGGAGTTTGACTGATGGATGGGAGAGGTCTGCAGGTTCGGAGAGCGAGGGGAAGGGGAGGGGATGTCGATATCTGGACTCATGGCGGCGATGAAGGAGAAGGCATGGCGTGGGGAGCGAGGATGGATGTTTTGGGGAGGAAAGATCGGATGAAATGGAAATGGAATTGGAATGGCGCGGACGGTCGATTGGCTGGAACCGCAATGCAGACGTGGACATGGACATGGACATGGCGCCAGCCCTCAAAAGGCCTGGCCCTCCTCCACCGACAGATGTATCCAGACAATTACAATTCGAAGTGATGCAGTTGTGAATTCAGATATAGATCCGGAATATGAGATATTGCGGGGATCGTTCCCATGTGCAAACAACAGCAGGGGACTCGACATGGGCTCCACTCCACCGGCAACTGGGACTCGGACCTTCACGTCATGTATGTCAGCAATGAATTCAAGAAGACGTCCGTTTCACATCTCCTGTTTTCCTCGGACGTGATATCTCTCTCGGAGAACCGATCCAGCCCCTTATATATACATATCATCTACTCGGAACCGAACAGCATACTGAACAGCGACCTCGACAGATACCCCCTGGTCAGATCCGTTGCGGCTGACAGACCCACGGAATTCGAACGACGACCCAATCGCGTTCGCACTATGCATTCGTGCTCGACGGTCCCGCTGGATCTATCAGCCTTGGACAGAAGATGATACTCTTGGCCCTCATCTTTTACGCCCTCACTCATACCGCCGCTGCCCCGGTGGACGTCACTTCCTCGACAACCGTATCTACAGACATCGATCCCGACAACCTCCCGGAAACCGTTGGCTGGTTCGGTGATCCGAACGGCAGGGGCACCTTCAGTCTCGTCAGCAGTTGCGTGATCACTCTGACCCTCTGCGTGTGGTCCGCTCTGCACCTCAACGTCCCGCCGCAGGGAACTTCGCTGCAAAAGGCGGCCTTCACGAGGGCCAAATGGGTCGTTTTTGGCATATTCGCCCCCGAACTGCTGGTCGCTACGGCGAGCGCCCAGTATCTCACCGCCAGGTGGTTGTACCAGGAGATTCGAAAGGATGCCAAACATCGGCAGCAGATGGTAGGAATGTTCTTGTCTGGAATATACAAAAGGATCTAGATATTAATTATTATGATATAAATAGCTTGATATGGCGAACCCACCTCTCGAACCCACCTGGACGATGATGCAGTGCTTCTTCGCAACCATGGGCGGTGTCGCCGTACAAACCCGAGCCAGTACTTTTAACGACGCCCCCAGAATCACCCTCTCCGCGGAAGGCGTCCGCCTCCTATCCTTCCTCAATCAACTACCCAAAACCGACGATGAAGAAATCCGTGACAAGAGCAAAGGCGACTGGCTCGCCAAATCCCTCGTGTGCATACAGGCCTTCTATATCATCGTCCAGGCGATATCACGACTCGCGGCGCACATGCCCATCTCCCTGCTGGAAGTCAACACCATCGGGCACGTCATATGCGCTTTAACATTGTATCTCCTGTGGTGGAACAAGCCGTTGGAACTGGATCACCCGCAGATAATGCCCTACGAACAGGCTTTGGAACCGATCATTTCGCTCATGTACATGTGCTCACCGATCAGTGAGAACCTGGGCGTTTCGGAGATTCGCTGCATGGCGTACAAGAACCCCGAGAGGCTGAGGGCGGTGGACAGGAAGGGATCGGTGTACTCGTCCGATCTGCCGCAATATACAAATTTCTCTGTGGGTTCGAGGGCGAGAGTGGATCCCAAGGCTTGTATGTTTAAATATCGTAAACACACACTCTAAACGGAACTTTACTAACAGTTGTCATAGTCATCGGAGTCGCACCCGCGAACCGCGGCATCGCCCGCTCGGCCACCCGCTTCGACTACAAGATGGAAGAGAAACACTGCGATGTCTCACCGGAACACCGGGTGTTTATGGAAATGCAGACACCGGATACGATCCTTCAGCACGCTCCAAAGTACTGCCGTTGGGCCCAGAGCGACATCGACCACAGCCGCCAGCCCCGCGTCACGTCCTTCGAAATCGAACGCTGGCGTCTCGCCGGCCCCGCGGCCCAGCAACTGTGGGAATTCTGTCAGGAACGAGAATCCTACATAAACTACTACTTTACCACTTCCTCGCTCGGTGTCTTCCTCGGAGAAACGTACTACCTTGACACCTACATCAAAAACTTTGCCGGACTCTCGTATCTGGGCCACGTTAACGTCCACCGCGACCACCTGAAATCCATCCTGGCTTTTACCGCCGCGGCGTACGGTAGCCTGCACATCGCCGCCTGGAAGGAGCACTTTCCGACAAATTTCGAACGCACCGCCTGGCTCATTAGCGCGATCTTTATATCCTGCACCGGTGTCCTATCCTTCGCCGTCTTTTCCGCCAAGCAGAAATTCGGGGCGTTCGACAGGTGGATCGATACCCTTACTTCGTCGTCGTGGGAGTTTTACAAGAGATCGCACATGGCACAGACGAACAAGGCGTATTTTTGGCAGGTGATTACGAGCCTGGGGGGTGGGCTGGTCGTGGGGTGTTTTGCGTGTGCGAGGGTATACCTGGTGGTCGAGGCGTTTGTGAGTCTGAGGGATGTGCCCAGAGGCGTTTACGATGAGCCGAATTGGACGAATTTCTTCCCGCATTTTTAGGTCAACTTTTTTTATATTATATACTTTACATATTTATCTTGCGAGCGGGTTTTTGGGCATTGTACATATTTTGGGCTAGGGGGGGTTATCATTGGCATGGGTTAGCGTCTGCAGCGATATATCTATTTACTCTGGTATCGCATAATGGGAATGGAATAAAAGTTACACGAAACCGGTCTCAAGTTGTATCCCTTGGATTCGGCCGCCGTCCTGCATTGAACCCTTCGAGATAGTAATCAAAGCTCACTTCTTGACTCTCATCCGGTGCTTCCAACACCGCGTTCAAGGCTTCTTGGTTCTGATGTTGTCGGTTGGAAGTTGCTGACGGATTGATGGAAACGTCATGCATCTGGCCCGTTCGCAACAGTCCCCGCCCTGTAGATGTTGATACTAACATGTCTTCAGTTGGGTCGTAATCGAATGAGAATGGTCTGAAAGCTTGAGACCAGTCTCGATGGACAGGTTGATATTCTTGTGAGACGTGTGGTATATCTGCTAGAGGCAAGACTGGGTCTAGTTCTTGTCCATCATTCACTTCGGGTTCGACTTGGGGTAGGCCGGATGGCTCTGGCTCTACACTCGATAGTTGAGTATCCGGAGATACGCTCTGGTCCTTTTCAAGTCTATCGACATTACTTTCCGAGTCCACTATGTAGGGAGAGGATTGCTGGTCCAAACCCGGGTTCTGTGGTATTATCAGATTTGGTTCTTCAGCTACTATCGACCCTTGCTCTCCAATCTTCAAACCTACACCGGCAAGAATTTGGTCTTCTTCAAATGGAACGACCGGGCCTTTGATTGGTTTCGAACTCCAAAAGGTCCGGGGGGGTCTCCCGGCTCCCTTGTGTCTCCGAGGGCGGAGAAATCCGTCCTTGTCAACTTGCTGGCCCGTCTGCGCCGCTATCCTCGCGAGTAACTCGGCATCTGGTAGGTGAAATCCTGCAGAAGGTTCCCTTTGATTATCCTCCACCTCGGGTTCCTTCGTGTATTGTATCTCCACCACTTCCGGAATATTCTCATCTATAGCATCCTGTGAAACTTCGGATAATAATTGCCCTTCTTCCTCTGGATCTTCCTCAACCATTGACATGAAATTTCGAAACCCCCTGTTCACCTCAGAATCAACACTCACATCGTCCGGATCGATATCTTCTTCTTCTTCCTCCTCCATTCCCTCCCCGGCTTTTCTTAATACCAACGGCGGATCCTCATTTATCGGCCTCTCGTAGGAAGCCATACCGGGCACCGCACCAGGCGCAATAATCGGATAATTCAATGACCTCCCGTTCCTACCCTTCCTCCCAGGTGGTCTGGTCCCCGCACCCACTGGCTTCCTCTTAACCTCCCACGCCTGCTCGTTAGATTTATATCTGGCACTAGTATCCTCCTCGTAAAGCGGCCCTCTGAGCACCGGCGCCCATTTCAAATCATCAAACTCTCCCGCCAACTTTCTCTCGATCCACGGCGTCACCGTATCAGGAATCTCATCCGATCGTTCAGGACCGATGATGTATCTTTCGACCAGCTCTCTCATGTACACGTACCCTAGACGGTCGTGGTTCAGATCCAGACGTTCCAAGATATCCGTGGGTTCGGGAACGCGTTCCACCATACCGGGTAGGTATATGATCCTTCTCCCCAATTTTGCTGGGTTACCCGCATCCCCTTCCCACACGTACAAACCGCTCTCGAGATCTTCTGGTAACCCACGGAAAGGATCCGAGTCACCTATTCCTCCTCCTCCTTCCTCGCCAGCGTTAGTGACGTTTAACGATGCATACGACCCACGGTTCCAAATAATACCCAGTCGCAGGAGATTCACCACGTGGATACCGTACGGATCATTCCGTGGTAACACCATGATTGCGATCGGTTTCTTGTCCGGACGGGGTAAGTTTACGGTTCCTTGCTCGCCGCAGCGGCGGTTGTTGTAGATGCCGATGCGGGATACTGGGGCGGCGGCGCCGTTCGGTGGGTTGTAGATTGCGAAATATTCGATATCGCCCCATTGGCTGCGGCCGACGGTTTCGTAGCAAGAGCCTGGGAGGCGCTCGTTCAGTCTGACGCTGGCGAGGACGTGGTTGTAGGATTTGAACCAGTTTGGGCGGATGGAGCGGGTCATTATGGAAAAGTAGGCTGAAGTGGTGAGGGGGTTGAAGGAGAGGAGTAGTAGGAGGAGGGAGGTGGAAGGGGTGAATATCGACATGCTGAGGGAATTTGATGTAGCGATACGTGTGTATCGAAGGCTTTCGAATTGGTTTGTATAGAATCTGAATTAAGGACTTGGGGTTAGCCGTGCCAAGATTGGCTAATATACTATGCCATGAGTTAACATGACAAGGGTGGGATTTCAGATATAGGCCTTGTACTTTTCTCGTGGATGAGCTGTTTCACGGGAGAGTCGTGGGTATGCGCATGGTTGCGGTAATATTGATATTATGCATTGTAGGATGGTGACACCAAGTGAAAATCAAAATTCTGTATGCTATGGAGGGTGCAGGTATAAATGGCTATATAGCTTTCTTTGAAACCGGAAAGGCTGGCCTCGTTGAAGAAAAAGCTAACAGCAGAGTAAATACTTTGTCATTGCAATGGCACCGCTCGTTCATATTGGTAAAATCTTGTTATATACCAGACAATGGGATTTGATGTACCAGTCAGTCCGAATGGTGTCACGGTAAGAAGATATCTAAAAGGTAGATGGACAAAACAACAGGATAGGTGGATAGGGAGGACTTGGTTTTAACATTTATGGGACAGACCTCGACGTCGACTGGCTTCTGACATGTGTTGTGTCGCGCACAAAATGCTGTTCTGTGTTGCTGGGAAAATGCAACGTCTTGAACAGATATGCCTCCATGGAACTCGAGGAAACGATATGGCATTGGTCTTCGAGATCAACAAGACATTGAGATCCCGATCGTAATAGTGATTGACCCAAACATTTTGCTCTCGATTGGTACTACCTACTATCGTATCAGCGATCGAATCAAACCAGGCGGGACACTTGACTGAGGAAGATAGGGAAAGCATGTCTCCTGCCGTTCCTGTATCGAATGCTAAAAGAGACATCTTGCCTAAACTGGCATGGTAATAACTCACTCATGATGGTGTTTTAGGTTGACATTATATTCCGCAAGTTGAGTGTAAAGCAACAAGAAGCTCCTATAGCTCAGTTGGTAGAGCGCGACACTAGTATCCCATTGGATTCTGTCTAGTGATTCGCAATGTCGAGGTCTTCGGTTCAAATCCGAATGGGAGCATCTTTATCTTTTTGTATTTTTTAGCCTTCAATTTATACCTTTCTTCAGGGGATATTTCCCGTGTGTTCATTCCCAGTCTAAACCGGATTGTGTGTTCTCTTTTTGCCGGTTGATTTCTCGATTTGGGTTGTTTTTTGCGGGAATGCAACGGGTTCAACACCAAGTCTCTGTCTATTTTCCCGTGAAATTACGGGCCTTGATGAACTTGGGAGCTATACTTTTGACAAACGACGAGAAAAGGAGGGCAATGTTCTTGAGGATCATGTTCCATGTCGCGTTGCATTCAAATAGAATAATAATATTTTTCGCAGATTAAATCTTCAAGGCTAATTGTTTATAGGCTTATTCCTGGGTTCAGTCACTAGCGCTATATATAAATTATATTTGCCCATACCAGGATAATTACACCCGGTAGCTGTACGTATGAATGCTTCTAAGCTCTGTATTGCGGCATCTAGACACGATTATATAGATTGATTTTATTGTGAGGGTCGCGATGGTAAGATGGCAAGACTCGTTACAATACCAGATTATTACTAAAACTATTGCTTATCTATTAGCTAATTAGACAAAATATTTCACGTTATGAAGCTTCACTTGTGGAGCTCTTGTCAATGCGTTAACGAGATAGATATAAGTGTTTGATGATTTCTATACTCCATTTTATCCTTAACATATGCATCCATACTTGGTTGGATCGCCTTCTATAGCGAATCACGATAGCATTCGACGTCATCATGGATCATAACAAAACGGTCAAAATATAGTATAGAAATTGGTAAACCCACGAAAGAAAAATCTGACCCCCCTAAATCAGAGAGAGTGTAGGTTCTTCAAAAAGACAGACGGATGCTTTATGGATCTCAAGTGATATCTGCAGGCGCTACGTCGGTGTATTCTATCTCTATCAGTAAAATAAGTTCTAGTTAGCTGGAATATATATGCTAGAGCAAACGCTTGACCAACAAGAAATCTAGAGGTCTCGCTTCAATAAAACATAAAAGGCTCTTCCTCACCTATAACATCATACAACTTAAGGTTCCGGCGCGTCAAGCCAATAATTTGTCCGGGATGGTTACGTAAAGATGTTTGCGTTGGGCCGTACTTTAGGCGCATACAACATGCCACGTTTTGAGTTGCTCCAAATACCAATATAATAAGCCTGATGTCCACCCGCCGCCATCGGACATCCTCCTCCCAAGCCCACGTCCTCCTCCGTCGCTACTTTCCGCCATAGACAAACCTGCGATTCCTATCCTCGGGGAAGTCAGGACCGCCGGGTAGCATACCTTTACATCGAGAAACCCTCCCCTCAATCTCGCAGCAGCACCACACCCCTCATACGATCCCCCCACCATGGCGGCCGTCCCCATCGAAAACTGGTTCTACGAGGTGCCCGTGTGCACCCGCTGGTGGACCTCAGCAGCGGTTCTCACGGCCATCGCTTGTCAGTGCCACCTGGTCTCGCCCTTCCAGCTCTTCTTCTCCCTTCCAGCCGTTTTTTCGAAACGCCAGTACTGGCGGCTCATCACCACCTTTCTCTACTTTGGACCCTTGAGTTTGGACTTTTTATTCCACATGTTCTTCATGGCGCGGTATAGTCGCATGCTGGAGGAGAACTACTACAGGGGCAAAACGGCGGATTTTGCGTGGTTAATATTGTACAGCGCGACTTGTCTGCTGGTACGTCCGCGTCGTCTTTTCGGATATGCATATCTGGCGGGTTTTTTGTTCGTGAGCTAATATTGGTGGACTGACAGTTCTGCTCTGCGACTTTCGTGTCAATGCCCTTTCTCGGCTCGCCGCTCGCCTTCTCGTTAGTTTACATCTGGTCGAGACGAAACCCGGGCGTCAGGCTGTCCTTCCTAGGCCTGTTCGTTTTCAACGCACCGTACCTGCCATGGGTGCTTTTGGGCTTTAGCTTGTTGCTGAACGGCCACATGCCCAAGGATGATATGCTGGGAATTGTTGTTGGACACAGTAAGCTAAAATTCCTATCTAGGATTCTTAAGGTGATTTTTTGGAAAGCTAATTTTGATCATAGTCTACTTCTTCTTTATGGATATCTACCCCAGAGTACGGAACGGATCGAGGCCATTGGATCCACCGGAGTTTTGGAGACGGTTGTTCGAGCCGCGTACGGAGAACGCTAGACCGCAGGTGCAGCAAGACATGCGTCAGGAGGCTGTTCAGTGAACACCTAGTGGAATGATCTTTTGTTTTATCAATTTAAACCCAGTTCTTTCGATTAAGATGGGATCCTATTTTCAACGACTGGATTATGGTGATGTGCACCAGCAATATTACACCAGTTGGTCGTCCTTGAATATCTTAGGCATTGGGAAAAGAGGTAATCTCGATACCATACACGGCCAACCATTTTTTCTCCAGCCTAGAATTGAGGGCCGTGCCATCAACGCTTAGAAGTTTTGGTATCACCTCGTTGACCGGGCCTTTTTTTCTTTGCAAGTGGTATCATTTACAGGTGTTTAACGGCTCGTTCGATAGCTTCTCTCTTGTATATTAATCCAAGACATATCGTTAGATATGATATTTTTGGTAGACCAATGGTATGGAGTTGGCTTGGACTTAGGAAAAGGTCTTTGCCATGAATCTAGCCCCAGTCTCGCCACTAATCAAACAAACAAAAAATACCAGTTTATCTCATAAAAGAGTGGTTTTGGCGTGAAAAAACGAATGCGTCTTCAATTGAATCAAATATCAACTCTAAAGCATGCTTGGTTGTGCATTAAAAAGCGCCATCCAATATCCGCCAGCGTTGTTACAAAATAAAAAATAAAATTGCTAGTACTCACGCGCTGCTAAGATCTCCTTGAATCTGGGAAGCAATAAATCGACGGTCTGGCTGACATTTGGTATCTCCACTGCCTCTGATGCTTCATTCGCTGGTTCCTTCACAGACTCCTTTACCGGCTCCTTCACCGGATCTTCCGCACCGTTTGTCAGCACAGCCTGTTTCTCGCCGTTCAAGGCAGCGCGACCACCGGCCTTGATGTTGATATCCTTTCCGGTCCTGACTTTGCCTCCGGTAGCCTCAAGAGGGGTGAGCTCAGTCGAATCTAGCAGCTCCTGCCATTTATACAAGAAGTTTCCGGGACCTTTCTTCAAAGGCTTCCGTTCCTCCAGGGTATCACTCAAAGAAATAATAGATGCCATCCGTTTGTTTGTCTTTTCATTCAATTTTTGCAGATAAGCTTCGTGCTCGTCCATCTGCTTTACCACTAGCTTCCTATCCTCTTCGTCTAGCTCGTTGACAAGCTTGTTGAGAACAGGGGTAAACCTGCCTGCGCCCTCACCAACATCCTCTTCCTTCTGTTGGAATTGCGCCGCCGCATATTTTCCAAAATCTCTCCACGCCGTCATAGCCTGATCCCCGTTCTTACAGAACTGGTGAAGGAAGCTATGAACACTCTGTTGGTTTCGTTCGAATAATGCAACGAAATCTTGAACACCTGGTGGCGTCTCAGCATTTTCAGTGTTGATTTTTCCGGTTTTGATTAGGTCATTCAAGAATTTCTCCAGATCAGTGATTGTACCGCCGAGGTCGACTGCATTATGAAGGTTCCTCAGAATCGGCTCATAACTTGCTACAACGTCGCGGACGGTGGCAGTGAGATTATCCGGGTTGGATTTGCAAAATACAAGAACTAGTTGCTCACGATCATGGACAGAGAGGCGAAGGTCGAGGTATTCGAAGAGGAGTTGGTGCTGCTCTGAAGTGAGATCGGTGGGGGGTGATGATGGGGAGGTGGAAAGAATCGCGTGGATGATGGATGTTGAGGAGCTTTTGCTGACGTCACGGTACTTTTCCTGCTCCTCGCGATCGAGTTTCGTATATACCTGGATCGCGGATAGCTGTTCTTTCGATGGACCTTCCTTGGATGTTTCGATTTTGGCTATCCGGGAACGGAGTTCCTTGATATCCCAGCTCAGGATGGTATATATTATGCTAAAAAGTGTTAGTATATGAGGAATATCAAGCGCTACTGGGTTTTTACTTACGTTTGCAATAGGTTCATGCCTTCGTCTGCACCGCTGCTTAGGCCGATCCAATTTGTAACAGCTCCGAGGCTCATCTTGGCTAATACCAACCTCGTCATCCCGTTGATCATTGTTGCAGCATTGCCAATCTTCAAAGTCTGACGCATGATTCTGTAAGGAATCAGTTTATGTGCCCGTTCGAGCAATGATAGGAAGGCTTGACCCTTCGGCGAGGTTATAAGGAAGTAATGAGCCAACGATCCTAGACTGGTAGATGGATGGTTAAAGAAGTTAACTAGCAACTCTCGGTATAGCAGATATGGCTTCTCAAGAGAACTACATACTTTACAACGATATGTTGGTGTGCCGCGATAACCATCTGGCTATGCTCCTCCAGTTCGTCGCTTTCTGCCGCCTTGTCGAACAGCTCGTCCAACAAGCCACCGTAAACAACCTGCCTCTGGAATTCCTTCCAAGCATCTCCGAGATCTTGATGGTTCTTGACATCATAAGATCGTTCCGGGTCGTATTTGGTATTCTTGCCAGACATGCCACCAAGCACACCTCTCGCAGGATACTCTATCAAGGCGGATATGGCGGTGGCTAACATCTTCCGGATCCCTATATCCCCTTTATCGTACGATTCTGACAAGTTGGCCTTGGCCAGGTCGTCGATGATGGGGAGAACACGCTGCGTCCAGAATTCCTCGTCAACATCGCGAAGCCCGGGGACGGTGACGATAAACGTTGAGAAGAGGGTTTGCAGTATAGGGGATTTGGAGACGCTGGGATCGGGCTGAAAAGGGGGGCCATAAGTGTTTATGATGCCGGGTGTCTTGAAAAGTTCGATTTCTGCTGTATAGGTTTCGCGGTGGGTGAGGATGTCAAGGAGGGCGTGGGCTTGGCCCGGGGTGAGAGTGGTTACGGGAGACATCTTGACGACAAAGATGAGGACGGAGGATTCGTCGGAGAGGGAGAAGGGAAAGGGAGGGAAACCGTGGGCAGGTCATGACGAGGAAGAAGTAGCAGTCGATGACGGGGCCAGGTTGCTGGGAGGAATGTGATGAGGCGAATGTTGGCAGGAAGGACTTGCCCTTCCGACCAACGTCATCCGCAACACAAAGGCCTCCCTTCCCCTTGCCCTGGGTCCACAGGCAATGTCATGGAAGATACGCAGGTCCAAGCAAATCGAATCCCAGTATCGCTCTCAAGCAGCAAAAAAGAATCCGTTCCTGAGTTCCTCCCTTACTTTAAAGTAGCTTATATCCCGACAAGCGATGTTCGAAGCGGACGCTTATCGAAGCTCGGTCAAGTTGGCCTGCTAGCTGCATGATTTCAGCCACTGCACCTGCACCTGCAGCTCGATCGGAGCTATGCTCATTCCATTCTCGCAGGGTCTGAAAATTGTAAAAAGATAGATAAAGGACCGCAGTCGGACTTGAACCGACATCTCTCCTCAAATTGAGCTAGAAGAGCATGCTATTCTTTGCACTATACAGCCTTCGAAAGCAGTGTCGAAGTTTAGATAGTAAGTTTTATACCTGCCATCATCAATATATTGTGGTGCTGTCATTCGAGTTTCGCAGATTGCTTGGAGGACTGACTAAAGAAAAATCTAACCTGAACGCTAAATACATTACTAAATCGAGTTTCAATATATTTATCTTCAGGTTACGGTGTCGGCACCGGAGCCGGTGGAATGATGGGAATCGGCCTTCGATTCCTGAGAAAAGAATATACTTCTGTTTCATCTTTTGCGAGCACGGTCACATGCTCAATTCCGTCAAGCACGGTTGATTTTTGTCTCTCTCTAATGCGAATCCATTGATTTGTTTCTCTCATGTATAACCTTCGTGTGAACTTTGGCGGTATCGTACTCGGCGAGATGAAGAGATTCACATTGCTAGAAGACGCTTGTCGGTCTACAGCTACTTTCAACAGAGAATCCATCTTTTTGAAAAAGTAGGTCCTGCTGCTTTCCAGAGGTTTTAAGGGCTGACTGGGATTTTCGTTATGCTGAAATACTGCCGTCTCAAGAAGTGGGGTTGTATTGTGCCAGTCGTGACTGGAAGACGATCCTCGACATTGAACCTCGGGAGTGATGAGGCAGCTGGCTGAGATGTATGCAAATGTAGCGCAGTCTTCCGAGTCAGCGAGGACGTGAACCCACGAGTTCTTCCTATCGCGGCACGAAATCCGTAAACATTGAAGTGGAGGATCGCCCTTGGGATTTAGCCACGCGACTGAAAGATACTTCCCTTCGGCATCAATGCCAGTCGACCGAAGGGAGAAAACTATTTTGCAGACAATTTTGAGCACAATCCCGTACAAGTCTGAAGGTAACTTATGCAGACATTCTTGGACAGTGTTGTTCCGAAAGGCGTCAAGAAGTTTGTGTCGATTCATGAGCTCGTCTTGCTGCGCGGCCTCTGGGATGAATATGTCGGCAAATGTTGGGAAAACATCAGCTACCAGTTCTCGTAAAGTCACCCGTCGAGCAATTCCAGTACAAAAGCTCACTTGGAGTCCACACAGGCAGTTCAGGTAGCGTATGAGCATCTCCGGCTCTTGCTCTAAAATCTCTTGCTTCCACGTCGTGCCTGGAATCTTACGCCTCGTGAAGTTGGCCTGGACAAGGAAATATTGGCCTGCTTGCCCTCCGATATGAGTTTCATCATGTTTCCAGTAGCTACTGTGAACCTCGAGATTTTGGAAGGCACTGTTGGTCTTTGCCCAGCATTCATTCTCGTCAATAACACATCTGGTATTGACCTCTACAAGCGAGCCTATGCGCACTTTGCCGCGAGGATCGAAAGAATTTGGATGAATGTCATCGATATCTAGAGCACCACTCCAGTGAAATTTAGCAGGATCATCAGTGCTTGGAGCATATATGATCCCACCGCATATTTTTATTGCGCATGGAGAGGTGCCAAGAGTTTTGTGGACGACAAAATTGCCTGGACCCCAAGTATCAAGCAAATCTTCAGCTGTTGCTAACAGGTCGAATTTTCTTTGTTCTTCGAAGGATAGAGCATCCGATAGCGACTGGTGCGCGTTGAAGGCAAGTACCGGACCACCAATCATGTCTCCAATGCATGTAAGATTCGTCAGTCCTAATGTGATACATTCAAACCGGTCCTCAGAAGATTTACTGCCAGCGAGGACAATCTTGCGCTGTGGTGTGTCAAGGAAAAATGGTTGAATTGGTCCAGCGTGTCTTTGGTTATACGAGAGGAAGCCTATCGAAAGAAGCTGCACAGTCAAAGATAGGATATGGGAGATCTCGTCAATGGTATTGAGAGAAAAGCTTTTTAAAACATTTAGCTTAGCCAACCCTAGGATTAGAAGTAACGATTTCCGAAGTCCAGTCGCTTCCAATTCCACCGTTAGCCCCGAGCTAGCCAGTTCCTTTAAATTCGCTAGTAACTGGACAACCAGTCGAAACTCGATGCGATAGAGAGTGACGGGAGCGATTTCACCCTCGACTTCCTGGCTGTGGCTTGGGAGTATGAGAATCGTAAAGGCATTACAGCAAAGTTCAGAATTTTGCATGCCGCTAATAGCGGAGCAGAGCTGTGTAAGTGTGCTTATATTCCTCTGCAGTATCGTTGCATCCGCCTGTCCATTCATGGCTTTATAAGATACAATTGCAATTGAATTTGCTTCTCTGAACTCGACACTACCGTTCCATAGCTGGGGATCACGGGTCCATGGCGAGATACCGGCGAGCCCGCAAAGTTCTTGGATTGCATTGGTATCCATTGGTACGGAAAGGTAATTCGGTACCCGAGGTTCATTGGCATTAGATGGATTATCGAGGCAATTGTGGACGCATCCTGGAATATGAGCCTCGTCCTTCGGTTTCACGTCAGAGCTGTCAGGCTCGCGAGGTTCGAAATAAATCCACGGTGCATCATTTGCATCTTGGAGTAAGATATCGGCGATCTCGTCGATAGAGTACCCTGCTTCGTCTAGCTCCCTTATCCAAGAATATCCTCCCGTGACAACCTCGTCGAATTGTTTCAGAAGAAGTTTCTTTAGTGCCTTAAAACTGCCTAGTTGAAGGGCCGCTTGGATAGTTGTGGGAGGATGGATGATCGAGTTGATGTTGGACTTTAGGAGTTCAAACGCTTCCCCGTTGATGAGGAATCTTACCACTGTATCAAGCTCTCTACGTGAGATTATTAGGTTGGTCTCTTCCTCACTATCGTCACTGTCCTCTTCTTCACTATCGTCACTACTCTCTTCCGCACCATCAGTTCTTTCTGTTTCCATTTCTTCGTTTTGTTCTTTAAGCTTGTGGGCGATATCAGAAGTGGATATGCTAGAATAAGATTGCAGATGGCGCTTTGGAAACTCATCTCTCATTTCAGTCTGACCACAAAGCGCTTGCATTGGTTGTATATTCCCTGCATTGTTAGGTAGACCATACATTTTGGCTCCTATCAATCTAGTTATCTGTTCTCTTTTAGATGGACGGCGAAGGAAGTGAATGATTTGGAAGCGAATATCGGAGTCCTCTGTTTCTGGTATAAAGTTTCCAAAAGCCTCAGAGGCCGTCCAAGGTGCCTCCTGCGAGGCCAGGTCTTCAAAAAACTTCTTCAGGATTTTATTGTGCAGCTTGCCGAATCTGATCCTACTGAATTTTGTTAAGGCCTCCGTGTAGAGCCCCCGGAGATCCTGGTTTGTGCAAAGAGCTTTTGCCGATATTTCGCAAAGTGACTGAGGAAATGCATCCCAATAAGTGTAAAGTGATTCGATATACCTCTCGGAATTTCCTTGCCAGAAAGAAAGCTCGTCAGGGATACTCGATATCGTGTCGGAAGCTCCTGTCTTGCTTAGAGGGAAACTATGGGTAGGTTCGGTAAGAAGGTCCGCTACTGCGGGGTGTCCGTTGCTCAGGGCTAAAGCCTCGGGAATAAGACCGTGTTCAGTCCTCACCATAGAGTCGGCTCCTTTTGCAAGTAAAAGGCCCACTATTGCTCCATGTCCTAACGATGCAGCCAAGGACAATGGTGTATGATAATTCCAACTCCTAGCCTCCAAATTGGCTCCTCTGGCAATCAGAAAATTTGCCACACTTTCATGTCTGTATCTTACAGCCCAAAATAGAGGTGTCGAGCCTTCCGAGTCCACAGCGTCTGGTTCGTTCCCATCGTAAAGCAAACCTTCCATGGACTTGTACAGACCAAAGAATGCCGCAAGGTGCATTGCTGACACAGATTCTGGGACCACCCGGTAATAATCATAGGTACCCCCTTCAGTGCTCCTGGAAGCTATCAGAACCTGGCTGCACGCCAATACCAACCTTTCTGTTCGGAGAAACCCTAATACGGAGGCTGAACCATCGATGGATTCCCGGGCATGGTGCCCCCAGTTAAGAACTGCGTAGAGATAAAACGGGTTCGACAGTTTTCCTGACTGGAAGCTCTCCCCCCTTTTAGTGAAACCTTTCTTGGACCTCTTATCTAATAAATAATTTATACATTTTCCTGTGATAGTTGCCTGTGGGTTAGGGAACCATATATGATGAGATTGACGGAGGTAGTCGTATGCTGTTTGGTGACATAATCTAACAAAGTTGTTTCCATCAGCAGTAAGTAGCCCTAAACATGATGAAATTATATAACGAATCGAAAAAGTGTTTTCCTTGTCGAATGTTGGAGTGTCAAGTTCTATTGCAAGGACATAGCGAAGTGTTGGAGTAGTTAATGGGCTTCTAGTATGGGTAATCCAAGAGATTGCTTCTAACGCAATCACATCCATAGGGACTGGTCGCGTTTGTCGTGTAATTCCCGACATAAGATCTTCATATAATTCAACTAAACTTCTAGGGCCCGCATCTAAGGCAACGGCGAGTAGCTCGCGAGACTCTATGCCCTGAAGACGACTGAAAATGAGTTTTGTCCATAAAAAACTTTGGACCGTGGCCATTAGCAATCGAAGTCCCCTACAATTTTTAACAGAATTTCAAAGTAATTGTGAATAGAAACAGACCAATGAAATCACTTACTTCCCCTGACTTCTCGTTGAGATATATTCTCTCACCAAATCCCATAAATCAGGATTGTACTTAATAATGCCAGATGATTCAGATATCAGATTGTCAGTGTATCTCATAATTTCGTTTTCTATGCTCGGTCTAGGAAGAGTTGTTCCGTTCTTCAAAATCTCCTTAATCTCCGGGTGTGATCTGGAAGTTAGAAAGAGTTTTGCTTTTGTACTTTTGATACAATCTATCAAAACATTCCGGTAGTTTTTATGGATTTCATCGAACCCATCAATGACGATAAAAACCCTGGAATATAGGCTGGTAACTGATAAAAGAGCCTCCAATATCGACTCTAGAGGTGGAGGCAAGCTTCCTAATTTGTATTCCTTATATAGCTTTTTCACAGCATCCGGAATGGAACGATGTTGGCTTAATTTTTGAATAAGTTGTCTGGTTAGGCTTCTCATCAAAGATTGAGGAGTTTGTCCATCTTCGTATCGCGATCGGTCCCGGTTACAATATAGATAAGCGACAACATCGCTAGGATTCTTTTCAAAAGCTGTCAACAAGTGATCAATCAATACAGATGCAAGAATCGTTTTGCCAGATCCAGGAAGATCACAGTACAATAAAGTGTTGATACTATCCCCGTTGATATCGCCGGTATGGAGCCAACTTTGAAATTCGCTCGAGTTGAAGAGCCAGGTACAAGATCCTGGAT
Organism: Dactylellina parvicollis; assembly: GCA_036971385.1. NCBI lineage: Eukaryota > Fungi > Ascomycota > Orbiliomycetes > Orbiliales > Orbiliaceae > Dactylellina > Dactylellina parvicollis. The sequence goes on along the minus strand of JAJTUD010000014.1, from coordinate 1,185,462 downwards.
GCCGCTGCTGAATGTAGTCCTGTTGTTGTTGTGTATAACCATCCTCTTCCAGCCAATCGAGTATGTTTTTTTTTGCTAATATAGAATAATTTTTGTTTATTTCTTGCTTCCGCGCCACGAAATGATAGAAGAGACTGCTCACTTTGATTCAATATGTCTTTCGCGGTTGGATGAATTTCGAGGTTGTATTTCGGGATGACTGCAAGGAGTTCCTTTGTATAAGCCGTCGCTATATGGACAGCAGGTTTCTGCCAATCCATATGCTGGTTCCCATCTGTATCTGCAAGTTTGCAGATGCCCCGGATGATGAGGCAAGGGATGTCTTCCAGCATTTCGAATATTTCTGACATCTCCGAATCCAGACAGACAACATTACCGCCAAGAATTTTATTCAGTTCGTTTAGATATAATGAGTCCCTGTTTATCTTTTCGAATTAGAGTGTTAGTTAGAGCCCAGCCATTATAGTAGAAGATAACGTAATCCTAACTGTGTTTCCGGAAGCGATTAATCCATAATGGACTATCGGTGTATCAGACTTTTCTCTGACCACTAACTGATCACCGGATTGAGAATATTCATCGAAGCGCTCTCCACTCCTACCACCGCTGACCAATAGCTTTTCAGGCTCTGCTCTAGAAAGTACCTCTTTTAGTTGTTCAGAGTGGAGGCGTGTTTCCTTAACGCTGGGATATTGATCTCTAATCCGGCGTAAGTACTCTGGTATTTGGGTTCTGGTTGAAATAATAGCCTCCAGCTTGGATATAGCGACTAGGAGTAGCTCTGGTGGATCTAGTGCTGATGTGCGTTTAAAGCTTGTATTCTCGTCTGTCGCCGGCCCGGTATCAAAAAGTATCACGCCAGGGTTACCGTCGCCAGGCACACCAACAACCACATCGCCTAGTCGGGCCTCTGGGGATATTCCTGTACCGAGACTGACTGATAGTACGAGTTTGATAGCTGGGAATGTAAAAATCATCCGAGTAGCGACCTCTGCTGTTGGCTTAGTTGCACCAGTGCCTATGTACAAGCAAGTAATCGCTACATTTAACCCAGAAATTGAGCCTAGCTTGTAGACATTTGGGTCTGTCTGCGAATTTGTAAGATCTGGGTGTACCTCATCCATGATAGCGACCAGGGTGTTGAACTGGAAGAGGCTAGTGCATATCCATCCTATATGATAGTCACTGCGTGACTTAAAGCCCATGGCCGTATTTGACGCCATTGTAACCGATAGTATGCTGGCAAATGCTGGGTTTATCTTTCACTGTCTGCTCGAAGACTAGATGAGCGGAAACCATGCGTTTTATATTCCAAAAGAATAGAGGTTGACAGCCTCGTGAGGGGTAGTCGAGCTGCGGGTTGCTCCTTTGGTGGATCGAGACGAGAGGCCATCGCCTTTGTTATTGGGCAGTCTACGCATCACTGGCATACATTCAGTGCGCATTTCAATCACTTAGGCCAATTGGACTCCAACCACTCCTCAAGTTCTCTCTTACTTGAAAATTCATGATAATTTGGGAAACCGTAATATATATTATATGGCACATATCACAATATCGACATGTGTTGAATCGAATTAGTGCGCCGAATTAAAATGATGCTCTATAGTTACTCCTTGTAGTAAATCAAAGCCCTCATTCATTTACTATGTCTACTGGCTAAGCTAAAGCTGCACTCGGTGATTCTATAGTTGGATTCGATTTAATTTTAGAGGGAGGTAAAAGGTTGTTGCATATATTGCGTACCATCCATCTGAAACCTTGGCTCATATAGCTATAGTTACAGGCAATTGCTGGTAAGTAAAGATAAGCTAGCTCGCTACGTAACCCCCGATCTCCGTGTCGGCAGGGCGAGGTTCCTATTTGTGCCTAAATATCATATTGTAAACGTTATGGTGTTAGCGGGCAATTCAAAGATGTACCTCGGCTCGAGGCTTTCCTGTGCAGCGACGCGGGCGCGAGACAGCTGAAAGCAGCCACAAGCCGTAGCTCTGCTGTCGACGGCAAGCTAGTTCAGTAGCTCGATATAAGAATAGCTCGATACCTTCCAAGCCATATCGTTTTACTGGAATCCATCCCAATAGCCGGTTTTTTATTCGCAATCGTTCGGCCACCAAAATGTTCTTCGGCGCCGCAACCCAGACCTACTATCACCACCGTTCGCCGGTTCAGCTCAAACCCACCGATAACGCGACCGGGGTTCCCGAATCCATAGTCTCCATCGCCAAATCCACCATCCCGCCTTACTACCCGCATCCTCTCCTTCGTAGCGGTCACCTCCAAACATGCGCGATCCTTATCGCATCCGATCATGTCCCGATACATTACAAACGCCACGTCTTCGCAGCAGATTCGGCCGACGGCAGCGACACCGGGACATTTAGTATTGATGTCGTAGTACCCCCACCGTCGATAGCAGAGGCCGATAGTACGATCCCGAAAAAGGTGTTACTCGAAACGGATCCGGACTACTTTCCTCCTCGGACATCTGTTTTCACGAACGACGAGTTTGAAGCATGGTCTTCCGATGAAGAGACGAAGCCAATCGTCGTGACTCTACACGGCCTGAGTGGTGGATCGCACGAGACATACGTACGGCTCTCCATGGAAGCGTTGACTCGATCAGTAAAGGACGGAGGGTTAGGATACGATGCATTGGTCGTCAACGCCAGAGGCTGCGCCTGGACGAAGCTTACCAGTATGTTCACCTAAATAAAGAGAGCTCAATAGAGGATTATACTAAATAATTGATTGAAAATCTAGGTAACAGAATGTTCAGCGCAATGTTCACAGCCGACGTTCGCCAAGTCATCAAGACGATCCGTAGAAAGTTCCCAAAACGACCCATCATGGCCCTCGGTTTCTCCCTTGGTGCAAATATTCTCGCCAGTCCGTGCTCTTCATAATCACTCGCACATCTTCGTTCCACCTAGCTAACCGAAAAGAGTACAGACTACCTCGGCGAGGAAGGTTCCTCCTGTCCCGTACACGCCGCCGTCCTCGTCTCCTCCCCGCACAACATGGACGCCTGTGCCAAAATCATGTACATGACCTTCACCGGTCGTCAGTACTCCAAGTTTATGACTGGAAATCTCAAAAAGCTGTTCGAGCGAAACTTCGACGTGCTGTCTACCAACTCCGCCATCGACATTGAGGGGACCCGGAATGCAACATATCTGTACGACTATGACAGCGCGTTCACAGCACCGATATTTGGGTTCAGAACCGGCGGCGAGTACTATCGCGCTTCGAGCTCCGTGGATAAATTGTTGAACGTGAAAGTCCCAACGCTGATAATCAACGCCGCTGATGACCCGATATCACTGGAGCAGGCGTACCCGCGACAAGAATCCGAGGCGAATCCGTACCTCTGCTTCGTGACGACTAGTATCGGGGGTCATATCGGGTGGTTCGAGTGGAATATGGAGCGGTGGTTCCCAAAGCCTATTATTGGTTTCCTGGGTCGGATGGCTCACATGGAGCTAGTTGAGAAGCCGGAGGATGGTGACGGGTTCGTAAAAGTAAGCGGGACGACGTAGGGCTGATATCATCGCGGGAATGAGGAATATATGGTGGGAGTTTTTATTCGGGCGTGTACATTAGACGGGGGGGACTCTGCTTCAAATCAATACAATATATTCTCTGCTCAAACGTATCGCCGCCGGCTGCAGGGTTCGAAAAAAAAAAGTTGAACTCCGAGAACGCCATTTTCTGGAAGCTTGCAAAAAATCAAACATCAAGCAAACGACACCCTCTTTTTATTTCCTCTGGTGGCCGGCTTTTCGTCCTGAGCGTCGTCCTCATCTCTTGCCGAGTCCTTCGCGTTTCTCTTTCTCTTCTTTCGTAGTGAGTCCTTCACATCCTCCTATATAATCACAAGTTACAATTAGTACACCCTACAGTGATCGCAATCAAAGAAACAAAACCTACCAATTTAGCCTCTTTGTCCTTCTCCCTCCTCTCCTGCTCCAATCGCTTCTGTTGTCGAACCACCTCCAATCGTCTATTTCTCTCCACCTTTCCTTGTATAACACCGTCCACGCTCTCATTCACAAGCTCCAATATTCCCATCATGGTCTCCTTGTCTTCCACAAACACCTTGCCCTTCTTCTTCCCCCGAGGTTTCGTGACACCGGCGGGGACGATACCGTTCAGGGTTGGTAGTTTCAATTGCGCATCGGTATATCGCTCCTTGACGGGCTTTTTGTGAGGTTTACGGATTCGGGAAGCGGATGCTTTGGATTTCGCCGACGGAAGAGATGAGGATGATGTGGATGTGGTGGGTTTCTTGTGACGTTTGGACGAGGTTATCTGGCCCGGAGTGAAGGGTTTGGGATCAGTCGTCGATGAGCCGTTCAGCTTTCTCTTCTTGGACGAAGAAGCTGTCTTCAAAGACGACGACGTTCGGGGCCGTTTCACGGGCGCCATTGTGGGAGGGAATACCGAGGTTTCTTCTTGTTTTTTATATATCGCGATTTGGGGTGGATGTTGTTTCTTGTCGTCGCAGAAAAAAGAGTTTTTGTGGTGGAGGGAAATTTTGGGGATTGGGAAATTTTAAGCGGCCAAGCTTTTTCTGATAGGATGGCGGGCGGCTACGCCTAACTGAGACAACGCACAATATCTCCGGTGAGTAAGCGCGAGGGAGTACCGGGAGCAGGTCATTTAGTTTTAGGAAAGGATAAGGTATTTTTGTACTATTTGTAGACGTTTTAATAAACAAGAAACGGCAGTTTTAGGATAAATAGGAGGAAGAATAAGAAAAGAATACGGGGACTAAGAAAAAAAAAAGTTAAACAAGCGATGGTTGGCAAAGTTCACAAAAAGAAAACAAAAAAAGGGTAGTAAGAAAATATCACTTCCACGGGATCCACATATGTATGTACCCACTCAGTCTCATATCACCATCTCCTTTGGTTGCTGACTTGTTTTTTTCGCTCTGATAGGTTAACATCAGTTTGAATAGCGAAAAAAAAAGCCTGCTTAAATTGTCTCGTAAATCAGACGTCCAGGCCATCTGAGCGTGCTAAAAGCTCGACTCGAATGCACCTGGATGTTTGGTCTTCGTAGTAAATATAAAAAGACCGGAAAGATGGATACGGTAATATCCTTCTCCCAGTTCCTTTTCTTCTGTCTTCTCATTCATGGGAATAAAAAAAGCGCACCTCTATCTCTTGGTCGACATAATAGCGATCGAATACTTGATTCCTCGGTTGTCTCTCTCTCTATCGATCGAACCTCGCGCGCGTAAAAATATTGGCTTTGACCCCATCGCCATCACTCCTCCTCCCCCCCACATCCATAAACACCCAATTAAAGCCTCAATAGCTCATCCGTCCGTCCATCCATCATAATGCTTTTCCTCCTCTCCCTCCTGCCCATTTTGTGAATAAGGAAAAATAATAGAAAATCCATGCACCTCCAACAAATACGCCTCTCCAAATGCTGCCGATACAATGATCATGGAGTTTTTGAGGGAAATTAAAAATCAAGGGGGGCGCGTGAAAAGGAATCGAAAAGGTCTAAGAGAAATCGTGAAGGGTATTGATATGGAAGGTCGAGATATTAAAGAAGGGGAATTTTAAGGGAAATCGTTTCGACAGAGTTAAAAAAAATAAAAAGAGGCTAAAGAAAAATATTGAGTCAACACCACACCACTATCATGCATTTGAAAGGAAAGAAGTCTCGGAAGATGTGTCAGAGAAGCCAAAAGAAGCTTCAAAGATAGAAGAGTAATGTTGAATAGTTGAAGGGCGCCGGAAATAAGAAGAGCGGAAAGTAAGAGTACCGTGGACATCATATCTTTCTCCAGTTCATGTTTCGGTATTTGCCGTATGTTTTGAAGCCTACAGAAGATATATTAGTTTCACAGTTATGTAAAAAGATATATAACCCAGGTAATTGACATACCGAGCTCCTCGTAAACCTGTCTATCTGTGGACCAGTCGACAAAACAACCCTTGAGTCCTCGTGTTTTTAACTCCATTATCGCAGCGCAGACTAAACCGCGGCCAACGCCTCGCCCTCGATATTCCGCTTCTCACATCTCGTTAGCTACAGTGTGTATTCAAGCCCGGATTTATTACGACTACTTACGACCCATTCCAACGCAAGCAAGACCGCCAACCTTTTCACCAATAGCTTTTGGCCAAGGAACGTCTTTGGATATTTGGTTGCTGCCGACACCTGAGAAAACCAGAGCTGCACCCACAACCGATCGGCCGCCAAACGCGAGAACAGCATCGCTAAAGTCTATGTTCAGGTTAGTATTTTTTATTCACGTCATAGTATCGAATCAAAAAGAAGCGAAACTATACCATTTGAATCCTTCAAAGCTCGATATTTTTCGACCCACCCGGGATAACCAGAGAAATGTTTATCTTCGAATTGGATCAGATCCTCAAATATCGTCGGGTTGCAGCATCCAAATGTAATCCCTTGGCTCCCTAACTCGCTAAATACGCCTGGTGGTGCTTGCCAATTCTCGATGTTTTGGAAAAGATCAAATATATAACTGGGCTCCATTTGCCAGCCTTTAAAACAAAGTCAGTGATATATTCTCCTTTCGCGCTAAGTCGATCCAAAGCCTACCTCGATGAAGAAACCATTCTTGTTCGCCGGGAGCTACCTCCTCAGGAATCCCTGGGAAGAACCTTGGGAAAATGCTTCCCAGTTGGACGCTCTCGATCACACCGCTCGCTCTCATATATTGAAACGCCTCGTCGTGAAGCGACAAGCCGATCCCTTTGTGCCGCTGCTCCGGATCGACCATCAACATTGCCATACTCCCAACGAGGCCCTTCCCCGCGCGTATCGTATAGGTGGCGCATAATCCGAGAATCCTGCCGTGCGCCCTCGGGTCTAGAACAACAAAATGTCGCGATTGGTACGGTCGATCCAACAGGTCACTGAGCGTCGCAACATCCAGCCTCCAATTCTCGTTCCAATCGAAGCACTTTTTCCAGAGGTCAGCGGATGCGTAGAGGTCGCGACGCTTCTCCCATTGCTGCACTTCCCATCTCTTAAACCCGTCGATTTGCGATATTTGTTGAATTGATCCGACACCCAACTTTTTTCGGAAGGGAAGTACTCCAGTGGCGTTGATTTCTCCAAAGACGGCGGATGCGGCGGACTCCAGTGCTTCTCTAGTGTATTCGTAACAACAAATGAGGGTGTCCAGAACTTTTAAAAGAACAGGAAAAAGGTTAGCCACACGTTTCACCAAGGCATCAATGTGGAGTACTTGGGGACAATTTAAAACCCACATGTTAGTTCGTTGAGGAGCTCGCGGGGACTAGATGCAGAAACTACGATTAGCGCTCCATCAGGGCGTGTCCGCGTGACCGCCTTCATTGTCTCGATCTGCGCCCTGTATTCCGGGTCCGTGTCCAGCGCACAGACGAAAATCACCAGATTCGCCTGTTTGAGGAGACTGAGGTGAGTTTCCGTCAAGCCCTCATGGGTGTACGGAGCATGGCTGACGACGATACCACGCGCATTGATCGCTCTCCCGAGGTATTCGAATGGATCCTGGCTAGCTGGGGCGGGGAATCGAGGCGGTGCGACCGGGGTGAACAGCGCACAAGTTCCAGACTTTCGCAGAATTGTCGATCTTCTCGCTTTCGTGAGAGGTATAATGTTGGATGTGTTCTTCACCACCGTAACAGCCATTTCATAAGCTCGAAACGCTAGCTCCCGGTTGTGTCGCATGAGTGCAGGTAGGGTTAGTTGTATTTGAGGGGGGTTCAAAGCCGTGTCCCAGGATAGATATCGCTCCTTCACCCGCCGTACGCGCTCCAAAGACTGTTCTATAGTAGCCTTTGGTATCCTCCTCATCTCAACCGCAGTGTATACCTCCTCCAAAGTATCCTGGATGTCGCTTGGGTGTTCGCAAATTATCAACATGTCGCACCCGTTGACGAATCCGCTGATGCAGAGCTGGCCACCAAATGTACCCGCAACCTTCTCTGATGCCCTGTCGCACGAGCCGATGAGAATCCCTTCGTATCCAAAGTGTTTTCTGATGAGATTTTGAACCAGACAATCCTTTCCCTGAAATGTTTGTTCCGGCGAGGCGGCCCACATTGTCGGTTCAAGTAAAACCCCGTCGATACCGCGTTCGAACGCTTTCCGGAATGGCGCGTATCTTGGTTCCGAGGTTAGATTCCGAGTTTCCAATATTCCACCGGTTCCCTGTCGCGGTGCCGGAAAATGCTTCACGAAACAACCCATTCCTACAGTCCTGTAAGCATCAGTCATCGCGCTGGCGCACCTCCAGGCGTTGATGGGGTCGTCGCCAAAGGTCCTAGAGCTCATAATTCCGCTATTCGGTTCCTCGATATTTAAAACCGGCGCTAGGTTGAGATTTACGCTCATCGATTGGAGTTCGAGGGCGGATTGTTTTGCAATGTCGAAGAGAATTTCGACAGATCTGAAGGCACTGGAAGCTAATGCGCCTGGGAATTGGGTTCCTAGGTTGCCATTTCCAAAGGGAGCGAACTGTCGAACTGTGAGTTTTCGAATCCTCTCTGCCTCTTGAGATACTGCGTTAGCCTACTCACCATTCCATTTTCCTGTTCAATTGTGACGAACAGAGGATGCGAGTACCCTGCTTCGCGTGCCGTTTTTTGCAGTTCGTAAACTAACCGCCTAACATCCGCAGAGTCTACACCAGAATGTTAGCAAACCTGAAGAGAGAGAGAAAAATACTGGTAGAAAGCTTACGCCTGATGCTACGTCGCGAGAGCAAAACTCCGCCAATGTAGTGAGTACGGATCATATGTAAGACATACGGATCCGGATCCGGAGAATCCAATGGTATTATCATAAGCTGGCCGATTTGCCTGCGTTCACACGTTAGTAATGACCTATCTGCAAGGGCGGCTATTGTCGCGTGAGACGAGTATTGGTATACCTCCGGATAGAGTCCCTATCCTCACGGCTATAGGGAGCATCTTGTGACCAGGCGCGTTTCTGGCCTGTACTCTCCGGGTTTTCATACCAACCCTTGTATGGGTTGGACTGTAAGTTTCGATGTATCAGTCAAGTCATTCACAGGACCGATCGCAAGTGGCCGTGTGGAAAGACACGGCGCAAAAGTATCAAGTATGGAGTGACAAAGAGGACTATACCTGTGACATATTTTGTTGATCCTAGCTGACGGTCTCTAAAAGAGACTATCTTTACCTTTACCTTTGCTTTCTTCGGTATCAAAACCGAAACTTTGTCGTGACAAGATGTGGAGATCATCGGAATCCCATCCGTGGCAATTGATCCAGGTAGTGTAGTAGGGCTAAAGAAAAGAATGACAAAGGCGAAACGTAGGGTAGATTAGAGAGTGATCGATCTTGCCGCAGCTATCCCTCAGATGCAATAGTAGAGACGTCTGAAACTCTGGTTCGGTTCAAGCTTCAGCCAACCAATTAGAGGCTTATCCTTATTAGTTGTAAATTTGTAAATTTGGATTTTTTTTTTCAGCTTGGTGGCAATACCCCAAAAAAACTGCGAGCGAGCAAACCAAAATGCGAATATGCAGTATATGAGAAACTCGTCACCAGGGAAAGACTGCTAGGGTTATTAAGCATGATATTATGGATGAATTAGCGCGAGCTCCCTGCTTTAACAAGGTGTATAAAATGCTAGCAATGCGGCATGCTGCAACGACGGGCATTCCAAGCCTGATGCAAAAAAAGCGACGGGAGGGGGTGTATTTACCTTTTTAATATGCGACGATCAGAAGAGAAATCAGGTCTAGTCCGGTTCTTGGGGACGAGCACCGACACACGGTGGAAGGCAAGGATGGCGAACACCAGTTTCCGGTGGGCAAGCAATGGATCAGATTTTGATATTATGCAGCTGGCACTCACTGCCTTGACTCAGTGGACTGACTGGCTGGCAGGCCTTGCCCTGGCTTGTGGGTAAACCTACGCTAACGCGGTGGATCTAGGAAAGCCCCTCACCCCAAAATTGAACGGCAGATATTTGCGCGTATCGGTCCCCAAGATGGAGCCCCAAAGTGAAAACCCAGCGCGAGGTTCCGAACGCGAACGCTGATATGGTTGATTGCTACCTCAAATTCAGAATTACCCCGGTTAGTTTCGTTGCTCTTGGGTTGCAATCGGAGAGTATAATAAAAAGTGAAATAAATGAAATGATCGTTTTATATATTCGGATAAAGCCAGCCGACAATGCAAAAGCCACAGACAAGATGGATGTCTGCGTTTTTGAGGCTTGAAAATACAGGACTAAGGATTTTGCATTGAAGAAGCAGGCCTGCAGGCAGTCAACCCAACAGCCTTATGGAAGGATGTAATTCGTTCCGTGACCTACCTACCTATATTATAGCCAAATGGCTGGCTGGACGATCGACGCTGAGGCCTGGGGTCGGCCGTGCTGATTTCCAAGCACACGGTCCCTACAGTCGCCAACTGCTTTCGCACTACGGCAGATGAGAGTGCGAATGGCGAGACGTGAGAAGTGGAGATGTATGTTCTGGAAGAGGACTTCTCGGTTAGATGAGTTTTTTTTAACAGACGGACAGAATCAGCACGCAGGTAAGGTTTTGGACGATCGAGATGAAAGAGGTGGGACAAGACTGTCCAACCTTTGCAGACTTTTGTCCTACCAAAGAAGATCAAAATTGAAAGACAAAAACAAATCGGGAACGACTTAAGATCTTAAGTTTCAGTTAACTGTTTAACGTCACGACTGCTAGTAGAAGCTAGGTAAATCATTAAGCTTCGTACGAGCCTCCAAGGTGGGAACAGGGCAAGCCACCGCCGTAGGTGCAAGAGTTCCAGTGCAAATTTGAGGGTTTCCTAAAAACATCCACGCCAGACTAATACAACTGGTGGATTTCTTGTGCAACCCTCGACAGAACAGTGCGAGGGTGAGACTGGAGGGAGGCTTCAGCAGATATGCATAACGTAAAGTCGGACAGGCGAGAGGTCAAGCGTTACCGACGAGGGAAGAAAGCTAATATTTCGAAAGAGGCAACCACAGAGCTAGAGAATAGAACTAAAGGCGAGGCATGGGGTTCATGTTTTGAATACAGGAAACTAGCGGTTACGCAAAAACAAACTTCGAAGCCCCAAAAAAGAAAACAGTATAACCAAAAAGTATATTAATGTAACACTATGGGCTTACCTTGGGGAGGTGTGTACCTTGGCTGCGAACCTCTAGCTGCGTCTAGGTCGACTGGGGTGTTAATTATAATCGCACGGTTAGCATCATATTCATGATCGTCATCGTCATTATCAGCGGTGGCGGTGGTGGTAGTGGGACGAACGAGAGATAAAACGACCGCGGTGCGTCTGAGGATGGTGTTGTAAGAGAGTTGGTTCGGACTTATGTTTGCTTCGGGGCCGATAGGATGCATTATTACGTTTTGGTTACCGGGCACAAAAGTAGCTTTTTTTTTGGCGGGTCTCTGGGGTCCCGAAATTTAAACTCTAGTGGCTCCGACCGGCAGGGTCTTACCTGACTCGTCTGAACGATGAGGTATGTATGTACAAATGTGGAAAATACGAGTCTCATGTCATCCGGACTTTATGCGCCGGCACTACTTCCGCTTGATTCTGCTTTGGCTAGCGGAAATGGCCAGCATAGCCAAAGTGCTCTAGGAAGGTATAGAGCCGGCGATAATATAAAAGGCAAAGGCAACAGAAGAGAGGATGAACAAAGGAGACGGGAATTTAAGCCAAGAGAGATGAACAGTAAGAGGCTATCATCTTTGTGTGAGGGCGCGTCTTTTCGGCTGGCCCGGGGATATCTGTTGCACACAATCAAGTGCCTTTGCAGCCAGTATTTAAATCTTAGCGCCCGTTCCACGAGGGTTGCACATACGTACGAAAAAGAAACGAAGCGGCCATTCCGTTCCTTTCATTTCATCCGATTATGTAGATGCATGCATTCACAACCCCAAACTGTCCACACAAGCCCTCGGTATCGGTTGCAAATCTTCATGTAGACGTTAGATAATGAGCTTTCGCTTGTACAGTCCTCGAATAAGTGCCTGGGTACGTCCGCATTCCCGTACCATCGATGCTGGGAATATAAATCACACATGCCCTGAGGTGACTAACTAAGACATTGAAATAGTACAGAACACGTTGGTTTCTGCAATAGCACGCTACTGCGGGTAGCGGTGTGATGGGATTTCTCCATAATCGTATACTGAATGGAGGCAAGTCATGCCATGCAAGGAATCTCGAGGAAATTAGTGTCCGCAATGACGATATGGAGCAGATTTTAGTGCTCATGTGTGGCACTAGACTGGCTTGTGAGCAGGGTTAACGGGAAACTTGCGAATTTTAAGGTTTTTTCCTGGGAGAGGACTTCGACTTCAAAGACGGAGAGCGATGTTTTCCGGAGATGCAACCAAGGCCAGTGCGCCGCCAGGGAAGAAGGAATGGGTCCACTGGTCTTTCCTTCGTCTCACGGTCCTAGCATATGCCATTTGGAAAAAACCACCATGGTCAGATCCTGTCCGTTACCCTGGATATTGCTTGTCTCTTGTGTCTCTTTACCAGAGGAGGTCAAGGATGCTTTCTTTTTCTCTTGTGCTGGCCTCCCACTGCTTTGGACCCGACTGACGGCGTTTGGGCCAATAAGTTGGTTGGCATCACTGTAATTAAGTTGTGTAACACAAGAAACCCTCTCGGAAGTCGGCTCATGGACAGATAGCGTGATTGGGGGACAAGGTGTGGGAGAAATTTTCAGACAAAAAAAAAAAAAAAAAAAAGAGTCCATTGATCGGTGGAAACACAGGAAAGGCGGGACGAGTGGTGCAACCAGAATTCGAGAGTGTGTGTTCAGTTGGTCCACCGGTACACAATTGTCTCGCCTGCCTCTCCAGAGTCGGCCAGTCCATGCCATCGAGTCGGGACTACAATCTTCACTATCCATCTTCACAAGCACCAAGCACAAGGGGTCAGCAGACAGTCCAGTAAGCTAAGAATAGGCTGATGTGAGACCATTATCCTTGACCTGTGCTACCCAAATCCTCAGTTTTTCTTGGACTTTCCCCTACCGCGAACGGAAAGACTCTTGCTGCTTCTCCACACTCCTGGTGTTGCATCCTCGCTGGACTGACAAGGTGATGCTCCGGGAAATGAGCTGATATATGCATAAAACCCGTCACATATTTATACAACAAAGTCTACCAGCCAATTGTTTTTATATCTCGATTCAAACGGTCGTCAATTATCATGCACTCCATCGTTTATCAGCTGTGTTTCCGGCTGGTCTTAATTCTCGCATAGTTGTCACCCAATCTCTCTGACACCGGCAACCTTGGAACCGATGTCGCCTTCCCGAACCGTCTCCCATATGCATCCCAGAAAGAGTCAAAATACGGAGGTATTTTGCGACCTTCTTCGCAGCTAGTCGAAGGATTCGGCAATCTGCGACGAGATACCTACACGGTGAGGTCAGGGCACTTGGGGTTTTGCCGAGACCAACACTATCGGTTTTAGGGTCTTGGTAGGAACAGAGCGGAGCATTACTCCGGTCCAATATGTTATATGGCCTTTTTTGCTCCTGCCCTGAGTGATTTCGAAGCATTGAGCTCGTATAAAAGTTGTATACGAGCCTACCCGAATCGACGTGAGCGATTCACAGGGACCCACCTTACAAAGCCTTGGGGTTACATGGTGCCGATGACTATCCCGAATTCGCGGAGCCATGCTCTTCAAAATCCTCTTCCGCATATTCTATAGGTTTCACGGAAAAGGCAAGCGCCAGTCGTCGCACAGACTTTTTCTCTTGTATCAGGCGATACGGTATGACTTCGTGTCACCTTGGCCGAACGTAAAACAGGCAGATGTGCACGCCGCTTGTGTGCAAAGTGATGTTTTATGCACTCCTAGTCTGATATGCATATCTTGGATTTAATTGCAGGAAAAGAGAGTTCGTAACACACGCCTAACTGCGATATGGTGTTACACGGGTCCAACAAGCAGGCCCAACCACACAGCCCAAGCCACCATTTGAGCGTCTTACGTATACACTTTCTCCAAGGATCGTAAATCTTGCTTGCAGGTTTCTTTAGACATTTGTGTAACAGCTAGACGTTAAGTTATACGATATCAGTTTTTTTTTGTCCTACCACCTCGATATAATTTAAAAAATTACTGTCAACACCTCTAATGCAGATGATCCGTCAACCGATCTCACGATAGGATAAGTAAGGCGAACCTTTAGTTTACAAAGGTGAGATCACGACAATCGCTTTTCACAACTATTGACAGCACTTGGCAAAAGGCAAATCGGCATGATTCATGAAAAAGTGGGTTTCATCCTGGACCAGCTTTGCACGCCCCATTTCCGAATCCTGCGGAAGATATATTATCCATTCCCGGTAACAGACCTATCAATGTGTGTACTTGTGTATGTGTGTATGTATGTATGTATGTAATACGTACCCGGAAACCCCAATCGGCGTGCTCAATTGCCGAACTTACAGGACAATCTTCTGGCCAGAAATCAGAAGGATTGAGACATAAAAAGACTGACCTGGACGCAACAAGCCACCCACGTTTAATTTGGGGGCTTGCACAAAAGAAAAACCAGCATTCTCCTGTCTCGCTTTTTTAGCTTATCCATTTTATCGTCTGTTTCCTCAAAGCAAATCAGGATTTGGGATTTCAGCCAGGCATGTAAGCCAAGAACTCCAATTATGCCCCGTGCCAAGAGAATCCGTATAAAACATGAAAGTTCCGACTGGCATATCACGAAGGAAAAAATGTGACGACCATTCCGCTTTCTGGGGTTCTTTTTGGTTTTAAAAGGTAACAATTTTGCTTTGATGAAGGAAAAGTGGAGGAACGAGCATGCAAATCAACGTGGGAGACCACTGCCAAATCAGCTGCCGTGTGCATGCGTCTGGGAGGCACCGGAAGCTAGCGGCCGGGCAACGAAGATAATTAAAAAAATTAACGTTTTGGGGCACCGCCTGATGAGCTCGCAAGACTGAGTCTAGGGAAACAGGGAGGTCGACGAGATTTGGCTTGCAGCTCTAGCACGGGTTGCCCTTGCTCCCATGCGACTAGGTATGGCATGCGGAGTGAAAGTTATACCTAAAACTTGCCGGAGTAGCGGCAAACAAAAGCCCTTCGGATCGCCTTGCTGTGCCCATCAATGCATTGCATTCCTTGCTGTGCTTGCGATATCGGGTGTGAAGCAAGACGCAGTGGCCGAATACCAGAAGCTTAGTATACAGCGCATCGTACAAGAGAATTGCAAAAGTTATCGCGAGAATACGAGGAGTGCATGCGGAGGCTCTTGAGGTTATCGATAGTGATCCGTTACACAAAACAGGTGCTCTGCAGGAGGAGGGAGCGCGCCATGCCGACGCAAATGCCGCACCAGGTTGGAAAATGCGACAAACAACACCAACCTCGAACGACGACACACCAACACACCCGTCGATATCAGCACCATCGTTATCAGCAGCATGGCGAGTTCTCCGCTGGCCGCCTTTGCAGCTCGGAACGAAGCCGCAGTTGGACACCGCCAAATAGCAGCTGCCGATCTCGCCAAGAAACTCGAACAATTATCAACCGGTTTGTTTGCTGCCTGAAGAAATCCCTTGCATTCGAAGAATTCAACCGGCTCACACGTGTTTTTCTATTTTGCAGCCGCCACGACGCGACCTGACACCTTTGCCAAAGAAGCTACAGAACACCTTGTAGACCAACTCTCAAGCTACGCGAACACTAATGGTCTCCCCCACGACGACCTGGAGTCCCTGCTCCGCATCCTCACCCTGAGCAAAACCTACATTGACGCCCCAAAAACTCGGTTGCTCGTCAAGTCACTCGTTCCGCAGGCAAAAATACGCCCGTCAACCATAATACACCTGCTCAGCTCCCTTGGAGAAGGGGAGCAGAAGGCCGAATACGCGACGCAAGCGCTGCTGCTCAGATGGCTCGTCATGGTGTACGAATTTTTGGAGGGATACACGGTGCTGCAGCAGCTGTACAGCGTGGTATTCAACTTTTTGCATACCGCGAACCTTAGAGCTCACGCGTGCCATCTGCTGGCGTTATGTACAAGGAGAAAGGATGTGAAACCGTTCCGGATACAAGTTCTGTACGTGGGAAGATTTATGGCCCTGTTCCTTGCTTTTCGAAGACCTGTTCAAACTAACTTCTGAAAAGCATGAAGCTATACGAGGAGCATAGCGATGAATCAGGGGTGGTTGGATTGCTCCAGGTCTACCAGAGTTTCTATCCTGATGTGATCTTGAGAGGATCCCGGAAACGCTCGGTATTCAAGGTCTGGGACCACCTCTGGGTGCAAAATACCATATTGGTACAATCTCGTGGAGAAGGTGCCCTAGACATTGAGAACCCAAGCCATGATCCACATCGTAGAAGGAGCACAAGGATACTATCCAAGTCCAAGAGGGGGGTAGCCCCTGTGCTTCATACATTCGACGCTTCGGAAACATCCGTGACATTAGAGGAGATCGAGACCGTCAGAGCTCTTGTCGACAATTTGCAGAAACTAGAGCTTCCAAGCCAGGTGGGGGCGGTATTTCAGGATGACATGTTCAGGAACTTTATTCTCCTGAAGGAGTCGGATGATATCACATCAAGACTGAACAGCTGGACTAGCGCAGCCTTGTTCGAAGAGTTTGATGTGGAACAAGTTGTCGGGGCGGCATCCGAGCGGTTGGAAGTGTTTCTACGTTCGATATGGGATTACACGGTAATGCGAAAGGTATTTTACATGTCCCGATCTCGATCTCAGCTGAAGAATTCGATTGTAACTCAAAACGGACTAGACCCTGCTGCCGTCCGTGCACGATTTCCTGAGGGAGTATATGATCACCTGGAATGGAAAGTGGCACCGAGAGGCGGTTCTAGGTCTTCTATCTTTTGTCCAGTTTTCCCATCTTAAGGGTAAGCTTGGTCAGCTAGCTCAGGATTTTTGTGGCGTATTGCTGAGTTGGTGCTTCTATTTTAGACCTGCAGGATGAGTACTTTCGAAAATTGGAGACTCTTCTTATGACCGATTCGGCCGAGGATGTGGTGGCATTGATTCGCTTCCACACGGCGTATATGCGGACTGTGGTCGTACAATACGTCACCAGTGAAAACCAGGTTCAAGAAGCCGATATCCGCAAAGCAATCCGCCAATATATCGTTTATGTCGACCAGCTCAACTCCCAAGCCATAATTGTAAGCAAAATAAAAAGATAAGGAAATGTGGGCATGGTGAAACAAGCCGCTGTACCTAACTAACGTTACTCGGACAGGACCACCAATCCAAACCTTCCGTGATATCCATCCTCCACGCCGCCCTAGAATTTTACAACACAGTCGTTCATATCCCCATCGAACAACCAGTCTTCGAAATCGTTTACCCGTCGGACACAGTAATTTACAGCAGCGTATTTATCGGCGACGCTGTAAGTTTCTCTATCCTGTGCGGAATCCTCGCGGTATACAAGCAATCATTCCTTGAGCTTACTGAGCTCCGAGCGAAAGATGCACGGATCGCAAAATACGGGGAGCCGGATAGGGCTTATGTCGATCACTTCAATGGCTTCCTGATGGATATAAGCAATTTTTTCTGGAGGTTCAGGTGTTTCTGCAGAGATCCAGCGAAGGATACGAACGCGCTGGGATGTCTCATGCGAGAGTACGTTGTCACAAAAAAGCCCTCAAGCTCTTTCAGCCTCAAATAAGAACCCTTGTCCGTATTACTCGGGAATAAACTAATAATCATGACTACACGCGCAGGGACTTTGTAGCGCACCTCAACCTCGCCGCCAACGCCCGCGAGCTCACCCTAAACGGCCTCTTCACCATAACACACAGCGCCACCTTCTCCCGTTTCAACGCCGACTGCTTACGTTTCCTCGAGGATAGACACGAAGACCTCCAGAATGTTGAAATCACCCGCCACGCTGGACCCGTCACTTCGAAATCCTTGGCAGGGTTGGCGGGCGACGGGGGTCTCCAGATCGAATATAGAGTTT
This sequence comes from Dactylellina parvicollis, assembly GCA_036971385.1. Lineage (NCBI taxonomy): Eukaryota > Fungi > Ascomycota > Orbiliomycetes > Orbiliales > Orbiliaceae > Dactylellina > Dactylellina parvicollis. The sequence continues at coordinate 1,167,476 of JAJTUD010000014.1, read as the reverse complement.
TCAAGATGGCGAGCTTGGAGTATCTGAAGAGAAAAGGGTTCGAAGGGGTTTATTCGTTGATATATTCGACGATGAAGAAGTTGAGGGAAGAAGCGGGAAAGCACAATGTTGAGGCAATGTTTGAGCGACTAGACGAGTGGAGCAGTGGGTTTGAGTAAGCTCGTTTCTGTGCTTATGCATTAAAAATGTGATGGTATTAGATATTAAGCATTAATTGTGTGATATACGCTATGTATGTGTGAGTTTAGTACATGCTTGTTGCGCGCAGGAGAACCAAAACGCTAGAATGCTACCTTTACCACGTAGCAGTCTCGCAATGCGAAAGACTGACCACGGAGGTCTCGTTCGTATTTGTAGTCCAAAGATGGTGCAAAGTGCTGTAGTGTCCATCTGAAAAAGAAATTCATCATGCATTCGCTGATAAGATCGCACCGAAAGGAAAATTCCGAATGGATTGCCCGCCAGAGACCCAAAAAAAAACACCTGCTCCAAAAACGCGTATAAGATTCTACAGATTATTCCTCTTCGTTTTCCATTTTATTGTTGAATTACTGTACCAGCATCGAGAATTCGACTAGCGCTTTGAGGCTCATGTCCAGATATCTCCCGGCTGACAGCTATCATCGCTCATCGTCCGTCACGTCGAATAATCCAACTCGTCTTCCTTCCGAATCACGCTTTCATCTCCCACAGCGTAAAAGTACGCTCGTCGGGTAATCGTCTGAATGTGCTGAGGTAGGTAGAGGGTTATCGCAGCGATCAAGAAGCCGAGGAAGAGGAAGATGAATGTATCTGTGTTCCAGTGGTAATTTAGTTAGACAAAGACTGAACTTTTCGCTGTACGTCGGAACCGGCTGTAGGAAAGGGGATAGGCATTACTGAATATGATCTTCTCGGTGGATGTAAGCATGTAGGAGGTGAAGGTGACCTCGAACTGGTAGGCCTTGCGGCGGACAAAGTTGTATATGGCTGACATTGCGGCGGAAACGGTGCGGAGATGCTTCGGTTGATAAGGTCCGTGGACGGAGGAGAGGTGACTGATCGAGGAGATACGGGTCTACTTGTCGTGGTTTTCTGGAGATGCTGGAGGTGATTGAACAGATTTCGGATTCGGGTTCGGAATTGGATTCAGGGACTGGTTCGAGCTTTTCGTTCTTACAGCTGCTGAAAAGGGAATTTCGGGTCGGACCACGCGACGAGCCGACATGCCGACCACGCAACGCATTTCCCCTTCATACTGGATATAGGCATGAGGACGAATGATAATGATTGTTCATGAACGCACTCATGATGATCTCTTAAACTTATACCCACATTGTATGATTAATCAATTGATCACTGCTCTATGCTCCGCCGCTAGATCGAATAAACGCTAGTTATAACCCGGCAAGAACCTGCTTCTCAGATTCAATCGTAGTATTCATAAGCCCATTACCCAGTAGCCTTTAGCCCTGTTGCTTCGCTGCTGTCTTTTCGTAATAATTCTGTCTAACCATAAAGGTACTCCCTAGAAACTCGTCATTCCTCCTCACTATAAATTGCTTCCATGAGTTCGCGTTGGGATATTGCTTGCTGTACTTTTCTGGGTCAGAGGCTTTGAGTGTTCCGTCCTCGTCGAGGACTGCTACTTCAAGCTGTGCGAAATTGTTGACTTGCACAGTCACATCCTCATTGTCTTGCTTGTCTCCAGATGCTCCTTCCCCCATTGCATCCACATCACCATCTTTATCTTCACGTTTCCCTATTGGAAATTTTCTCGCGCCGGCGCCGTAACGAAACGTCAAAGTGCAGGCATCCTTCTTCTTCCTCACGCCAGCAACATCATCCGAAAGCTCGATCCTAACCAACTCGCATACCTTTTCCACCGCTAGTCCTTCCCGGAATGTTCTCTTGTATTCAAACACATCACCGGGTTTAAACATTTTGTGCTGACACAGCTCGTACAGGGTTACGTTGGCAGATAACCCCGCGTCACCAAAAAACACCGCCTGCTTCTGACCCCAATACTCTTCAAACTCTTTGTTCTTCATATCGTCGATTTTATCCGCCATCGGGCCCAGTCGCAATCGCATCGCCTCATCCGCCTTCTTGATATATGCCGGTTCGTAAGTACCAGTTGCGAGATCATCCTGTAGTTCTGCAAAAGCGCTTCGGAAAGCGTCGTTATCGAGATTATGGAAGAGAAGTGGTGTCGGTATACGTGGAGGAGGCTCAGCGGGATCTTGCTCCGGGTCGGTAATCTCCTTGTCGATTGGGTGGAGGAGGGATAAGAGTTCTTCCTTTTCCTCGTCCGAGAATAGGCCCCAGGTACTTTCATTGAAGATGGACTATGTGATTCATCAGTCAGCCAAGTTTGAATAAAAAGAACACAGTTATTGGAATGTACATTGCAATCGGCACTGATAATCTTGCTCTTTTTGTTAGTGAGAAGGTGATTGGCGCTCCAGACACCATTTTTAGCGGGCTTTCCGTTTGGTTTTGGTTTTGACGGGGTTGTTTCTAACGACTTTTCGGCAGTATCCAAATATCTATCCTCTTGATAGATTGGATTTGCAGCTCGCGACCTGCCTGATCTCCTGGGCTCCGGTGCTGCTATTGTTGCCAATTCGTCCGCCGTATCTACATCCATTGCCTCCTTGCCTTTCGATCTTGTAGACCTGGTGGTCTTGGCGACAGGTGTCGGCTGGATTCTCTTCCTTGGAGTTTGAATGTCTACATCTTTCAGCTTGTGGGAAACTTCCTCTGTCGGACTTTCATCATCCTTCATCGTTGTATCCACTGGCGACCCATTCGGCTGATTGAGACCTTGCGTGTTTAGTGCAAGCTGAGGCTGCACGCCATCGGATGGATTCTCGACGGTAGATGTGTCGCTTTTGCGAAGCGCACTGTCAGAACCTGTCGCGTATGGAGCATTGGTTTCTGCATCATCTATCGTTTTATCATCCGAAGCGTCAACTTCGTCGGTATCGGTTTCCGTGCTTGGTTTCCCAGTTTTCGCCTTTTTTCGTGGTGATGATTCGGCCTGTTCGGTCAACGGTTCCGGCTCCGCGATCGCAGCGGCTTGAAATTCCGTTTCGAGATCGGTTTCTTTTTGGTTCCTGGTTGATTTCCGTTTCCCAGCGGTACCGGCCGCCCGTTTCTTTTGAACCATCCTGAAAACCAAAGCTTTGCGCTTTTGCAAAAGAGGATGACGAGGAAGAGGTTGAGGAGGGGAGGAGGAGGAGTGCGTGGGGAGACGTGTTGGGGCGTCCGTCCGTTCGACTCGCGTGGAATTTATGTCAGGCGGCTGTTTCTGTTTCGTCACTGCGCATTCGAACGGCCTTTTGAACAACGTGGAGCTCCAAATTCCCTCCCATCTCATCTCATCGACCCAGAGACCCAACATCAACCCCAAATTGAGATATCTCGGAACCACCGGACAATTGCTGTGCTGTGCGAATAGATCGACCTTGCAAGATGGTTCAGTCGACCATCATCACCCGGCTGGATGGTAAGCTTGGACCTCAGGAGGTGTCGCACGAGTCTCGCATGCTTCAAGCTAATTATCTTTCTACCTAGGCATGCCGCTATCGGCAACTGTCGACGATGCTCAGGTCCGTTGTTGGATTCCGACTCGAACTCTCTGTAACCCGCTGACACTCTGTTCGATAGGTGGAAGAGAGCTTACAGCAATACAAAGAACAAGCAAAGATGATATTCCGTCGTCTGAACGCCAACTCCGAAGTCCAAGCGTCCATTGAATCCGGTCCGTACACATTACAGTATGTCCAGTATCCTTCCCGACTTTCTTCACAGGTTTCATTTTCGAAACAATCTACGCCAACACCCTCCCTTAGTCTATTTCCCTCAAAAAATCAGCGTTCACCTTGGGCAGTTCACATAGCCAATACTCACTCCAAAGACTCACAGTTACCTGATCCAAGACTCTGTCTGCTATCTCTGCATCTGCGAACGTTCTTATCCTCGAAAACTCGCCTTCACCTACCTCTCGGACATCGCCGCTGAATTTGCCTCCTCATACCCTCCAAAAGAGGTTCATTCTCCCTCCGTACGACCCTACCAATTCGTCGACTTCGACACCTTTATGCAACGAACGAAACGAACATACCAGGACACCCGTGCCACGCAAAATCTCGACAAGTTGAACGATGACCTGAAGGATGTTACGAGGGTCATGACGAAGAATATCGAGGACTTGCTTTACAGAGGCGATAGTTTGGATAAGATGGGCGATATGAGCATCAGACTGAAGCAAGATTCGGCGAAATATAAGAAAGCCGCTAGGAGGATAAATTGGGATCTGTTGATCAGGCAGTACGCGCCGTTCGGAGCGTTGGGCTTAATCGTAATCTTGTTCATATGGTGGAGGTTCTTCTAACCACTGGTTGAGTGGTACCGTACGGTGGGTTGTAGGAAGAAGGGTTCGCTATATTTCTGTGATGTAGTAGCTGAGGTCATATTCATATGGGCTGCAATGGGTTTTCGTTTGATCGGGTCTTATTTCAAAGCATTTTTTATACCTACGTGGACATGCATACTGGGGTCTGGTTCATCTAATTCATGTTGTAAATCTTTTTCAAATAGCATTGTAATATGCTCCTCTGACCTTTCAATATATAAAAGTATATATATACGAGCTATAAGTGCTTGGAGTTATATATTTAATTGTTTCGAGATCCTAGAACGCCGAATAATATGCGTGCGAAAATGTAAACGCTCCTTCTGCGGTGGCGTAACCCCATCATTCCTCAAATAGGACGGCATCATTTTCCCTTCTTCTCCTCCACGGCCTTCTTCCTCAGCACTCTCGCCTCCCACCACACCTCCCAATCCCTCTTCTGCAAATCCACTCCGATACACTCGTCCTTCACAAAAAACATCTTTGAAATTTCGTTCTCCAGGAGCAAATCCCAAATTGCTCCGCCTGCTAGCGTTCTCATCAAACTTGTGGCTACAAACCACCCCGATCCAATCACGACACCGGCACTAACCCCGACCAGAACCTGCTTGGCGGTATGGTAGTGCAGATACACCCTCGAAGTCGCCACTCCACCCGCTAATCCAAACAGCGCGATGAGAAGAATCGATTTGATCGGTTTCGGGATAAATCGGTTCCGCAGTGCGATCCAGAGGGATATGTACGTCGCGAAGAAAAACATGAATTGAGAATGTGCGGAGGGCATCCCGTAGCCTTTGCCTTTGAGGTCTATTATCAAATTCAAACAGAAAAACAGTTAATATTCTAGTCTCTTCGAAATCATGATCGGGGAACTTTGGGATTTGTAGGGATGGAACGTACGGGTCGGTCTGGCCTCCTTGATCAACCGCTTCAACACGTAATTCACAACCTCGGAACCCAGCTGTCCGACCAACGCGAGAATAATCTCGAGTTCGCGATGGGAGAAGATGAGGACGGCATAGGTAATCATAAGCGCCTGCGGGATGAGCGAGAAGTAGGCGGCTACGAGGGAGACCGGATCAGAAGGGTCGTAGGAGACGTGAGTGAGTGAAAGAGAGGCGAGCGGGCTGTCATCTTGGGCGGCGATGGGAAGAGCGGCGCAGGACATTGTGTTTTCGGAGCGGGAGGGATATCAAAAGATGGATGGTGAGGTTCCGAGCGTGGGTTGGAGATATGAAGTCATGGCTGGCTAGCCATCTGGGGACATTGACAACGCAAAAAATGACACGGGGGGAGGACAGCTTGCATGGTGGAGCATTGTACCTTGCCACCTATTTGCTCGCTCACTCCTGGTAGAGATGATGTGGATGGTCAATCGTAGAAGGTGAAAGGGGAAATGGTGAGATTGGTTAAAGAATCGGGGGAGTTTGGAGATATTATAGTGGCTAGGCTCGATCATACACTCGCAAAGCCCAGTGGTAACCTTTGCGACGCGACGGCGGTTGGCCAGTGCTGATGCATATCTGATCCGACCCATGGTAACTAATTTAATATGCCATCGCATCATAAACCCGGTATCGATAAGATATCCGCGTTTGGGTCAGCTGCTCCCTGCAAAGATTTAAAATCCAGTGCTTGGCCATCTACGCGCGTGGACGCTGGGAGTCACCCGAAAAGAGGTTGCCGATTATTCTCCCGAAGAGGATGGATTTCGGAACGGAAGCGTGTCCATCTGCCGCAGTTATTCCTCGAATCTCCCCAGCCGCACCGTTAGTCCCATAGATCGGCCGGAACGATGTCGGGGTGCATGCACTTATAAACATCCCTGATTCCCCAGATTCGATTCGTGCCGCAGAAATTCCGTATTCCGCTCGCCTACTTCTTGTTTTAATGTTGCATTTTGGTCAAAAATGTGAGGCTGCGACGGCGAATGACGAAAGAAGGCTGCCACTCGGGCTTGGTCCGAACTTATTTATAACTTTGATGGATCTGAAAATCTTCTTCTTTGAAAATACCACAGTACACGAATAGCGATTTTAAGCTTTCTGTCCCTCCGAAATTTGAATCAAGCTCCGGCCTGTGATGCTCCGACGCGATACCGAAGATATTGGTGTAACTCACAGTCGAACTGCTCCCGAAATCAAAGGGAAAGGACGATAACACTACCCAACTGAGCTCACATCACTTCGTCTCTCCGAGTTGCCCTCCGAAGCCTCAATGTCCCGTAGAGAGAAGTTTCAGATTGTTCGAGTCAGTGGGATCACGGTAGCTTTGTAGAACGCTCGGGTCGTGTATTGTCTACAGATCCAAAATTACAGCAATCGTCGCTATCAAAATCGCGGTATAAAGAGAGGGTTTCTTCACCGTTGAAGGTAACACGAGGCACTCAAACAGCAATCGGCAAAGATCTGTATTCTGAGAGACTCCTTACTCTCTCAAATCTAAGTAATCTGTACCTCTTCTTCGTTGTTCTGACTTCTCCGTATACGAGGAGGGCGCAAAACAACATTTCAAAATGCATGCGGTACGGCAGTCCACCATCCGATGCTTCAACAGACAAGCGTTCCAGAGTTTGACTTTCACCCGGACGATGGCTATGATGCCACATGCGCAAACAACCAAAGCTGAGGGCGATATCTCCTCGGTATTCGCATCGTTGTCCGGAGAAGCAGAGAAACAGCTGCCACCACGCTACCAGGAACTGAAAACAAAATTGATCGCGAATAACGCAGATAAAGTACAGGCTAGTTGGAACAGACTGATCGAATCTCTAAGAGCCGGTGTAGAAGAGACAAAGGTGTTGAGAGAAAGGGTATGCTTTCCGTTTCCTATAGTATATTTCGACTACTTTTTCTGAGATATTAGAGTAGATCATCCCACAAGTGAGCTTTACCGATTTGGCAAAAGGGAAGCTATCCCCGAAAATCATCGAAGAGATTAGAACTCGCGGAACTGTAGTTGTCAAAGGGGTATTCCCCGCGGCCGAAGCGCTCGAGATGAAAGAACAAACTAGGGCATACATCGAGGCGAATCGAAATATCACAAAACATTTCAAAGGCCAAGTGTTTGAGATATACTGGTCCCCTAGCCAGATCAAAGCCCGTGGCGATCCGCGGATGATAGAAGCCCAAGTAGCTCTCCAGAGGCTCTGGCAGGGGTTATCGGAAGAACAAACTACCACCCCATTATCGTACGCCGACCGGTTGAGAATGCGCACTCCGGGAGACAAGTCCTTCGCACTCGGACCTCATGTGGATGGCGGTTCACTCGAGCGCTGGGAAGATCCAACTTACGCCTCTTGTTATACGGAAATACTGAAAGGAAACTGGGAGAACTATAACCCCTTCGACGCCAAATACAGAGTAAACTCAATCATGGATCTTTACAACTCTTCGGGAGGTTGCGCCGCCTTTCGTGAATTCCAAGGCTGGTTGAGCTTGTCCTCTTGCGGTCCCGGTGAAGGGACTTTGAGGGTTAATCCTCTTCTGAAGGAGGCGACGGCCTATTTCATTTTGCGACCGTTCTTCTCGCCGTCAACAAGTAACCCATCGTCTTTAGAGGGTTGGAGACTCGATTTATCGAATTCTAGGTTCCCAGGTTCGGCCCAAGGAAGAGGACAAGAGATGTCCGACGCAACCCATCCACATTTGCAATTACAACATTCGATGGTCTCTGCTCCTCGTGTCGAGCCAGGTGATTATCTCTTGTGGCATTGTGATACTATTCACGCAGTTGATCCCGTCCACAATGGTAGAGAAGATGCGAGTGTTTTCTATATCCCCGTGGTACCCAAATGCCCGCTGAATGAGAGCTATATTCAAAAACAGAAAGCCAATTTCTTGACAGGGTATCCTCCGCCGGACTTCCCTGGCGGTAATGGAGAAGAGCACCACGAAGGACGACCAGCTGGTTCCGAAGCTGTAGAAGAGGTGGGCGGACAAGCTGCGCTAACTGGCATGGGATTTTAAACAATCCTAAGCCAGATTTTCGCCAAAGAGGGTCGCGTCGAATAATGCTTCTTTCAAAGGGATCAGACTACCACTGCTGGCAACTCTGAGAACATTCAAGAGTTCCGTTTGTTCTTTTTTTAGTTTCCTTTTGACTACTTGTCGGTGCGATCTTCCGTTTATGTGTTTAGTCCAAAGCTCTGGAGTCACAGCAGTGACATGACAGTGTTCGCAGGTGTGATTAACCCACAAGGACCGGTCTGTTGACATGTCCTTTTTGTGCGGTCGGAGGAGGTCTACTGGCAGAGTTGCGATTTCTGTCGGTTTCGGCAGGGTTTCATTAAGAATATCCGGGTTCAGAAAGTCTGTATTTCTAGGTTAATAATGATAATTTCAAAAAAAACATATAGAAAGAAAAGGCATACCTTGTGCGAGTTTAACTGCCGGATCCCGCACTGTCTCATTCCATTTTGATAAATCGGATGTATCAAGAAGATACATACCACCATCTGGGAGCGAGGCTGGATCCGCTAAGAGCTTATTCAACAGCTTGATTCTGATCCACTTGACTTGACTCTTGCCATAATGCCTCGTAGCAACATTGGTTTTGTCGATTCCTTCTACCCGTAGCCTGTCAACCTCTTCCATGGGTGCGGGGCTCTTGGTGGCACCAATATCGAGCGTATCCTTTGCGTTCAGATATGGCACGAACTCCTTCCAACCTATACTCTGCCAAACCCCTGATGAAATATCCATTTTATTTTTTTTTGCTTTATAAATGCGATACAGATCATCAAGCTCGGCGAACAGCCCTTGTTCGATCATTTTATCGACCCTTCCTTTGAGTCTCGATGATAAGACTTCGTCGGAAGCATGGACCCAAAACAAAATATTTGAAAATCTCGCGGTGGACTTGCCGGAGTTGTTCACCGCTTCTTCAGCATATAAGTCTGAAGCCTTCCTGCTAGTTGTTAGGCAAATTTCCAAGGACCTTTGAATCTTCCGTCTATCGTTCGGATGCCATCGATTCGCCATAATCGGATCTAGCTTTCTCAGCTCTTCCAGTATTTCCGAAGTTGGCGCATCGAGAATCGGAAATTTTGAAGCCACGGATTCTCTGAGGTTAATATATTCTCCGTTGTCGAGTTTATCCTCGAAATCCTGTATGCTCTCGCGAAAGAGCAAGGATTGAACGTAATAGTGCGTCCCCCCAACCACGATCGGAACTTTGCCTCTTCTTCTCACCCCCTCGATAGTGTTCAAGGCAACCGACAGCCACTGGCCGATTTTCCATGCTTCTTCCGGATTAAGAAAATCCATCAAATGATGGGGGATTCCCATACGTTCTTCATGAGGGTGTTTGTTTGTGATGACATCTAGACCGCGATACATCTGCATCGCATCGCTATTGATTATTTCGCCGTTGAGGGCGAGAGCAAGGTCAACTGCAAGCTGTTGCAACCTAGTTAGCCCAGATCTTATAAAGAGGAATAGGGTGGCAGATATGCATACTTTAGACTTGCCTGTGCCGGTGGCTCCGATCACCGTGATTAGAGGACGTAGTGTTTGTTTCATTTTTATTATTTTGCAGTGACAATTTTATATGTAAATCTGACCTGGTACTTGGATTGATCTACCGCACAGGAATGAATCTATCAAAGTTTGAGTTCTGACACATCTTAGAATTAGCCTGTGATTGCGTCGATTGTATGCAGGTAAAACCGGCCGCTAAGCCACGGACCGAGGTTTGAAGATCTGTGTCTACCGTACGCACCCCACCGATGTAACATATAATATCCTCCTAGGGTCTTCCAGTTCATGTTCCTCTCCTCTCCATCAGCTTCTCTTCGTTTTCGCGGTTGGATGCCTGTGAGAAAGTTCTACCCAGTTTAGAAACAAGAGAGAGGAAAGTTTGCGGAAGAAATTTGACACACAGTTCAACACATTTGACCCCCATCTATTGCCGGCTACAGCCTTGTTTCGAAACTGCAAATACAACTAGCATAGCATAATCATTGCTCCTCAAACGCCAACGTCAACCTGTTGTTCAAAATGGCTTCCCGGCTCGTTCCACTATTCAAAATTGGGGAACATACCTCACTCGACTTCTACCCCACACAGTTGAATATGAAGGAAGTCACTCTAATGATAATCTTCTTTATTTTAAAATCCATACTGGCTGGGCTCATGGTCCTCATAGGAGGATCCGGATACCAAACACGTCCCAGGTCAATCAAGACGGAAATGCCGAAACTATCCCTATCCATGCCTTTCAAAGTCACCGAGGAAGATATAAATCGATACACTTCGGCTACAGAGTACAGCAGAAACCAAATCGATGGCCACAAAGTCTCGAAAGCCTTCTTTCTTTCTGCAATCACGGAGCCTTGCATCTTACTGTTGATCGGGAAGCGGGGTAGTCCGATCCAACCGCTAGGCGCGGTGAATGTCAGAAATAGTTTTGAATTACTACGGCCGGATCTATGTACGCTGGATAATCTGGAATCGGTAGAAGGGGGAACGGTTTTCGCGACTCTAGGAGCATCAGCTAGAGTTATGAAGCGAGGGCTTGAATTCGACCTTCACGTTGAAATCCGGATACCCACAAAGTCCGATCAAACCCCGGTTATCGTATTTCGGCAAAGCTTCACCATGTTGCAATTCACAAAGATTCCAGCGTCAACAAAACTATCTAAAGTCAGCCGGGACTCGGATTTCCAGATCTCAGTAGGATCAAAAGAAGCCGCCGGAAGTATCAATATAGGGCCGAATGATCCTACAAAGTGGGCTAGGGTTTGCAAAGACTATAACCCGATTCATACATCCGGGTTAGCTGCTAAGATATATGGACTTCCTGGGAAGATTGCGCATGGGAATCATGTTGCTGCGATAGCCTTAAAGCAGGTATTGAGTAAGCCTGATCAGGAATCGAATACACCTATTCGACTGGAAGTTGGCTTCAAGCGACCCGTGGGTGTCCCTGGAAAACTGGATGTTCTTGTTGAAAATTCAAATATAGGAGAATCCGTAGTCACCCATTTCGCTATAGCGCGCGGAGAAAAGATCTATGTACAGGGAAAGCACTGGGAACCATGAGAGAGATTTGTTCATTTAATCAATCTAGGCCAAAAAATTCTCCATCAAGGAGATTGTATGCATGTGATACCAACTTGAAATCCTTCATTTGCTTTTAGGGTCTTTTAACCGTAATACACAAAAATACAAAAACTCGGTGCGCGGCGAAGCGTATTTCTAATTAACGTCTAGGATATTTATCCCATGCCTGGTGACGATTTCTTTGGAGAAGGCTAAAATACGTTTTGAAGTAATTCGGAGGGTTTGAAACCAGTTTTTTGTCCCAGCGTTTAAGGATTGCTCGTTTGAAGTCTTGGTCTTTTCTTTCTCTGAAACTTGCTGGTTGCTCAATATACCCTGACTAAAGCAAAGGCCGTAAATAATCATATTAGTGATCTGTCAGGTAGGAAGGAGGTAGCTCTCGGTTACTAAACCAAGTCGATATATCAAGCTCACCGAAACCAAGTAACAGGAAACATGGAAGAGAAGAAGAACCAGCCATCCGTGAATCCGGGACTCTGAAACTTCTGGGGTGCGCTTCAAAGCCCAAGATTTCAGTTCGTTTGCGATGCGGACGAAATCTTGCAGTGATGGATAGTGGTTTAGATCGTCAAAGAAAGGTGTGCAAAACATGGCGGTAACAAGGTCCCGAAAGTATCTAGTCGTATGGAACAGATGAAGCAGCGTTGGGACCGATGCACACTTCACGATTTGGTCTGTAAGCTCTGGAGGTAGTTCCATGATTGGGAAAACTCCCAATTTGAACCGGGATTTTGGCATATACACGCTGCTGTCTGAGGACGTGTCGCTATAGATTCCCCAAGTCTTATCGGTAGACAGAGTGCGAAAGGACTTGGCTTTTTCAGGTTCCGCAGGTGCGTCATCCTCAACCTCAAAGAAGATACCTGTTATATCCATAGGTCCATCCGTCCCTGATGGATATGGTACAGTCTTGGATGTCCAGTCGCACAAAGCGAGTTTGATAGTACTCCTAGAGGCGCTCTCGAGACCGTAGAAGAGTGGCTCTGATTGTTGATTAGATAACTGCAAAGACGAGAGAACGGAGGGCGACTTTGGTTGTTTGAACACCGACGCATTTTTTGGTGCCGAAGCAGGTGCAGGTGGAGGTGTGCGCCAGAAACTAACTTTGCTGGTGATCCTTTTGATCTTTCCTTTAACCCGCTCTCTAATTGTAAGACCCCTTTTTGACCAAGAGAATAGTGTCCGTATCGTGCTCATTATAGGATCTCTCAAAGTCAGTTATTGTAATTTGATCCTGATATTAATTGAACATGTCGTGGGGACGCTGAGTTAAATGATGCTGAAGATGGCAGGAGGCGATGCAGGGGAAAGGAAACAGAGGGTGGTATGATATCCTCAAAGCTAAGTATCGCTTGCTGTTAATTTATTTGACGTGACGAGTATTTTGGTAAACAGATACTGATATACGGCAATGTTTTAAAATATGTTCTCTGATCACCGTAGTTGTAACATTTCGTGCTCGGAAACAACACAAAGATAACATGTATATTCACGAAATACCACAAAGCTCGTCAACTGTCCAAAGTTTCGAATGTTTCCTCTTAGCTTTTCTGCGTGCTTTAGGAGACCAACCTAGCCAAACTGCAATATTAATATTTAGTTACTTATTTTTGATGTGATAGAAAATATATCTATGCTTGTATCAGGAGGAATCGCCTTTCTGAAACCGTAATGGTTTGTTCGCATTCAGATATCTGCTGGCAATTTAAATTAATTTAATCTTTGTGGTGATGAACATCAGAATAACTTTTGGATTGTACATGCAAACTACATTTCTCCATTTGTAGAGCGAGCTGATAGCGGAAGTTTAGATCTCGACCCTTTTTTTACTTCTACAGTTCCTGTAGATTTATCAGGATACAGGTCAGCTTAGGTAAGTTTGTTACTGATCAAGTCTGCTTATTAATTAGCTATTAAGATTTTAATCTTCGTTGCAAGTGGTAAAAAACTCATACAATTATCGGATTTACATGTATCCAGCTTATATAACTATTGAATAATCTAGATTTGAAGACTAGGGATATCCGGGTTAGAGCTGGACTAGCCAGCATCAGCCATCGGTTATCAGGATCCAGATCGATCCAATCCTTAGACTAGACGGAAGCACTGAAATACGTTATTATTTAGCTCGAAATCTGGTAAAAGAACTGCATAAATATGCGAAGCGCAATGACCCCGATGTGTCTTAGCTGCAGTTGCATATTGGTGATCGTCACCCAGGTACATGGTCACACTATCCATGCGTGCCATGTTTCCGCCTTTCCTTAAAAGCTAGTTTCGTCTCGATGCCTCAAATCCATTCTCCGGAAAATAAGCTACCCCGATATCGATAGTAATCTCAACCATAGCTTGGACTTAATGTCCGAGCCATAGTTTCGTTTTAGCCCATCGAAAGATAGCTGGGCTTTTCTGGCTCTTGAGCTCTTCGTTTTTACATGAAGATACTGAAAGTTTTCGACCAACCACTGAACATGTGGTATCCCCAATGCCATAAACCTGTCACCAGATCAGGTCATTGTATTGACCCGCCAATCCGGAAGACCTCGGGAACAGAATATCCAATTGATAGCCGAGATCGTACCTCTGGAACCTCTCAAAGTTAGTGCAACACGTGTATTGGGTGGATACATGCAAGATGCAACAAACTTCTGTCTGCCGGCTAAATATTAAATGGAATAACTTACATGCGATTGAAGGTCTCAGATATTTCCGACCGAGAGGGAAGTATTCTCAGACCACATAAGAAGCACTTGTTGATCGTTTTTCAACTTGCGACCCCTTGGCTTGTTTTCGCAGTTGGCTGGTCAGACGATGGGTATATCTTCTAGGGTCAGCCGGCCTAAATGAGAGACAATTGCTAAGTTTTTAGGCGTGAGCATCCCGCCGGCGTTCCCCATTTCCCCACCGGCAGCTCCTGCTTTTGCTCCGCGCTCATCCCACCGGAGTTCCCCATTTATATGCATTTCCCCACCAACAACTCCTGCTTTTGCTCCGCAATCTTGCTCTGAACCCCAAACTCGAAGACGCTAACCTCCACATCAACGAATTTTATGTAGATAAACGGTTCGAAGTACTCTTCGGTTCACCCGAATACTCTTTGACCCTCTGAGAATCGGTTGCTAACGACGCTACTAGGGGCCGGTCTTTTATTCGTCTGGGTAAAGCTTTCGGAGAAACTCATCACAATTATGATTGATTGGGTGCTCTCATGTGGATTAGATTCTAAAATTCCGTTCTTGTCAAAGTCTTTTGCTTCTCAGTTGGCGAAGTACCCCATCACAAGACGAGCGGGATGAATACGAGATCCTTGAATGTAATGTTTAATAGGCTAAAATGAAATTCCGTTCTTACATCCGCTCTGGGGGTTTTGCTGCAAAACTCGTTCGGCTCTTCTCTTTCGGGTGTGGCGCTCGTTCGGTCTTTTAATGCCGACGTCGTTACCGTCATTGAGATGCATCAATGGCGGATATACCTTTAGCGAGGGTAGTCTCTACGTATCCGCATAAATAGGATCTACTGTTCCAACACTTCAATCGAATAGACAACTTGGAAAAGGAGTTAGAAGACCGAGTAGAATTGCTGGGGATACATGCCTTTTTCTCTTAGCTATTGGGGACTATACAATCAGTGTGGATAGAATTCTCGGAGACTGAAATCGATCGAGAGGGTCTTTAAAACGCGTCTCCACGTTAGAATAGTCGATACATTTTTCATGCCAATAGATTTTTGGGGCAAAAAGTTTCGGTTAATGTCCTAGCCATGGTACGCCTGACCGTTACCAACGGAGAGAACCCGTTCTGTTCTGCGAACACAAGATAGCTGTATGATACCAAGGTTTCTTGGGGCGGGATGTCTTAGCATTCCCCACAACCAATTGTTCCTCCAATGATATGATTGCATCTAAATCACAGCATGGGCCATGCTACGAGGATTATTCAACTTGATACTGATATCTGATCTTCATCATGGCCACCACTTCCTATATGCAACATGTCGGAGGCATTGACTCCTTTGACCCATTAATTTGGGTTGCATCAGTTTTTCCCACAACTTCTGGTATTGCGACATGCTGGGTCTAGCCATCAAGCTATTCCCAGCACTTGCTGTGCGTGTCAAAAATGTAGTATAAATTGATAGTCTTGCACCCTGCTCCACGACCTAGATTTCTTTTTGGACTTCTAAGCCATTCGCAACCTAGCTCTCGGTTGATAGATTTTGAGTAGGGAACCCGAGAACCCAGTTTTCAACTTTACAATTTCTCTCTATCAGGAATATCGAATATGGCGGAACCGAGAAAGGTGACACCAGAAGCCCAGGCTAATGTGGACGAGAAGGGAGATATCTCAGTCCAACATTACGACAATGTCGAATTGACCAACAAAGCTCTCAATGAGGGTGCAAAGCAAGCCACCGCTGCTGAGCATAGCCTCACTTTCCTTCAGGCCTTAAAGACGTATAAGCGGGCAGCAATATGGTCCGTCCTAATTTCCACAACCGTTGTTATGGAAGGTTACGATGTCACACTTCTTGGTTCTTTCTTCGGTTATCCTTGTAAGTATATCCAACAGAACGGTTAAAAAAAACTATGCACATATGGTACTAACGCCGTGCAGCATTCCAGAAAAAATACGGCTACTTGACAGAAAAAGATGGCTGGCAAATCGATGCGAACTGGATGTCTAACCTGAACGTTATCAGCGCCTGTGGTAACATTATCGGTGCCTTGTTGAATGGTTATCTCACCGCAAAATATGGACATCGTATTGTATTGATTGGCAGCTTGATTCTCTTGACCGGTTTCATCTTTATTGTCTTTTTTGCAAATAGCATTGAAGTTTTGGCTGTGGGAACATTGTTCTGCAATATACCATGGGGTGTCTTCGCTACTTCTGGTCCTGCGTACGCCGCGGAGGTCGCTCCTCTTGCCTTACGCGG
This sequence comes from Dactylellina parvicollis, assembly GCA_036971385.1. NCBI lineage: Eukaryota > Fungi > Ascomycota > Orbiliomycetes > Orbiliales > Orbiliaceae > Dactylellina > Dactylellina parvicollis. The sequence continues at coordinate 1,151,078 of JAJTUD010000014.1, read as the reverse complement.
CTATCTTACCGCATATGTCAACCTATGTTGGTGTATTGGGCAATTTATCTCAGCTGGTGTTCTTAAGGGTCTCGTTAATGTCCCCAACCAATGGAGTTACAGGATCCCTTTTGCCATCCAGGTGAGCCTAAACTATTGATGAAAGTTATCGAATATTACTCGCGCTAATCATCTCAAATTATAAAAGTGGGTCTGGCCGGTTCCTCTTGCGATATTCACTTTTCTCGCCCCGGAGTCACCTTGGTTCTTGGTTCGAGCCGGAAGACTCGATGAAGCTAAGAGGTCGCTACAACGTCTGTCTCAGCCTGAGCACAATATCGACTACGATTCCCAAATTGCTCTCATGGTCCACACTAATAAGCTTGAGAAGGAGGAACGTAAGGGTGTGAATTACTATGACGCGTTCAGGGGCACCAACCGTCGTCGCAGTGAAATTGCTTGCATGGCATTCCTGTCTCAGATCACAAACGGTGGCGCTCTCTGTTACTCTGGATCTTTCTTCTTCCAACAGACTGGTATTGACGCTTCTACCTCGTACGGAATCTCTCTCGGAGGTACCGGTATCGCCTTCGTCGGGACCATCATATCTTGGTTCTATCTCAGCAAGTTTGGCCGCCGAACCATCTGGCTCACCGGATTCTCCTTCCTTGTCGTCATTCTCTTCCTTATCGGCGTTCTTGCTAGCGTTCCTAACCAAACAAAGTCTCTCGCTTGGGGGCAGTCGCTTCTAACAATTGTTTGGCTTGGATCCTACTCTATGTCTGTCGGCCCAATTGTGTACACCCTTGTTGCAGAAATCGGCTCTACTCGTCTAAGAACCCAAACTGTTGTTTTGGCTCGTAGCACATACTATGTTGGTAACATTATCTGTGGTGGTCTCATTCAGCCCAGACTTTTGTCCCCAACTAGTTGGAATGCGAAAGGAAAAACTGCGTGGTTCTGGTTCGTACTTGCATTTTTGACGAATGTTTGGGGCTATTTTAGACTTCCGGAGACTAAGGATCGCACTTTCGAGGAGCTGGATATCATGTTCCAGAAGGGTATTTCAGCTAGGGAGTTTTCGACATACCAAATTGATGTTGATGAGGAATTTTCCACTCAGCGTTAAGAGATGTTAGTGAGTGGTGTTGGTGTCTTGATGAATTTCCATGTATTTCTTTGATTTAGTTGGTCATGATAGTATAGTAGCTGTTGATCAGAGTTACAACCAATTGAGTACTTTCACTCTCATGCTCAACCTTTATTTTTACTGTAGCCGTCTAAGGATGAATCCACGATGCTGCCAGAGAATTGTATTCTAGGGGACGGGAGCTTGAGATCTGAATACGCTTGCCCTAGCTAGTGTGAATATCAGGATGACAATAGCGCAAGCTATAGCTTGAGCTGCCTTGCATGTTCTGCGTATCAATATATGATATAACATGAAAGTTGCCACCCGCATCAAAATTCCCGCAAATCGCTTGTCAAACGGATGCGATCATAAATAAAAAGGTTCCCCTCGCACACACATTTATTTACACCGGAAGGATGTACTCCGAGGTATTAGATACGTACCAGGTTTGATTGTGATACTAGTTAATTAGCGAGCGGTCCCAGTTCTGTTAAACACTGCTTCGTTTGCGGTTATAGGCTCCGCACACCTCGACCAAACCAAAAGAATAAGATGTAGATGCAGCAAACCCCAAAACGTAAAGGGTGCATCAATGACCCTTGTTCAATCAGGCTATTCGATCAGCTGAACCTGGGTACTGGATAAACTGATTTGGCGAGAGGTAAATTGCTGTAAATTAATCGGTAGCGAGGGGCTTTAGTTGACTGTGGCATTCTTTTTTCAAGCTCTCAGAGTCTGCACACGTGTCGCATTACAGCACATCACTTTGAAATTTGATTAGGGTTGGAGGAATCGAGAAATTCTAGGATTATGTCAATGCGGATGGTGAGAAGATCGGTGGGCCTGGTCTCGAAGCTAGCCTTACAAGAAAGTAACAGTAGGCCCAAGTCTTCTGGAGACTACTTCTTAAACCAATACCGTTTGGCTCAATTGCTAAAGAGGTGATTGATAAGGATTGATTATGTTTCTCGGTCCTTAAAGTTCCAATCTATAGCCTGATGTAGCCGTCGGAGTTCTTGAAATTCCTATTGTGATCTGTTGTCAAGATAGTAGCGTATTCTTAAGCTGACTAGTTGGAACTGCATTGATCGTCCTATTAACTATTAATATTTGTTTGGATGGTGAAACGAAATCGAGCCCTCGAAGGTTAAGACTCCAACAGTAACGGTGCGATTCGAGACCTCAATTAGCTAGCAACGCTATAGACTTCAAGTCTTCATAATCTGAACCGCATGTCTTTTTGTGTGAGGCTGGTTTCGACGTTTCGAGTCCAAGCTGCATGCTGTTTCGCATCGAGTGAAGAATAATGTGTTGACGTTGGGGGTTGAACCAACACGTTTCCCGATACGGTAATTTATGGTTGTACAAACCGCTTGAGCTCTTCAACTTCACCTCTTCGCCTTCGCAGCTTAGCTCCGAGCAACGTTGCAACCTCCACCACCTAATCATCAACCACCCCGATGACGACAATCAGCGAAGGAGAGGAGCAGGAGGCCCCCCAAGGCTCTTCATCGTCACCAGCAGCTGTCGATGAAGGGTTCCCCGAATCGGCTATCGAAGACGACGCCATAGACGGTGCCCCCGGTTTAGATGTTGAACCCGATGTTGAACCTCGACTAGGGATCAAGCGAGGCGCCAAGTTGTCCATACCTTTCGGCTTTTCGCAGATACCACCACCCTCAAATCAACCCAAAAACCAGATCCCTCCTAACTCGCAAAGCCTCCGAATTGACACAGCGGTCTCCGACAGAGAAGGCGACAATGGTTTCGCTCCAGACTCTCTTAGCTTGTCGCAACTTAAGAAATTGGTTACTGAGATGCCAAAGCAGAAGGTATAACAACATACGCAAGAAGTCATTGCTATATCGTCTTGGATGATGGTTAACGATATCAGCAAATAGAATATGCTTTCAAATACTCGGATACAGACACGCTACAGAACGAGATCGAAGAATGGTTCCCTTACAATGAGTCTGAAAGACAGCTGATCTTAGCGTGTAAAAGACAATTTCAGAGAATTTATACCGAAGGTTCGATACTATACGGTGTGTGGATGCTGAGACAAGGTAGCTGATACGTGATAGTGCCTTGGACACGGTCCTCCATTGCCAGACGTCGAAAATGCCTAAACCGCTTGGTTGAATATGTGGAATCATCCTCACAGGAACATAGAATGGAGGCTCTTCTATCACTTGGATACATAGCTCAGGGTATACACGGCGAAACAAGATCAACAGAACACCAGATGCACTGGATCAAGGAGAATTGCAAATTAATCCGCAAGACTTCTATATTGGATCCATTATGGAGCTTGATACGCATGCGGATAGCTAAGGAATGGGATGATCGGGAACCTAATGAGGATGATATAGCGAGACAAACCGATCGTAGAGAGTTGAGGCTTTGTCTAACTATTCTATATCTCATGTTGGAGACTGGTCGAGATGACGAGAGATTTTGTGAAGAAGTTGGTATGTATGGTTCAATATGGAAACGACATCTATAAAGGCTAATCTTTATCATTGTCAGCCGGGCTCGAGCCAAACATCACGTTATTTATTGTAGAGAATGCAGCCAAGCTCCGCTGGGAGGATGCACCCGGTGTACCTTTGCAATCGGTAGGTTTCGTGCTATAGAGACAATGTGAATATCTGCTGAATGGATGGTGTAGTTTCTTCTATTACTCTGGAAAATTCTGTTGTGTGTTCTCGGCACTAGTGAGCAATTGAAGAAAACAAAAGCATTAAGGATCGCTCTTACCGAAGGTATAGGCGAGGACGGCCCACCAACTACGAAAGACCAACCTGCTGTACTACCCAAGAAAACTTCTCGAATGAAGAGAGATACTCCACCGAGCGCTAATAACACAACAGAGACAGAGCTATTTATCAATATCGACGTCTCGACATACTCAAAGATCACTGCATCCCCTCTTGACTATCATAACTTTCGCCAAGAGCTTCTGCACAAATACCCAGCATACAATGCCCCGGCAGTGCCGAGTTTTGTCACGAAGTCTCTAGTTGCAAGTCCTAGTGGAGAGTTCACACCTCCTAGCATTCTTACCTCCGCTTCAACAAACCCTTCCATTCTTAACCAACCTGTTCATATTGCAACCCCGGCACCGTCTCCTCCACCATCCCCTATTGCTGGGAAAGGTGGCAAGAAACATAATTACCAAACTAATAATAACTTCCCATTTCTGTATCCCCCGACCGCACTCGGAGGCTGGAAGGATGGGTGGGCAAACATGAACTCGAATGATGTTGGTGTTCCAACAAGCATTCGTGAGGGTGGAGATCTCTTTAGAGCAAGAGTTAGGGTTAGTCCTGCTCTGCAGCAACTTGCTGAGGAGAAGGAACGCTTTTTAAAATCGGAAAGAGGCTGGACTGCTGTTGATTCTGAAACCAAAAGTGATTCTGAAAAGATCGAGGCTGCACAAGGAGGATGTCGAGATAAGCAGCAAGAGGGTCAAATTCTGGAGAGAATAGATCAAATTTACGTAAGTACTAGATCCCAGTATCATGTCGTAGTTATCTGTTCTGCTGACTTAGTTGTAGCGTGATATACTTCCATTCCTGCAATCATTTGTGATTGTCTTGTTGAAAATCACACTGGCCAACATGTCCATTATAAACCCGCCAGTCCCTCAGAATGGTAGCAATACCAGTGAAAAAAAAGATGACGAGGCCAGCAATGTGGGGATACTTGGTGATGCTTTAGAGCTAGACGGAGTTGCTTTTATGAGTATGGAAGAGCTTGATAAGCTTAGGAACAAGGAAATCATGAGCAAAGTGACCGGCGTCCTATTCTTGTGCTTACTCAAGTGGTTTCGAGTCTCTCGTAAGTATCCTAGCCTCCGCGCTCCTAATTCAATCTGCTAAACTTGTGATTAGATGTCTTGAAATTCGAATACATGTCGCAGTTGCTTCTTGATTCGAATTTCTTACCTTTGATGTTGAAGATTTATAGCCAACAAGAGATCACACAGACTGTCGCACTCATAGCCGACAAGAAAGACTTTTCGTACGCTATTATTATCTTCCCCATGTCAGTAGTATTTATTGACCCTTTATAGGTACTTTCAGTTCTGTTCGAAGAACTCTGCTCGACAGCACACAGGGCCAGTACCCTCACCCAGAAACAGGGGGCAATCCGACTCTTCAGATGACGCTATCCCCCCTCCGATAATGAGGATCCGTAAAGTTAACACCGAACCAGATGCATCTCTCACGTCTAGAACAGATAATGGGGAGGAGCCCACTATAATTACAGAGTTCTCATGGCGTAATTTCTTCACAACAATCAATTTCCTCCGAGTGATGCAAAAGGTCTGCAAGGGTAAACCTCACCGGAACCTAATGTTGGTACAGTATAAGAGCAGTACTATATTACGGAAACCGTTGAAGGTACCTCAGAACGAAATGAGGCTTTATTCATTGAAGTTGTTCAAAGGACAGGTTCCATTTTGTGGTAGAAAGTGGAGACAGAGTACGTACGGGGTACCCCTATCTGACGAGAATGTAAACTAACAGTTTTAAGGCAATATGAGGGTCATCACTTCTATTTACCTTTACTGTCGACCTGAATTAAGGGATGATTGGCTTGCCGCTCAGGATGTAGACAGTGATGTTGAAGAGGCGATGGTAAGGATCCTTTATCTACTAGATGTTGAAGGTTTTCACTGATTCAGTGTACAGCCGCAAGAACAAGCCCTTAGAGGACTTATCCACTTTTACAACCTCCATCATTACCCGCAGCCTATGACATTGATGGGATTTGATCCTAGCCTTCTTGCTGAAGAAAGAAATTTCTTTACAAGGGAGCTGGAGAAGATTGATTGGGGTCCGGCAATGATGGAATCGGATGCAGAAGGAGAGGAGATGGTCTGGGACGGGCCGCCATTGTTCCAAACCTCTTAGAAAGGGGGTAGCGATCAGTACCCAAATGTCCCAGCAGCAACTCCTCACTCTCTTCTTAGTATCGGTTCCGATTCGCAGAGGCAGGTTCAAAATAAACGGGCACCTAAAGACCAAGCTAGAACTCTTGCAAGGCAAGAGGCAGAGCAGCTTGAAAACTTGCTAATCATCAGAGAATACAAAAATAAGCGCCTCTCTCATTCATAGACAACCAAAGCGAATCAAGTAGAAGGAGAATATTCTCCCAGAATCAAAAAAGAAAAGAAGAGGGAAACATTGGAGTAGAATAATATTGTTGCGGGGTATCTGGGATGCAATTGCAATAGGCCTAATGGCGCCTTTTCGAGCTTTTGACGTGTGGTGTGTAATTCTTCACGTTGAACATTAGTGAACACTTACAATAGACGTAAGCCTGTAGGATAATGGAACTCAGTCTGGAGTGTGGACAAGATATTAAAAGCTCAAGCATAACATTCTTAGACATAACCCCGTGACTGTGTCCTAATTTCTAAGACCTTTACGAGACCCCCTATATCCCACTTTTATGTAATAACTGCGGTGTTGCGAACGCTGAATTGTGTTGACGCTGTGGTTTCTGCCTTTGTTTTCTTTTTCTCGATTTGGCCGAGATCGCAGCGCGGCCTTGTTCCTGCCAATCCTAGCCAATCTTTCCTGCCCAATTTCTCATCCTCGCAGCTCAACTACTCGAACGAAGAGAGGAGGTAGGAAATCATGGCAACGGTCAGTGAAGCGTCGCGATTCTAACTCGATTAACATTTAAAATTTAGCTAACACTTATGAAAGCTATCAAGGCTAAGATCATGCTGGAGCCGCTCGAAACAGCCCCAGTTGCTGGGTGCGATGCACCAACGGGCATACCAGCGCAGATTGGCTTCAACAGTCGCAAACAATCAAAACGCTACGGAAAGGATTGTTCAAAAATACGCTGTCGGCCTGCCACCAGGCAAGCTTGTCAAGTCGGGTGACTACGTCACAATTTCTCCTGGTCATTGTATGACACACGACAATAGCTGGCCGGTTGCTACAAAGTTTATGGATATCGGGGCTTCCAAGATTAAAGACAACAGGCAGGTTGTCATGACTCTGGACCACGATGTGCAGAATACCTCGGAGGCGAATCTGAGAAAATATAAGAATATTGAGAACTTTGCGAAGCAGAATGGTGTCAACTTTTATGGCGCTGGAAGGGGTATTGGGCACCAAATTATGGTTGAAGAAGGTTATGCCTGGCCGGGAACCATGATGGTGGCCTCGGATTCGCATAGTAATCATTATGGGGGGATCGGCTGTCTCGGCACACCAATTGTTAGGACAGATGCTGCCGCTATTTGGGCTACTGGTCAAACATGGTGGCAGATTCCGCCCGTAGCAAAGGTCGTATTGGAAGGGAAGCTTCCTAAAGGTGTCACCGGAAAAGATGTGATCGTTGCTCTTTGTGGTACCTTCAACAAAGATCAGGTTTTGAATCACGCTATTGAATTTACGGGAAGTCCGGAAACAATCGCATCTATCCCGATTGATGATCGGTTGACAATCGCCAATATGACTACCGAATGGGGTGCCCTGACTGGACTATTTCCCGTTGATGATATAACGAAGAAGTGGTTGAAGACCAGAGCACGAGACAAAAATCTCGATGTTTCGAGCCATGTGGATAACAGAAAGCTGGAGGCCCTTGCGGACAAGAGTATATTTAATCCGCCACAAGGTGCAACATACGCCAAGACGCTCACATTTGATCTTGAAACTCTGTCACCCTACGTCGCTGGGCCGAACTCTGTGAAGGTCGCAACTCCATTATCTGAGCTAGAAGAAAAAAACATCCAGATACAGAAGGCGTTTTTAGTATCCTGTACTAACTCCAGGTCCGCAGATTTTAAAGCTGCAGCATCTGTTATCCGTTCAGCTGCTGGCAACAATCAAATACACCCTGATGTCGAGTTTTATATTGCTGCCGCTTCTATACCCGAGCAAAAAATCGCCGAGGAGGCGGGTGATTGGCAAACGCTGTTGGATGCTGGCGCACGACCGCTTCCATCTGGCTGTGGGCCGTGCATAGGACTAGGCGTCGGCTTGCTCAAGGCTGGCGAAACTGGTATCTCGGCCTCCAATCGGAATTTCAAGGGTCGTATGGGAGATCCTTCCGCATTAGCTTACCTTGCCTCTCCAGAGGTCGTTACAGCAAGCGCTCTAGCCGGCAAGATTGTTGGCCCTGGCTTTTTTGACAAACCTTCTCCCGCTGTATTTGCAACAGATTCCTCAACATCAACAGATGATGCTGCAGGCTCCATTGTCTCAGAGGAAGGCCCATCTGAGTCCCTTACCGATATTTTACCTGGTTTCCCGACTAAGATATCCGGGGAAATCGTTTTCTGCGATGCGGACAATATTAATACGGACGGTATCTACCCTGGTAAATACACCTACCAAGATGGCCTCACCCGCGACGATATGTCGAAAGTTTGCATGGAAAACTACGATCCAACATTTAAAGAAATTGCGAAACCCGGTGATGTCCTCGTCTCAGGATTCAACTTTGGTTGCGGCTCCAGTAGAGAACAGGCCGCCACTGCTATCCTAGCAAAGGATATCCCGCTGGTCGTGGCTGGCAGTTTTGGGAATATATTCAGCCGGAATAGTATCAACAATGCCCTATTGACCGTTGAAGTACCGAAACTCGTACAAAGGCTGAGAGAGGCATTCAGAAATGAGACGCCGCTGGCCACTAGACGCACAGGCTGGACTTTGGAATGGGACATTGAGAGAAGTTGGGTGAGTGTAACAGAGAGAATCGATGGTGAAGAAAATACGTGGGGTAAGAGAGTTGGAGATCTACCGCCAAATGTACAGGACATTATTTCCAAGGGTGGTTTGGAGAAATGGGTCAAGGCCGAGTTGAAGAAAGAGATTGAGGCGTAATCTATCTTTCAAAAGCATTTGCATGGTCTGCCGTATTTGAAGTTACCATACCGAAGATATGACCGATTCTAAGGCCGAATGATAGATATATATTTGTGCCTGACTTTAGAAAATGGTCTTGATTTGCTTTTGTGACGGCTGGAAGAAATGAATATCAATAGAATTTGTTATATAAAGGTCAAATATAGGATTGCCGGCGCGGCCTAAACACCAAAGTATACGTAAGGGATCCAATGGAAATTGAGTTCTTCTTTTCGATGTATCTTTTTGGCATTTCTTCCGTCACGCTCACCGGACCCACCATCAATAACATCCTCAACATCAGAATCCGTAGCATCATTACCATTCGTACCAGCTTCATCACCTTCGTTGTCTTCAATCTCTACCAATCTGATGAACGGTTCCGATGCGAGATTGCGGGCTTTTCTCAGGGAACTATTCGCCACACTTTTGCGTCGAAGAGCCGTAAGAGCCGTATGCAGTGCCAAGCCAATAGTCTCATCTTTCAGACCGCCTTCGTCTCGGATAGTCTGATAAAACTTCTTTGCGACTTTCACGCAATATCTATCATCTACCTCCCAGAGTGTCCCGATAACATGTCGGAAGCCCGCCAGTTGGTAGGCGCTAATGAGGTTGATGCCCTCGTCACTGAACTTAACCTCATCATTGGCACCAGTAGAGCAGGCAGAAAGGAACGCAAGAAATGGGGGTTTCTCTTGAATGTTAATATTGTGCTCCCATAGTTTAGCAACCGTAAGTGGGGAGGTTCTCCAATCGTCTAAGAGGAGGCAGCTCTGAGACGGATCTGATCTGTTAAAGCTACCATGGCCTGCGAAATGAAAAACCCTACACGCCGACAAATTTGCAAGGATATCGTCCCGTTGTCGCTTTGGCTTCACTCCCTTTAATCCAAGTGAGGAACACATATCTTCCAATATGCTAACTTCCTGATTAGCGAAATAGAGATCGGAATGACCGGCAGTTTGGGGCATGGATACGAGGAGAGCGTCATGAGACACCTCGAGATCTGGAACAATTCGCTGTCGTCCATATATCAAGGTCTTTATGGATAGACTGTAGCATGAGACGACCCTATCCATGACCGTCTCATCCGAATCGTCAAGATGTCTCCCTGCAGCGTGCAGGGGAAGCTGCGATATTGACCCAGTAGTAACCCAGCGGATTCGAGGCCATTTCTCACCATCATCAGGTTTGCTTTTGAAACCCAAAGCGTCAAGGACAGGGCGTGCAACAGTTTCCCACAACCACTCCAAGACTCCCCAAATGTCGACTTCGTCGTTCCCTCTCATGATTTCGGCCTTGATATCTATATCACCATCCTTCAGGTCTGCCAAGTGTAGGGCCCGGATCTGGTGCCGCTCGACAATTAAAGCGTGGCACCGCATACGGTCAATATTTATGACTGCAATTGGACAACCTTCAGCAGCGGCCATTATCTGCTCCGCGGAATGCGGGAGAAGAAAATCTTCAAATCCAGGTTGCGTTTGAATCTCCGCAATGATTTGAGACAACCTCTTTTCGGCATCTCGTCGATTTTTCCTATCTGCCTCGCGAGGAAGTAGGCTGCTATCATTCGCCCCAACTGTAATCTCAGAGATGGGCGAATCTAATGTTTCCCTCAAAGAAAGGAATTCTCTGGCCAACTCCGGATGCTTTTTCTCTAGTCCCGAAATATCGGTACGAATCTCTAACATGAGACCCGTCACGATACCCCTCCCGAGCTCGAGGATTCTTAGGGCTTCATATGGCTCCTTCCCAGCGTACAAAGCGAAAGTTGCAGCTTTAGAAGCTATTCCAAAATAGTGGCCGAGGACCGCTTGTTTGTCGGTATTTTGCAAGGATCGAGGCGTTACAGCCAGCAAGAGTTTTACGGTGTCCTCAATTATTTGGCTCGCGATGTCCCACCGGCCCTTTAATACCCAAGTATTGGACAAATTCATACCAATAGGGATACGAAAAGCTGCAGTATTATTGGGATTATCCCATGCCTCTTGCATAATATTGTGGCTTTCGGCGAGGTCTTCCAATGATCCGGTTCGAAGAAAACGCGTACTGTGGCCATAAGCTTTGAAGTAACTTGGAGCGGGTATAAATACCCTGTCTGCAGAGTTTTTATGAACTATACTATCCGTTACCTTCATAGCCTGATCCAAATCTTCCATCTTACGAGTAGCCTGGTAGCGGGAGTTCAGCAAGTCGGCAAGCATAATTCTTGCCCCTCCGAGAATATGAGAATCAAGATCCTCCTCCTCGACAAGGGGGGTCAGAATATCAATCGCGTTGTCGAGGTGTTCCGGATCTTGGGTCATCCGGTGTCGGAGAGTGTGAATCTGTCCCCAAAGGAGGGATACCTCAGCCACATCTAGGCTATCCTGAAACCCCATACACCTATCTACCGCAGCCTCAAATCTACCTAGATCCTTTGCTGATTTTGTCACCATATATTTTCTGTTGAGTGCAAGTAAAAGCAAAATGAGCCGGCGGAAGAGGTCAGAGTTGTCATGGTTGAATGAAGGCATAAGCCCCAATGCTTCTTCGGCTGACGATGCGGCTTGGTCAAGATCTTCCATAGCCGTGGTGAGGTTGTAACGGAGGAATAGCAGCGCCCCTAAGCCCCAAAGCATATCAGACCTAGGGTCATCGTCGGATGTGTTTCCCTTGACTGTTGTCAGAGCTTCGATCGCTCGGTTGAGTTCTTCTTGGTTCCCACTTTTGTGAAATCGTTGCTCGAGAAGGTGATCTAGTCTAATTCTGGCTCTCAGCCGGCTCCCTGGAGGAATAACTCTTGAAGCATTCTTATGAAACTCAATTGCCTTCTGGGGGTCACCCGCGTCCATGAGCTCATTAAACTTCTTGATAATGAAAGGCACCATGTCATCGAGAGATGGCCACGGCATAGGTCCCATGTCTATCGAATCTGCTGCTTTTCCAGACCTCTTCGAATTGCCTTTGAGATCCCATCTCATCTCGAGAACTTTGGCTCGTCTCGCCGCAAATCTCGCTCTTCTCAAGACTTCCCCAGCGACTGCAAGCTGTGAGAAGCCTTCACCTGCAATATCGATGGCGATATCGGATAGCTCGATAGCCCGGTCAATGTCCTCCATGGATTCTATATGTATGGACCGAGCGGCTAAACGATCCGCAAAAGATCGCATTACTTGTGATCGACCACGAAAGTCAGGTCCCATGTTCTCGACTGCCATTCCGGAGATTTCCACGCTGCTGTTGATATCATCCAGGGATTTCGTTATGTTGTACTTCTCGTGGTAATGACTTGCCAAGAAATACATTATAGAGACCCTATTAGAACTACTGAGATTCTCAATACTCAAAGCACCTTCCGCGGTCAGAATTAAGAAATCGATAGTATCGATTTCATTCTGCCTGGACCCATTTGCAGGATTTGGTCGCATCCTTTGTTTGAAGGCCTGTTCCACTCGGATTCTCTTGGGGTTGTCTGGAGGGAGGTTCATGTATGCTGCCATACCGGATCGGGATGCCTGGATGTAATTTTGCATTTCACGGTCGCCAATAGGCATCATCAATTTCATTGATAAGCCTGTCCTTATTTCATTGCGCCGCGATTTTTCCGTATCGTCCGCGTCTGTGACTTCGTACCACCCGTTGGCTTGCTGGCTTGCTGCTTCCAGGTATTTGGGCAACATTGATCTTTCAAATATGGCGTGGCAGATATAGGCATACAGTTCGATTTGTGTATCATCTGTTGGCTCTTTGTGCAGTTCTGCGAGATCTTTCAATTCGTCGAAGTCCAGTTGATTGATCAGTTGAACCATCTCTGGATCAATCCTGAACGGGACCGAATCCCAGGACTCCATTGTCGCAATGTGCTCTGCTGGTCACTGAGGTGTATATATGTACTAGCAACTGACAAATGGCCTTACCAAGATAAAGTCTCAAGCTACAGGCCAAATAATAGCTTGGTCGTCAACCTGAAGTAGCTATAACGGAGCAATTTCGAAAGTGATATAGGGATTAAATTCCAAATGTATCTACTTCGCTTGCGATACTAAGAACGCTGATGTAAAGCTTAGATGGATGGTCTTTCAAGACGTGGACGTAAATATTAATATATTGTGCACTATAACACCAATTCATGTGTTATGTTGGGGGATCCCTCGTGCATGATTCTGCGTGGCTTTCGAGGAATATCAAAGAGGGGTAATTTCGCATCGAATAACCTCATGGCAATGAGCTAGGGTATTTATAAGTTATTTTACGGAAGATTTTAAGCCCAACATGAGGGGTAGGAGACCCTGGTATGAATTTAACTTAGCTGAGTTGTCCGTACTTGTCAGCCGTTCTGCATCATTGATGCATGCGCATGATGTATACCAAGTAATTGGCCGGGGTGGGCTGCAGGTTGCACTTAGCGTCAGCCCCAAATTTCTGGCCCCACGACAACAGTAACATGAAATCCCGGCATCGATGCCCATCGCCAACATCAGTCTAAACCAACGAGTCTTCAGCACTGATGCGGCACATCATCAGCTTTTGTCTCGAAATCAGCCTGACTGTGCCAGAAGCAATTAATCATAATCTTCGTCCGACTGCTAACGACACCAAGATTCTTCCCTCGCTTAAAAACACCGTCCAATCGATAGGCTGTTTAGGGTTACGAAGTATTAGTGGGTGAAATAACACTAGGCTAGCCCACTAAAGAATACAGGTGCAACCAAACTATTGCTTCCTTTACATACTGATATAAACAAGAGACCTTCGAACTAGCAGACCTGGCATTAATCTGTCAATGTAGCTCATTAGTACGAACGATATGCACTAATGCAGATGACAATAATCAATGCGTCAACAGTACAATTATTTCTGCATGTCAAACTATCTTGACTGTTATAAGTGTAATATGTAGTTAAGGATTTGTCCACGAGAAAGTATGCTGGATCGATCGAGTAATATTTGCCAAAACAGATTTAAACTTCTGTTATTTTTGTTATTAACTGTAACTTATATTCTTAGTGTCAATGATGACTATGGGATTTCCTGGCTAAAATAACTTCTGTCAGGCTGTGTCCTAATTAAATATGAAGGTTTTCCCGGCTGTTATAAATCGAAAATATATACCAAGGTAATCTCGAAGTCTCCAGGTCCCGTTCCAGACAACCCAACACTTACGAAGTACCTCGTATCGCTCGTTGACAGCAACTGTGATGATGATACAGTCCTCGGATCGGATCTATTCTCAGGTGTTTCCAAACAATCACTACTCCAGTTTCTGATGGGCTTCAATGGTGCTCCTACTTTAGAGATGGACATACCCCGATACTTTCACACGTACTTTCAAATCTCGAAACAGGGATGTCTGCAAATCGTGTTATAAGTTGAAGTTGACTGCCACCAGATCTCGGATTCTTTCCGTCTCGTTTCATAAAACGCCCGCCTTGGATTTTCATTTTTCTCTGTTAAGCAGCTTGGTTGAAAGGAATGTAAGATTACTTCAAAGACAACTAAAATCATTCTTGAGAATCAAAAGGCAGGGAATTGCCATCTTTTTTCGCAACAGCATTGATCCAAACAGATAGGAGCCCTTCCCAACTAACAGTTCATCTTGAAAGCGCAGAGTAAGATAAGAAGTTTCAGGTATCAACTATTATTCTCAATAGTTAACCCTTCGTCATCTTGAGAAAACAATAGCAATGTCACTATAGTTGCAAAGAAGCTCACCTCAATAGCTATCAATTCGGACCCATCTCATCTCATCACCCCTCTTGATGGCAATACGACCGTTCTCACCCTGGTCGATGATACGCCATCTGCGAGTGCGAAGACAATTGTGACAAGGAACGTTACGTTGCTTGGCGTATTGGTTTTCACAGTTACGACTGGTACATCCGAAGTCGTGCCAATCCTCGACATCGTTGTGTCCGCATGTTCTGAAGTGGACCCAAATGGTACACATCTTAGAAGTGTATCTTTGGTTTTGAGGGAAGTTTGGTTCGTTGGGAGAGCGGGATGAAGGTTTGAAACTTTTCAGTTAATGCAAGGTCTCGGGGAGCTAAAACGTAGAAATGGAGACTGTTAGATGTTAAGAAAGCTCTGAGAAGGGATATAATATTTTAGTACAGATAAATCCTTACCTTCCCACTGAATACTTAGTGAGATAGTAATCGGGGCTGGTTGTTTGAATATTGGGTGCGTTCTTGGAGTACTTTGAGGAATAAGAGCGATGGGATGGGAGAGGTTCTGCTGTTTCTGCTGCGTATTTTTATATTGATCAGCTGTCGTGTAGTCGTGCTGTAAATTTCACTCCAAGCGTTTTTACTAATTAATTCTACCAATTGAACCTCTGTTACTTGATTTTCGAATAGCAGATCATATTTTGTTCTTTTTTAACACAGTGCCGACAATTCGCATACCTAAGTTATTGCAGCTGATGCCATTCCGTTCCACGAGAATCAGCTTTCAGCCCCAGAGTCAAACCGATCCACTTTATTTATCGGTTTGATGATTCTATCCGGTAAGACTTTAATACCCAGAAAAGGATGTTATAAAAGGCAGCAAGGAAATCTACACTCCCAGTTGGAAAAAAAAAAAAAAAAAAAATCAGATAAAAACCAAGTAAAAGGTTAGAGGAGCAATGGCTCCGAAGTAGCATATTGGTGCATATATGGTTTTTGTTTATTGAACGCTGCATCGTTCATCGCTGTCCAGATGACCAGGCATTTTCAGCCCATCGAGATCCATCGGCTCTAGTTCTGTTGTCTGCTCAATCTCCTCAGTATGGTCAAGCTTCGCAGCGAGGACTTTGGCCTTTGATGGTGATATTTCGGAGGAGGGAGGACTCATTTGATATGGATTATCGGCAAAGTCTTCGAACTTTGGGACGAAGAATAAGGAGTTGTAAGATGTATCAGGGTTTCTAAGGCCTAGAATTGGACGGACATAAGTGAGAATCTGTTTTCATTTAAACAAACGCGGATTTGGGTTTGCTTACTCTGAAAAATATCATCACGCAGTTTTCGAAAAGACTCAAGGTACTGCTCCTTGTTGTTCGCAGGTATTTTGAGACACTTTACAAAGTCATCTGGCCCTACCAACTTGAAATTTCCTTCATCTGAATCGGCAGCGGTGAATACAGGGGGTTTTGGAGGGCTTGTACGCTTCGGTGCGGATCTTCTGCTAAAAGGGTGTGTCCCTTTCGAGAGAGACGCTTGGTCAATTCTTGCCATCTTGCGCTTGCCCCGTAAACTGCCCTTTCCGGGCTCTTCGACTTCTTTGATTGGTCTTTTGGTTTCTACTTCGAGTACGGATTCCTACACCAAGATAGTCAGACCTGGATCCATCTTCGAAAGGGCGCTAATAACGGGAAACACTACCTCAAGATGCTGTCGGTACTTGGAAACCATTTTCTGCGAAACATGGTATGCGACAGCCACGTTCAACTCGAGATTCTTGGATTCTGCTAGTAAGGTGATGTGTTCAGCCAGGATACGTACCCATCTGCTGTGGTGCTGGAGATGGTTGACACAATAGTATTCGAGCGTCGCTTTAATGTGTGGCGTGTCTCCCTAAGAGTTGAATGATTGGTAATTGTTCACCAATCCGTTCTAAGATGATCTAAGATTAAAGGACTTACTATAAGTTTTGCAGCACGATCCTCTTGTTGTGTTACCTTCTCTAGTGGCCACTTCTCATTGCAATACCAATTCGAAGATTCATCACCAGGCTCTCCATCTTTGATAACAGAATTGGCTGAAGAGAATGGAGGCAATAAAATGGCGTTACTGGTCCCGGTATCAACGCCACAGTGTTCCTGAGACGAATTCTGGAACGATTTACCTAGTTTGAGAGATCGAAATAAAGGTGGTGATGCGATCATAGGAGATTCAGACAGATGGTTTCCAACTGATTCAGTCTCATGGAAATTGGGGAATGCTCCAGGCATCTGGTAAGTATCCAGGACTTCTTCAGCTAGAACACCGGGCAGGGTATCCTCCTGGGGTGGGCTATTCGCATCAGCCATGAGGATTGGAAGGGGACTTAACAGATAGGAGTGAGAAGATGTTTGGACTAATGAAGGGCTTGAAGCTTGTGGTGATGAAGATTGAGAAGAATCTGGGAGCTATAACGGCTCTTCAAGGGTACGTTTTAGGCTCCACACCCCGCGATTGCTCTTGACAGCTGATTTATGGCATGCTTTCAGATACGTCCCTCGGGGCCACTGCAAAATCCAACACGAGAGTGTGTTGTATCTTGAAGCATACTTTCTAGTCTACCACGCTATATACAGGTGGATAAGAGGGAGGAGGAGGGTATTTGTTCCAAAGAGATTAAGACAGGGGTTTAATACTCGAGTTCTTTACAGAGCTTGTCGGCTGGAAAGAGGCTTGAAACTACTGGTTGGCTGAAAGCAAGCCAGTACTCTGCAGGTCTATCAAATCACCATTTGAATTTACAATCCCTCTCAGAAGCTCTTTGATAACTTTCCCATTCCTTAAAGTTATGTCAACAATCCCCACTATTGCTTCTAGTCAGCTAAATCTCCTAGGCCGTCAGATCAAAAATACGACAAACTCACCAGCATGATGAGGCATCACCCGTCCGTACCAAATGGTAACCCCGCCTTCTGATTGAACAATTTGGTCTGCACCAAACGCTTTCATCAAGCCTGAGATAGGAGAAGAGCCAACTGGTGCCTTATTCACCAGCCTAGATAACTCGTGTCCCTCGGGAAGATGTATTATTATGTTGCCCGCGAATTTATGCCCGCCAAAATGGGAAATTTCCCCAACTATACAATCAATTTTCGAATCTTTGGGTTGTTTAGCCAGTGCATCTTCAAACGCCTTAGCTATAGCAGGACCTAAGATCCCACATCGTTCATCACGGTTGCCGTGGGAGCAAGCTAAGATTACTGGTTTCGTGATCCTTTTGGTGACAAAGGACGAACGATCCGTACGGGTTGAGGCCCATGTCTTAGAAGGAGGAAGTAGAAAGGAAGTTACAAAAGATTTCAAACTTTCCTTCGTGTTCGCAACGGTAGGTACTTGGATCGCTTCAGGAAATATTGATATCGTCGTTGAACCGTCTTCGGTTCCAGGGTCTGAGGCAAAAGAAACATTTGTGACGAGAATTGGGTAAAATGGCTGTTCATTGCTAGTCTGTCAGCAGAATTAATTGGAGGATCGAGACTCGAGTTTCCACACATCTAAAAATATGCCCCGGCGAGATATCAGGGGCTTGAGGATTGCAGCAACCGAGCCTTTCTCACTCTCGACTCGCTTCGACCAGTTGTTAGTACCGGTGTGAATAAGGACGTGCCGGTAATGCCGAGTAATCACACCCGCTATAGTCGACTTGTAGTCGATATCAAGGTTCCCGAAATCGGAACACTCTGGTTCCGTAGCGCAAGGACAGACATCTATCGATGGCACATTGGAAAACGACGAAACCGCCCGGTGCCCGAATGCGTTGCGTGTTGGAAGTAATGCCTTGTGCGGCAATTGGAACCGATTCCGGCGAAAACTGGCCCTGGATTCAAAGTTTCGTAAGATATTTCTGCGGCAGATATTTGATGACATACTTATAATCTTCCAGTCATCGTAGGGTCAATTGGTATAGATTGGTGATTACCTCCGAGGCAAGTCATTTATAGGTTTGTGACAACCGGCAACTTCAAGTCGGCTCCGGTGTTATTACCTGCTCGGGCCCGCGGGAGAGTCGGCGATAACAGCTTCGGACTTGTCGGGTGTCACGTGGCATGTACTTATCACCTTTGCGAGACCTTTTCACTTGCAAAATCCCGAGTTGATATTAATTACAATAGGTCTCAAAGCCAAACCCGCGAGACCGACGTCGATGTCCATCTGTGATATCGGATATATCTGACATATTTAATTTTGTGAGAGGTTGGCAAATATCAATACATGGCCATGACCATGACGTTGCCCTCACCCCCCCCCAGCTGATGCAAACCTAGCTGAAGTCAGTATCCCCTCTTTCTACACGCTTGCGAAAAGCAATCCTTCCCTCTTCCCTTATTTCTTTGACCTCTACTTCAGGCCCTGGCCCTTCGCGATCAACCATATTAAACCCGTACTCGCCGCTTTTCTCCGCGCTTTCACATATCTGAACGATACGCTCGGCCCAATACCTTTCCAGGGCCGGCAAAGTTCCTGGACCTTTCACCAGAATCAAAGTTCTGTTCTTGCATGCCGGGCAATTTCTCCCATTGAAACTCTTTGATCTTTTATGGAAAACTAGTCGATAGGATATTCGCGAACACCATATGTTTCAACAAACCCATACGAATTTCTGTTCTTTGATGGCAGAGCATCGAGTTTTAGCCCACATCATTGGCAGCTTCATTCGGGTTGTGATCGCATCACCGCTTTTGAAACAACAAAATTCCCATGTTTAGCCATCTGGAAGGAAAAATTGGGAAACCATTCTGACAAACTTTGAGCACGCTTGGAGATAGCAACTCACATGTTTTCCCAGTGCACGTCATGGTCGGTTTTTGTATCGTTGAAAATCTCGCCCGGTTCCTCCTGAAGGACATCGTGTACGAACCTCTTGCAAGCATGGGCATATTCATGCGCCAGGATCTCCTTTAACCTGAACTCTGTCGTTGCATATGCCTTACTGACCTTAATAATAACTTGAAACCCGAATTTCTCCAACGCTCCTTGATGAGCGCGCTGACTAAGAAATAGACCCCCAATCGAATCTGGTTTGTACAAAGGTCGAGTCCAAAGACTACGACACTCCTCACCTAACTCTCTTGCTTTATGCCCATCCCGCTAATGGTCGTAGGGGGACATATAAGTTATGCCCAAAGTCATCCCACATTTCTTGCAGGGACACATTGGTATACGGTTTTCTAACCTCAGCTCAAGTGGGTGACCACACAGCTTTGTGACTTCGTGAATAAACCCTCTGCAGACTTCATCGTCCATCTTTTTTAAATATGCCCTTCCGATGAGCTCGCTGTTGTTGAGGTAATACTCTCGTCTGTATTTGCTATCGATCAAATGTTCGAGAAAATCGTGAAGACCGAAACCTGGGCCAATGATCTGGCGAACCCAAGCTTTAGAGTACGGGGTCAGTTCCTCGACTCCCTTTCGAATCCCGTTATCATCAATCACGGTCACTTTCGTCGTTTCGACTTTGTGAATCATCGAGTCGTCTATTTTAGTCCTCAGAGGTCGGCCACTAATTCTCGCGTCGACATCGATCACGGCCTCATTCCAAAAATATACCGTCTTGCGCTTAAAAATCTTTTGCAGCATCTTACGTAGCTGGGCGATTTCTTTATCAGCGTCGAGTTCAGCAGTTTCAGCAAGTGACACCCTGTTTAGGGAGAAGCTTGTAGATTTGGACAGTCTTCTCCCGTCCTTGAGTTTTGTAACACCTGCTCCTATCGGCTTTCTCTAGTCTTTTTTTGCTTTAGATCTGGCATCATTTTTTCTGATCGCTTGTGTCTGACTAGACAGCAGTGCTCCAACTGCCGCTCTACACGTTATAGGCGCCATTAATCTGCTCTAGAGCTCTTAGATAGACGTGCTGCGAGATCGGAAAAATCAGTAGTCTAACTTCCTCACTCGCTCTCCCTAATTGTCATTTCGGAAATAACTTCCAAGGCCCCATGATGCAAGGTTACTTCACTTTCGTGAACTCAGCAACCCGAAACCAATAATTACTTCAGTTTTCAGAATACTACACAATATTTCTTTATTTCTTCTGAAGACATTTCTTCGAATCTGAGACATGGCTGATATATATAATCGGCGAAAACCTATTCATGACTCTCCCTTGCTCTTGCGAAAACGTTTAAGAAGATTCATTGCTTTTAGCAAAGCTTTCTCAACCTCCAGAAGTTCCTCGTAACTAGACAACCCCTCTTCGTTGAGATTTGTCCTCGGCCCAGAATTCCGAGATGATTTGCATATTTGGTCACCAGTTATATCATTGTCAGTTTCGATTCGACTTTCCAAGGCATTGGTAAGCTGGTAAAGCCTGGAAAGGGAGCCCAGCCGGCGGTTAGCTACTCCACGTACACCGTAGCATGATATTAAATGGTAGAGTCTAAAGTATTAGCAGCGATTGGAGCGCAACCCACCATCGACTAAAGCTTTCCCCATAGTCATTCTCAGAGCAGTATACCGGCCGTGATGTTCCCACTTTATTTTGCTCAAGTATCTCGTACACATGTGCTAGAGCATGCAATAAAACAGACAACCGGGTCTCAGGATTGTTCAACAGCATCGCCTTATTCTTTTTAGACAGGTCAATCTTGATGCGTGTCGTTGTTATTTCTTGTAAGGGAGGAGCTACAACGCATGTAACAGTACTACAGCTCATTTTATGCTACCGTGTACGCAAAGTAATATTTGCAAGTTTACTCCCGTCAAGGACGGTATTGTGATGAGATCGTTTTAAGAGTTTCAGCAGCTTTAGAGGGAGGAGGAATATATCTTTCTCACCTAATATTGACCGACCGAGTGTACCTTTGCCGAAATTGGTTTGTGTGGATATAGATTGGGTTTGAACAACGAGACAAGTTTGAACAAACAATGGCTGCATCTTGTTTATGGCTGGAATCAACTAAAGGTGAGGCTGAGGAACGTTCATTGCGCCTAGTTCCCATGTTTTTAATTTTCCGAGAAGTCCAAGCCCCGGCCCCCAGATCTTCCAGTGTAACTATGATGTATATACTAGGGTACCGAATAGGCAACACTGCACTGGGCCTGTGTTAATCAAGGGCGGTGCGCGGCGATCGTTCGAGCTTTCGAGCCGGTGGGTTTCTTTCGACTTGCGATACCAAATGTACAGGTAC
This sequence comes from Dactylellina parvicollis, assembly GCA_036971385.1. Lineage (NCBI taxonomy): Eukaryota > Fungi > Ascomycota > Orbiliomycetes > Orbiliales > Orbiliaceae > Dactylellina > Dactylellina parvicollis. Next base: position 1,129,276 of record JAJTUD010000014.1, on the reverse strand, counting down.
GATCAGGTTTAGTCTGTTTACGATCTGATGGGTGAGACTTGTTGCAGATGTAGCATGTAGTAGAAGAAGCCAAAGGGCGAAGAGTACAAGTACAGCTGCTCGGTAATCTACTAGATACTATTTCTATCTTTGATGAGGAAATACTTCATTAAGTGGGCCATAGATTGTTTATATACCACGACCCAAGCTCGAATGAACCGCCATAGTGGGATCGCAGAGTTCAAGAGGTTCTTTCTCTATGTTTCGCATTCTTTCTTACAGCTGTTTGAGCCTGACCGTAGATGGTATTCTCCCTGGGTCGGATGTTTCAACTGAGAACAAAAGGACTGCAAACCATCGGCAAGGCCCTTTTGTCGTGAGATTCCGGGTCGAAACGCTGCGGCAAGAGAGTCAAATACCAAACCTGTCTCGAAAATTTTCTGGTCACGAGACTGGTCTCGTCTCGCCAGTTACTTGATCAATTGTTGTCTCGAGGCAATTCAACACGAAATGTATTTTGAGTTTGTCGTTGGATTGTGAAGCGATGCCCAAAGCGCCAATGGGAAGCATTCCCACGAATGAGGAATTAACCCCCCGCATTCGGCGTCGCGTCGCACCGGGAAAATGTTGGAGGCCGACGACGGTGGGCTGCTTTGACTCACGCAAGCGGGCAATTGGGTAATGGCAACGTCAAATATCCCATTGCGTAAGTAGGTACTTACTTGAGTATGTACGTATGCATGTACATACAACAGCGACCGCATCAACCAAGCTAAGAGACTGAGAGATCGAGACCCCCTCACCTTGGATTGATCTCAGCGTCTGCTCAATTTTACAATCAGCTGGCTCGGATCTCGAACTTGAAGAAAAAATCGCAATTGCTATTGCTAACGTTATAACGCCCTTTGAAGACTCCACCTAGATCACGATGCCAGACCGCTCTTCAGTCGCCTACTTTGGTGCCGGCCCTTCGCCCCTTCCCACCTCCGTCCTCGAGATCGCTGCCGCCTCGCTTTTGAACCACAACTCCTCTGGCCTCTCCCTTGTCGAGCAATCCCACCGTTCCGCCCTCTCCTCACAGATTCTGCAAAACGCCCAGGACTCGTTCCTAAAGATCATCAATGCCTCCGCAGACACTCACACCGTGCTTTTCATGGCTGGTGGCGGAACGCTGCAGTTTTCCGCCGTGGTTTACAATCTTTTCACCGCTTGGGCCTTAAAACACCCCGAATTGGCAGAAAAGGGCCAACGTGGAACCTGCGAATACCTAGTCACTGGCGGGTGGTCTTCGAAGGCGGCCGAAGAAGCCAAGAGATTGGTTGGAGAGGAGAATGTGAACGTCGTACTCGATGCTAGGAAGTATCATCACGCCGGGGAAGCCAAGAAGTTTGGAAACATCCCCGACGCTGGGCAATGGAAGAATAATCTGAAAGCTGGGAAGGACAGCGCCTTTGTCTACTTTTGCGACAACGAGACCGTGGACGGTGTCGAATGGCCAAAAGGCAGCCCCATTGACGTCCTGGGAGAAGATTCGGACCGCATCATCGTGGCAGACATGAGCTCGAATATTCTCAGCAGAACGTTCGATGCCAGCAAATTCGGTATCGTGTTTGTAAGACACCTCTCTTATTCTAACCCCGTCTGGCAATCGCTGATTTTCGCGTACATCTGGTAGGCCGGTGCTCAAAAGAACATTGGATCCACTGGTGTCACCATCGTTCTTGTCCGTAACGACATTCTTTCACTTCTCGCCTCGGGTGGCTCCCTTCCGCCCAAACTCTCTCCACAGATCCCGGTGACACCAGTCATGATGCATTACGCGACAATCTCCAAGGCGGACTCCCTGTACAACACTCTCCCAATCTTCGACGTCTACATCGCCTCCCTGACTCTCGCAAAACTCCTTCAGCGTGACGAATCCGGAAAGACCGCATTGGCACAACAAGAGGACGAAAGCAACTCCAAAGCCAAAGCGATATATAGTGTTTTAGAAAAATATGAGAGTCTGTACCATGTAGTGCCGGCTAAAGCTGTCAGGAGCAGGATGAATATATGTTTCAGGATCAAGGAACCCGGTGACGAGGTCAAGTTTTTAAAAGGGGGCGAGGAGATAGGTTTGCTAGGTCTAAAGGGGCATAGGAGTGTCGGAGGAATCCGCATTTCTAATTGTAGGTCTCCTCAATTTTTCCTTTTCGAACCATTGACTCTCGGAAGACCTGAGCTGACTAGTCCTTTCACATTATAGACAACGCGGTGGCCGTTGAGAGCGTGGATAAACTTGTAAGATATATTGAGGAGTATGCAAAAGGTATTTGATTATTTTTATTAGCCGCACTGATAGTACATACCATAGACCACCTTTTGTGTCCAGCAGCATACTTTGGACTTTTTCACAGTCAATATGACGAGTCGTGTCCCAATATTATACATTTCGATAACTAACTTTATTGAAAGCCACTCTCCGGAACGCCAAACCTAAGGCCAAGTTGTAGTCAAGGCTGTGGTGTCCAGTTTATTACATAGATCTACGAAGTTTCAATAGTTGAATCGGTCTTCGCGGCGCTTTTTAACGTATAGAATATCGTTTTGAGTATAGTTACCAGTAGCTCAGATTATATATTGTTAGTTTGGACGTATTTACACTCATTGAAAAGTACACAGCTTCAACGCTATTATACCAGCAAGAGAAATATAAATGCACAGATTCTACGATTGCCAAATATCTCGGTCTATTTCGCTTCACGAAATCCCCTGTTGTATAGCCATACCAGCATACACACCACCCAATTCCATCAGCTCTTCGTGATTACCCATCTCCACCACCCTCCCCTTTCTCAAAACCACAATCCTATCCGCCGTGACCACAGTCCCTAACCGGTGGGCAACCATCACCACCGTTCTTCCCAATTCTAGCCCGCCACTACAACTCTCCAGGATAGCATTCATCACTGTCCCTTCACTATACACATCCAGAGCGCTCGTAGGCTCATCTAAAATCAATATCTCCGGATCCCTGATCAATGCTCTCGCCAATGCGATCCTCTGAATCTGCCCACCTGACAGACAAGACCCGTTTCGGCCACAATGCGTGTCGTAACCTTCCGTCAAAGTCATTATAAACTCGTGAATACCCACTTTTTCGCATACCTTCTCCACCATCTGCCTAGTGACCTCTGAAAATTTTGCGCCGGCACCTATGGCAATGTTGAAAAATATGCTTTCCGAGAAGAGGGTTAGATCCTGCGAGAGTATCGAGATTCTGTTTCTATGTTGGGATATTGGGAGTTTTGAAATATCCTGGCTGTCGACGACCACCGTCCCATAGGTTGGGTCATAAAACCGCTGGAGTAATGATAGTAATGAAGATTTGCCGGAGCCGGAGTCGCCAACGATGGCGACAAACTCGCCCGAGCGGATGGAAAGTGAGAGGTCGCGGAGGACGACCGCGTCTGGTCTGGTCGGGTAAGTGAATGTGACGTTCTTGAACTCGATGCTTCCTCTATCCGTCTTTAAGGGCTTCTTTTCATCCGTCAGGCTTTCCGGGGGAGGATGGATATCGGAGTTCGCAGAGATAATCGGCCGAGTATCCAAAAGGTTGAATATCCTCCTAGACGCAGCAGCCGCTTTCGTAAACTCCGGTGCTAAAGAAAACACCTGGCCGGCTGTCTGCGCAGAGAAGAGTAAAGCTGGCAAAACGATGAAAAACTCGACGATGGAGTAATCACCAGATCTGACCTGTTTCGCACCCCACCAGTACGCCAAAGCGTACACGAAGAATCCAATTGATAAAGCAAGTGCCATGATGGCGCTTCCTTGGAGTATGAACTTCGTATGCCCCTTCTCGGCTTTTAGGAGCTCGCGCTTGTATTCTCGCATGACACCGTCTTCCCGTACAAGGCTTGCAACTGTACGGATGGCGTTTGTAGCCTCGGTTGCCATACTCGCTGCTTTGACATAAGTGGTCTCTTGCTTCATCTGCGCCTTCATGAGGACTCTGAGACGCAGGTAACCAGCCAGAACGATGACGGGAAGCGCCGGTAGCAGTACCACTGCGATCTTCCAGGCCACGACGTGAGCGATGACGATTCCGCCCACGAGGGTAGTCGTGACGGAAACGACAGTACCGATCATGACTCCGGACAATGAAGTGAGAGCTGCGGTATCGGATTGGATGCTCGCCACCAACGCTGTTTCGCAGTGTTCGGGGTCCGAAAAGAATGAAAGATCCTGCTCCATGATTTTTTGAAAGCAAAGGTCCCGTAGCCGCTGTACCAGTCGCTCGGATACAACTCCAAAGCAGAATCCGGATGAGGCGTATGCGAACAGGGCGACTACGCCAACGATGAAAAACATCAGACAGTAGAAGTTGGGATCTTGCGGGCCGCCTTCAGGGACTTCGCCTCGTAGGCATGATATTATGTAGCCGAAGAGAACGGACTCGGCAACTACAAGGCTGCCAGTGAGCATTGATGCTATTGAAGAATTCTTATTAGCATATTCCTTTCTTTTCTTGCTGGGCTGTTTGAAGCTTACAGAAAATCCCGGCGAAGATGATCGGAAAGTCAGGACGGCACATTGCCATTGTTCTCTTTACCGATGAAGGTGGTTTTGGAGAACTGCAGGGTAAGCATATCGAGTTCTTTTTGATAATCGAACTATCACTATCAGCGGTAACGGTAGTAATCTCTGCCTTCTCGGCCACCATTGCAACTCTCTCCGCACTGGCTTCTCTGCTCAAGTTACTGGACTTTTTCTGGGTATTCAAGAGCTGGGTGTAAGGTCCGTCAACGAGTAGAAGGTCATCGTGAGACCCTTGCTCGATCACTTCACCGGTTGACATGACGACAATATTATCCGCGGTCCGGACGGATGAAAGACGGTGGGTGATCATTACTATTGTCATTGAAGTTTCCTTGTGAAGCTGCTTGATTGCCCTCATGACAACATTTTCGGAATGGATATCCTAATATTACACGCGAGTTAGCTCTCATTCTCTGGAAAAAACAGACCAAAATCTCACACTTACCAAAGAAGCTGTCACTTCGTCCAAAATTAACAGTTTCGGTTTTGAGACTAGAGCTCGGGCGAGTGCAATCCTTGCGACCTGCCCCCCAGACAGCTGGCTTGCACCATCCGGTCCAACAATAGTATCGTAACCGTTAGGTTGTGCTTCGATAAACTCCTTTGCATTAGCAAGAGTAGCAGCTTCTATGCAGAGAGTTGCTGTCTCCATATCTGATAGTTTGTAAGCATCCGGAAGGCCATGCAAGATATTCTCCTTGATAGTCCCGCTAAAAAGTATGGGGTCTTGCTCAACAAAAGACATGTGACTGCGGTACGACTTTACGGGTAAGCTCGAAATATCTCTGCCGTTGATTGAGATCTTCCCGGACTTGGGCTTATAGAACCGTAATAGTAGAGCGGTGAGGGAAGATTTGCCGCTTCCACTTTTGCCCACGACTGCGGTGAAAGAGCCGGCCGGCATCTTGAGATTAACATCTTTGAGAACGTCAAGATCTTCTCGGCTTGGGTATGCAAATTTCAGATCTCGCAACTCAATATCGTAAGGTTTGCTCCAGTCAAAATCGTCGGTCTCGTCGGATGAGGAGTTCTTATCAGAGTGTTCTTCTGCATCCTTGAGCAGATCATCGATACGTCGTCCCGAAGCAGCAGCGAGAGAAAAAGTATGCAAAAAGGGGCCAAATTGGCTGATTATGAATGAGGCGTCGAGCATCAGAAAAATTATAGTGTATATAGTTCCAGCATCCGTAGCATTCGAGTTGACTTGCCGGATACCATACCAGAATGCAAGCGAGTTCACTCCGTAACTAGGAACATGTCAACAGGTTTAAACGGTGGCTACTACCGGCAAAGCTTGCTTACGCTAGAAAGAAAAGAAACCCTAATCTCGCCGCAATAATAAAGGACCTCCTTACGCCATAATATCTTCCAGATTCCAAGACCTTTCGGTTCTTGTCCCGAAAAAGGCTGGAAATACCAAATGACTGAATCACAGTTATCATCCGGATGACATCAGACAGGATTTCCGATGCCTGAGTCGATGTCTCCGCGAGGTGTTTCGTAAATTTTCGACTCAGTCGTTCGCATATGATCGTGATCAAAAGAATCGAAGGCATGACCGCCGCCATCAGGATAGCTGTGAATTTTGCGTTGAGAACCAAGCCGACGACGATCGCAGTGACAAAGTAGGATATCGACTGAATGAATATTCCGACTTTTTCTCCGGTACCGGTTTGGATTGTTTGGACGTCCACCATGAGGTATCCAGCTAGCTGAGGGGGGCACTTATTTTAGCTTAACCATACCAGTGAAAATCCGGTGCAGAGCAATGTGAAACTTCCAACATACATCTACTTTTCTTGTTTCGTGGTATGCAACATCCATATGAAGCGTCTTCTCCAGAACGACCGTTCGTATACCCTGACTTATCCTAGTCCCCACATATCCCCAGCAGTAAGTGTAACCCCATATCGCAAAGAAATTTATCGTAGCTGAATATCAAAGAAAAATATCAGCGGATCATCAACCTTCGACGTCTTGGGAGTTTATGGAAATGTGGTATTTAGGAGTTGTTGTGTTGAGTGAAATCGTACCGACAACTATCATCTGAATCAGCTTGATTCGCAAGCTGTTTTCTTCCGGCGGAAATTCATTGATAATTTTTCTATAAAGAAATCAAAGTGTAAGCTCCTTGTATTCTTTCTAATCTTGCAGTCAAAATCTAGTCACTTACCCAAATATAACACCGATAACTGGTAGCGGGACCCCAGACAAACTCGCCAACGATATAGCAATCCATAACACAAAGATATCTCGATATTTTCCTCGAAAAGTTGTTTCTTCGTCCCGTCTCAAAAATTTAAATATTTTATAATAATCGCTATCCGGTATAAGCTTCTTACAAGCGATATCGTATTGTTCGAGACAGTAACGCGCTAGCTTCTTGGTCGGTGATACCTTGGTGGTCGATGTTTGATCGATAAGATCAGTCATGGCGTTCAATCGAATATTCGGAACCGTACCATGGTCCTCCAAATACACACAAGAAAAGAAAGACCGAATGAATAAATGGGAGAGAAGATATCTGAAGATCTGATAAAGAAGGATATTGATTCAATTCACGGGTCCTAAATGACATATATAAAGGGAACCTTGCATCCCTCTGCTTCGGAAGAAAGGATAACAGATCTTCGAACCACCCTACCAGCTACTCCAATCGGCCGCGGTATATGCTTGTTCCATTAGCAACTCTATTCGAACAAGAGGGGGAAGGAGTCAAGAAATTTAAGGACGAAAAATTTTCTTTCTCTTGTTCTTCGAAATCATGGGGAAGCCCTGTTACGTGTGCTGGGCGAAACGGTTCCTTTTGGGGATCATTATTTTCTTTTTAGTGGGAGAAATAAAGAAGGTTTTCACATACCGCGCAGGATAGCTAGTAAGGAATCGTTCAGTTTAAGATCGGAACCCTGACGTCTTTCGCACATATTTAGCTTGGTAAAATGATATCAGAAGGAGAATTTCATTGGCTCCCTTGAAGGGACGTGGAAAGGGTCCTGTCGTTCTTGCAGTTTGGAAGCGGGCGAAGAAGAAGGCTTGCAAGCCATGCATATGCAACATGCCTGTTGTGTGCCGAACCTTCACTAGTCGAGTGGAAAATTCCACGATTCGACATCCTAGTCATTAGACAGTTTTGATTGCAGGTCGTTCTTCGTAACTAGAAGGTTTCTCGTAAGAGAAACAGGTACTTGCAGGAAAAGCCCTGAGGTTCTGGGATCTGATTAGATTTTTTTCGTTCTTGGTTGGAGAACGACAGACCTGCACCGTTTAGGCAAGTGGTATTCAACATTTGGGTTCGTTCGGCAAGTTTTTCGTGCTTTTGTAGCGAATGGTCCATAGATATTTGGGACCTGAATTTTATAACTTTCCGAGGTATTGGCAGACGCAATCGGGCATCGGCCTGAGATCGCTAGCTTGGGTGCTTGGGCACACTGCATATTGTGCAGCTGATTTTGTGCAGGCCGGCCCTATGTGGAATGTTAGGGTGACGAGGGGTTGCAGAGCCTCGACCGCGAGATTATTTGCCATTTCCCTCCGAACTCGGAGAACAAAGCACTCAACATCGAGTCAAAATCAAGATCCTTCTCTCGCTATATTCTGCACATGCAGGATCAGCTCGATGTGACGAGATTAGCTAGTGTTGATTGGATCTTTGAAAAAGGGTATTTGCTCCGCCGGGACAGGTGTGAAGAGAACCCTCCAGGCATCCACGGCCAAGGCCGAAATATTGTCAGGATGATCTTATATCATCAACGATTCCCTTGATCAATTCGGATCAGATAATCTCAAATTGATAGGTTTGCAAGGAAGCAGGTTTCTTGGATAGGCTTGGGGTGTGAGCTCACCTCACATAGGTCAAAAAATATTATCAGATCCGCTGATTGATTCGATTATGCAATAAGATTATCTCGATGCCTCCTTCTGAGCGGTTTTGCGGTGGACCCTGTCACCAATCCGGGAAAAATCGTGCTTGGTCACTCCCATACATTTGCCCCTAGGTAATACGAAATTTCATCAATTAAAGACGTCAAAGCCAAGGTCGAGGGCCGGTCGTCGCCATTTAACGCATTTCATGTTCCGGGTCCCAATTCAACGTCATGGGCACAGCGCAACACATCGCTCTCGCTACCCCACGTTACCCACGTTGCGATGCGACAGCCTCTCAAATCCACTCTCTGTCGCAATACAATGACACACCGCCAACCACCATCGCAGGCCCTGCCGCACTAATTCACCACCGATCGCCAATCGATGAGATAACCCACCGTACACACACTTTCGCTCCCGCTGATGGCGCAGCCCGGAAACACGCAGAGGCGATACATGCCTTGGAAGTCTACCACCCATAGAATGAACCCGCCGCGGAAAGACAGTTCGGCCTACCATAGCGTACGGGCAGAGCTTGCCGGACGTTGTAACTTACGGAGCGAACAGGGTGATACATTTGATGAAGGTACGGCGCTTCAAAGATGAAATTGGTAGATTCGATAACTGACAAGGCGCCTAGAGGTGCGACACCGACCCCGGCCTTGTTGTGATATCGACCTAGCTAATATGCCTTCCAACAGCATCACCGCTTCCACACTATTGAATTATATCGGAACAATCTAGTATGCGCCTCTTTCTCATCGAATTTCACTTTCTACGTGCTGACATTTTCAGATCGCCTGCTCCAAACGCTACAACTTCCTTTTCATCGCCACTCGCTCCAAAGTCAAAGTCTACCAACCGTCCCACCCCTCTCAATGCATCACCGAAGCGATGATGACCCTCAGCGGTCCCGAGGAGCTACCTCACCTTCGGAATCGTGGTTACATAAACCGTTCGGTACCTCACACGATAAACAATATGATCGTAGCAGACTTGGGGAACGAAGAGGTACTCCTTGTCGCGAATGATAATGGGTACGTGACTTTGTGGTATACGAGACACTTGGTACAACGGGAGGGTAATATGGATCTATGGTTCGACGTGAAGCAGTCGGCTTGGGGACTGTCTGTGCACAAGACGAAACGTCTAATCGCGATATCAGCCAATACCACTTACGTATCGGTATACGAAATGGGGAACGAAGCCATAGACCCGGAAATGCCGCCCAGAGGCGCCGCGCAACCGATTTGTTTGCAGGCGAATTTTCAAAATTTGCCGTGCGTGAGCTTTTTGCAAGAGGATCCCGCGGGGAGGTGGTTGACCACGACGGATATTACTGGCAACGTGATCTGTTACGACCTGTTGACGAAGAAGGAAACGAGCACGAACTACAACGGACAAGGCTGGACAGTCACCTTTGTCAGCGAGAGAGACTTTCTGTGGGTAGAGAGGGAGGAGTTTGAGGCATTGATAGAGAAGGCGAGGGGGGAGAGTGTGAAGGCTGCTGGGCAGGGATTGTTGAGTTTCGCGCTAGGGCAGGATGACGATGAGGAGGGAGACGAAGGAGATGATGATTGGGCGAGTGATGTTCAGATGACTCTATATGGCGGAGATGATTCTGACGAGGATCTCGAAGATTATTCAGAGGATGGAAGTTATGATGATGATGATGGTGAGGACGACGATGAAGACGACGATGCCAATATGACCGACGAGCTTGACGAGGAAGCCGAGCTTCTTGCAGCCCTCGAGGGAGCTAGCGATGCTGAAATCTTACGAAACGAGACCGAAATTGACGCCCTGGACGCAGAGGAGGTGACGTTAGTAGGGTTAAGCGAGGAACTTCAGACTGCCGCATATGGTCCCATTCCGGCGACGTCGCGGACCAATAGCCCCAGTACAATCCCAGACGGTCCAACTCCGGAACTTCTCCTCGAAGAAGAGGATGCACCCTGGGAATACCCGCCTCCGTCCTTCATCGTTCATTCGAAAGAATTCGATCTGAAGCTCCTCGCGATGGAGGACCCGCCGAATAAAAACAAATTCAAGAAAGAGCATATAACCAGCTTGGTAACACTCAGGAACCTGATACCGCCGGATAGTATCACGGTGGCGGCGCAGACCAGCAGGTTTCCGCTAAGGATGAACATGCACGCTTATATCCCCGCATTGTCACTTTACCTTGTGGGTAGGCAGGATGGAAGGGTCGCTTTGGTTAGGTTGTTGAGATCAAGACCGAGAGCGACAGAAGAAAATGCTGATGTTAAAGAAACCAAGCTGGGCGGGGATCAGTGGAAGGATGAGCCAAATATCAAAGAAGAACATCGTCATTTCTTACACTTGGAGCACATCATACCCTCTGATATCCAGATTCCGTTTGCGTTGGCAGGGATATGCGTGGCGCCGGTCCAAGGATGGGAGAGTAGGGATGTGATGGGCGGTTTGGGGGATGGGAAGGGACAAGGAAGGTGGTTGTATACTGGTGCTGATATGGGCGGGCGGTGGAGGGTATTCTTGGTGTATACCGATGGTAGCCTCATTTGTTATACGGTATCGGGGAGCGTAGGTGCTTTTGATAATGGGCTAGTCTTTTGATTGACTGGGAGGATACTTTGTCTTTTGTCACTATCCAATCAGTTACGGGTCATAGCTAGCGTTTTATTTTACAACGGCGTTTTGGGATTGTGATATTAAGATAACCAAGCAACCGCATTCGTTGGAGTTCTGAGGTTAATTTGAATAGGGGAAGATATTATTTGCTCTCTCATGACATAAGAATTCCACATCCAAAGTACTAGTAATTCAGGGGCTTAATTGATATTACAGATATTATACAGAGTCAGAATCACCAGATCTGCAGATCCGTGCTATCAGATATCTAGATATAGACGACTACAGCTTCATCACTTCAATCTTCCAACCTTGCTTCCTACTTTTCAATACCTCTCCGATAACTCCACCAAGCGGGCCTTGTGTCTCTATGCCATCTTTCCATCCTTTCTTACCAGCGTAATGATTAACGAAACCTTCCGGGCCAGACACCATGACTACATTTTTGCCATCTATGGTGCTAGTCGTCTTACTCGTAGAGAATAACTCCTTCAAAGCAGTTTCAATGTCCGACTTTTTGATAAAGGTCGCCTTGTCGTCATAGAAATACTTGACATCGACCCTTATTCCTTTACCATCCCCGTCGTCCAAATTTTTCAACTGCGGTAACAGCTTTTCCTGAGAAGACCTCGACGCGAACAGTATGCTCAAACGTCGTTCCTTCCCATCCTTCTGCTGCTGAAGAAGCAAATACCTAGCCACCTGTATCGCGGGTGAGACACCAGTCCCCCCGGCTATAAACACCACATTTCTGATATCTGGCTCGGCTTCTCCCGCCAAGGAGTCAAATGGTGGCTTCCAGGCGTAACTGATCAGCGGACCTCGGACTTCGATCGTGTCACCGGGAGTTCGGGACAAAAGGAAGTGTGAGAGCTCGCCACCGTTGACGGCACGAATAAAGAGATCGAACCGGTTCGGTTCTTCTGCTTCTCCACTCTGTGATTCCTTGATGGGAAGGGTGTGTGGAAGAGGCGTGTACTCCCGCTGAATTTGGAGTTGAGGTTGTTTAATTTGGATAGACCAAATGCCTTCGGAGCTTATAGTGGACCAGAAGGAGGGTGGAGCGGTTACAGGGTATTTGGGGGAGATGGATATGAGGGACGAGGTCGGGGAGAGGGGTATTGTTGATGTGACGGTGTAGGAGGTAAATGTATAAGGGTTTATAGGAAATTCTGGGGATTGACTGGCAGTAAACGTATAAGTTATATAGCCGAGAGCGAAGGCAGTCGGTATTGCGAAAAAGGGAGTCGTGTAGAAGGGTCGACGGGGTGGAGAAGGGGTCGTTGAAGATAGGCGGATTGATGTCGGCGGTCTGAGAGGAATGTACGCTCTCGCCGGCAAACCGGAGATTATTGCCCTACATCTCAACGGTAGTAGCCGATGCGAAGTGCAGCGGAATATAGACCGCTGCAACATCGAGAACGTTTGATATATCGACGGAGGTCCGAGGTCGCGGGACTCAAAAGTAGAGATTTATACCTGCAACGCAATTTTGCTGTTGCAGATTTTCCGTGAAGTGAGTTTTGTATTTTAATTTAGGGGTCTCGCGTGTACAATCCAAAAGGTCTTCAAAACTACTCTAGCAGCAGCCGATTTAAGAGGATATACTACAATAGTCTCGGGAAAGAAAACCATCGAAATCCAATATGGTTCCGATATTGAAATGGTGTTGTAATACAGTATTGTCGAAAAACGACGGATCGTAGTCCGTTGACGTAATGTAGCTGTCAAACATATATGGCTTGGAGGTGTCGTTTGGGAGAAAATTCTAAAAACGAGGTACGATTGTTCGGATTTCGTCTCGGGTATACATATATGAAGTGCTAATTTTGATTTTGAAGAGCATAATCCGTGCACGTGTGTACGCCAATTCGTCGATGCCAGCTCATGAAGACTACTCAGCGTTGGTTACCAGTTCGTTTGGTAATTTAATTGCATGACCACTTTTGCTAGCGTAGTATTGCGATTTGCATAGCGTAATTCAGACCAGGTTTGCAGTATATGATGATGCTTTGTTCGCGATCGATCGACGAGGATACAGGTACCGGTCTTTGAGAATGATTATTCAATTCAGGCGTGCTGTCGTTTTGGAGAAGAAGTTGAAATGTCGTTTTTTGTTATAAGATCCAATAATACTAAGATGCTAAGTAGTTATCAAGCACTTAAGTAACCGCAGGGATGGTAGTGATCACACAAGTATTCATCTCGTAGTTCTTTAGCTTAGCAGAGTTACGAACCAGTCGATTCTTCCCGACGTCGGGAGCGTGCCGCGTCAACACCATCTTTGTCTGTTCACGAGAAATGTGTTGTGCTGCTTTGGACCAAAACAATTGCATCTCGTCTCGCAGTCTCGCCCCTGTCGTTCATCAGCCCGCGCCAGAACACATTCCCAAATATCAACAGCACCTTCCACGGCCTTTTAACGACCCTTACGACTCCTCACGTACCATGATATCACGATAATACTACGCGTTACGACCATGACGGCACTGTGGAAAGGCTCAATCGCCTTGCCGGAAGGCTTGTCTCAAGCTTCCCTCGAGAGTACGTGCCCGTGATAGCCTCATTTATGTTTGTTTGCGCCACTATCGGCCGAAATCCAGCTGACCATTTCCTTAGGTGTTGAACTATTCTCAAGCACTCCTAACGCCATACGACTATACAATCCGAAATCAAAGACAGAGAACCAGCTCTTCCTAAATGCCCAGTTGCGTCTCCAGGCCGTTGTTGACGCCGCCAAAGTTCCGCTATGGTTGGCCTGCGGCCCGAGTCTCGAAGTCCAGACGGAGAGCGAAGCTACGGCGGCGTTCCTTGCAAACATATTTGTTCGGCAATCTAGTCCGTCTCGATCTGTAGATCTTGAACACAGAGAAGGCCTCGATGAAGAAAGCGATCAAAATGAAACCTCCCATTTTACAGAGTACCAGCCTACTCAGAAGGCTCTAGTCATAAGAATTATCAATGACAATTCTCCGGAGGAAACCGAAAAGCCCAATATCACAGAGCTGGTTCTCTACGGCACATTGGCCACATCCACTCCACCTCCCTCGTCTGCTACCACACCGAATAGCGATTCGCAACAGGATCTTGTGCCACCGCCTCCTTCGCTATCCGTATATGCTCTTCCCTTGTCCTCTCGTCTGGCCAAGGAAGTCAAACTCCACGCATCCATCAAGAGGGAACCGCTAGAGCAAGGCAAGGCCAGATTCTTAGCTCCCATAATTGGCAAGAAACGCAAAGTGGATAGCATATTTGATGAATACGATAAAAGAAAAGCGTACTACGCAACTCTACCTCCAGGTCTTCGTCGGTCATGGCATCATCAGAGAAGCAATAGTTTTGGATCCCTGAAAGATGAACCGGAAAGCGTCAGTAACGATTCTCAGAAAGGATTATTATCGCGCACGATCGGCCATGGCATGTCCAATGACTTTAGGAGAACGATCAACGAAGACCCTAGATTAAGAAGAGAACGCAGTCATTCAGTGCTCACTGCACGTCTGCGTGAAGTCGCTGACAAACAAACACCGCCTCCCGATATATTACGTCGAGATTCCTCCCTAAAACCGCCAATACGGACGGGTAGCGACCTTGGTATTCTGCGGAGATCGGATTCCCTCAACGTATCACGGACGCGGAACGGAACTCCGGATATCAAGTCCGAATTTGTAACCAGCACAATGAGTACTACTTCGATGATTGGCGCGGCACCTGTCGCCACCAACAAATTCGCAGACCGTAATAAAACAACCGCGCAGAAAGTGATAATGGCATCGATGCGTCTGTACGGTATTACAAGAGCCCGTACAGGAGAAGTCAAGATCGAAGCTGAAGAAGAAGAGTACAAAAATGTTTTCCACACGACGTTACGCTCACTTCTAGTTTCACTGAGGAAGTCGTGGAACACGGAGGTGATTGGTGTCACAAAGCTGAAAGAGACAACGGAGTACCTTATGAGAGCGTTTGTTGGTGGGACAGGTCTACTTCAGGGTAGTAGTGACAAGGAGGATGAGAAGGAGGACGATAATCCATTTAGGAAGAGCACGATAGGAAGGAGAAGTGTTATTTTAGGTAGAGATGATACGACGTTGGTCGGGGAAGATAGCTTCTTCGGTGAAAGCCAGGTAGACTTGGGTGTGAGCCAGATAATAACGATTGACGACTGAGGATATCAGCACTGAAGCTTTGTTTTGGATTGTCCGTGGGCAATTAGTCGTCGGTTCAAGGTTTCTCGGCCATATGTCTGGTTCTATTGTAGGATACTGATAAAAATGGCTCCACTGGAAGGTAATTTTTTGTATTTTATTGCCGTTATTCAATTATTGGCAGTACTAGAAACTGACAATTGAAGCGAGTTTATCATAGCCTCGATGTGTTTATGCATATATTGTAACGGCGATATCGCATGGAAGTTTACCCGTTGCATGCCGAACCGTCAAGGACCAGCTTCTTCGGGCGTCCGACCTTTTTTCGTCCCCACCGCTCTGATTGGCCCATTCGAAAATTCTTGCAACACTCGACCGCCCAAACGAAAAACCCGAAGCCATAATTTCTCAACGGAGTGAATTCACCACCTTTAAACCCCAGAAAGGATCGCGGAGGCTTCAAGTAATTTAAACTTATATTTGAACTTTTGCGTTACTATTCCGCCTCTCGTGTCCCTGATAACGGCCGTTCTTGACTCGAGAATCACTTGTCGCACAATTTCCGAAACTCGCCCAACGAAAAGCTTCAAAGAAAAAAAGCTCGATGAGCAAAAGCCGATGAGCAAAAGTGGGTCCGTGTAACCAATCGGAAGCACGACAAATTAAACACAGCATCCTCTCCTTCGCTCGAGCTTCCCTTACGGTCGGATTCTCGCGTATATATCGAATTTCATAATTAACTCTTATCCCCCCGGCTCTCCTTAAGTGGCCAATAACCTTTATACGGACAGGCAGCTACTTAGGTACAGAGACATACTTCCTACCAGACGTACTGCGTACAATTTGGTTTGATAAGTCGATATTTCCACCGCACACGCTAAAGATCATGGCATCGACTCGCCGTATCCTCCTCCTTGACGCCTACGACTCCTTCTCCAACAACCTCGCGGCTCTCATCCGTCTGGTCACCCATGCCGAAGTCCACACTATTAAGATCGACACCTACACTTTCGCTGAAATCCGCCCATTCCTAAAATCCTTCGATGCCATAGTCATAGGACCCGGACCCGGCTCGCCAACTACTGCCGGTGATGTTGGTATTATACCCGATGTATACGCCTTGGCGCAGGAAGAGGCTCTCCCTGTTTTCGGTGTATGTCTCGGATTCCAAAGCCTATGCCTCGCTTTCGGCGGGCAGATATCAAGGCTCAAAGTCGTAAAGCACGGGCAGGGTTCGATTATACGGCATTCCGGGAAGGATTTATTTCTGGGATGCGGGGAGGTGGATGCCATTCGATATCATTCGTTGAGAGCAGAACTCGACGAGGAGGCGATGAAAAGCTTGGAAGTGTTGGCTACAGCCGACGATGGGGCCGATGAGAATGGTGAGGTTATCATGGCAGTCAGACATATATCGCTCCCCTTCTGGGCGGTGCAGTACCATCCGGAGTCCTGCTGCACCAATCTCAATGGTGCAAAGGTGGTTGAGAATTGGTGGAGGTTAGCGACAGAGTGGTTAGATGCGAACAACCGACCAGCCAGCGTGCCAATTCCGGAGGATGGATGGAAGATTCCACTGCGACAAAGGAGTTTGCAAGGCACAGAAGCGTGTTCAAAAGCCGTGTCTGTCGAGTACAACTCTTTCCACGCGCCGTGCTTGTCCATCGTGGAGCTTTGCGAGCTTTTGGATGTCAAAACTCGGGAGGAATTTGTGATGTTGGATTCATCGGCGGGGCACACTGGAAGGTTTACGATTATCGGAGTCTTTACAGATGGTGAGACAGAGACGATCACATGGCAAGTCGGTGCCGGGACAGTTAGCTTTCAGGTGTATGGTTGCAAGGGTGCGAATAGGGAAGAACCCTTTGAGGGTGTGGAAGGGGGTATATGGGGTGCCGTGGCCAGATATATGAAGGGCAAGAGAGCGGAAGGCGGAGATGAGGAGAGTCCATTCTGGGGAGGGTTTATCGGATACTTCAACTATGAGGCCGGGGTGGTAGGACTGGGGGTGGAACTAAAGTTACCAAGAGGAGGGGATACCACTGGTCAAACAGGGCGGCCGGATGTCAGTTTGACGTTCTTCGAGAGAAGTATCGTGGTGGACAATGTGAGCGGGAAGGTTTGGGTTCAGTCGATCAGGGGCGCAGATGAGCCGTGGGTCGTTGAGATGAGTGAAAAGGTCAAGCTATTGGCTGCGATGAGTATCACTCCGACGACTACCCCGCCGAATGGAAACGTGGGTGGGACTGCGGGAAATGGGGTTACACAGTCGAGGTCCAGTGGGGTTAACGGTAGGGCTAGCGCATCCGCGTCCACCGCCGGACCAGTCTTCCCGGTCGACACGGTCAAGATCGGGGAGCCGGATAAAGATGAATACATGGAGAACGTGAGGAGATGTCAGATGGAACTAGCGAAGGGCGAATCCTACGAGTTGTGCTTGACAGCGCAGACAACGGTCGATATTCATTATCCCTACACGGAAAACCAGCAAGACGAAGAGGATTCGGCATGGAAGATATATCGCCACCTGAGAAAGCGAAACCCGGCACCCTTTGCCGGTATATACAAGTGTTCAGCGACATGCTTGTTATCCAGCAGTCCTGAGAGGTTTCTAAGTTGGGATCGCAAGGGTAAATTCCAATTACGGCCGATCAAGGGAACTGTGCGAAAGGCGAAACCTGATGGGAGCACGGTTCCGAGGACAGAAGCGGAGGCTATACTGAATACTCCGAAAGAGAGAGCGGAGAATCTAATGATTGTGGACCTGATACGACATGACCTTCACGGAGTGCTCGATGGGCAGGAGGATGAGGATGGTGGTGTGAAGGTTTCGAAACTGATGGCGGTGGAGGAATACGAGACCGTCTTCCAACTCGTGAGCGTTATCGAAGGCACGATGGGAGAGCAGATGAGAGCGGAGGAAGGGTTTACGGGCTTGGATGTGCTCCATAGGAGTTTACCGCCAGGGAGTATGACGGGAGCGCCAAAGAAGAGAAGCGTGGAGATCTTGCAGGAGATTGAGGGAGAGATTAACGCATGGGAGAACAACGGAGAGAGGGCACTGTATAGTGGGGTAATGGGGTACTGGTGTGCCGGTGGGAGCGGAGATTGGAGTGTGGTTATCAGAAGCATGTACCGGTTTGATCATGAGATGAAGGACCAGAATAGAAGCAGGAGGATGGAAGGGAAGGGCAAGGTGGAGAGGTGGAGGCTCGGAGCGGGAGGAGCAGTGACGGCGTTGAGTGATCCAGAAGGAGAATGGGAGGAGATGTTGACAAAACTGAACAGCACTTTGGCGGTCTTTCAATAAGCGGAGGGATGCATGAAGGTTTATCGTCCTTTCCGGCGTTTGGATTTTGGGTGCGACATGCGAGGAGGGTATATAGAGCAGACTCACCACTTTGAATTTATAGGGACATAATGCTAATTAGAATCACGCCTCTCTTCAACCATATACCTCCCCTGGATCCGTAAGATATTGATGTAAATTTATAAACGAAAGAAGACTCGATTCTGTGATCCAACGCCAATAGAAACTATATGAGACCATGCAAAGAAGGAACAATGCTATGGAACAATCAACTATCACAAACTAGAAATGTACAACTGAAATGGAAATAAATATCAAAACCACGGATCCCGGATGGAAACCCACAAATGCCAGTAAAGGCCAGCATACCACCAAGTACCCCAAAACTGTAAATCCAGAACTCGGACCTGCAGGCACCATCTACTTTCAATATTACCATCGCCTTCGAAAACATATCTTTACGCTTTTTTCCCAAGGTATAGTGATTCCCTCAAACTACCGGAATAAAACAACCGACCGTGAACAACGCTCATCCCTATCAATCAGTCGCTCAGAAATCACTCTCTTCCTGGAAAAACATCGTAAATGCGATGATAGTCCCATAGATCAACAGGCCTCCCACGATGCTCATAATCATAGCACCCACTTGTATAACTCCGGCGTGGCAAAGAACTGCGGGCAAGGCGACACCCATGAGGACCAAAAACCCCGTCAGGAAGCGGCCGAGATCGAGAACGGAAGAGGCGGAGGAACCAGAGTCCATAAAGTCGTCGTTGTAGGCGGAGGCATAGCGACCGCAGATAGCATTCGGAAGAGGAGCTAAAAGGTAGGTTGCTACGACGAAGAGCGGGGAGTACTGGGAGTAGAGGGCGGAGGAGAGGATCACGAGAAGGAAGCCGATGGCGAGGACCTATTTTCGCAGGTGTTAGTATGACAGAAGCCCGGTAAGAAGCGAAGACGGAGAAACGGCAAGACGGTGGAAACAAGCGTACAAAAGAGAGAGCGATTATGGTTTTGAGACCGGCGGGAGGCATGGTGGGCGGTGGTAGGTATCGAGTACCGTGGTGCGATTACTAGCGATGGGTGTCGAGTGGGATGGCCCCGATGGGACTGGCGGATCGAATCTCGGTAGTGGAAGGGTTCAAACGGACGGCGGTTATCCGGAAGGGATATTCTGAGAGGCTTCGTAGCGGCGGTATCGTCTCTGGTGCCGGACAAGAGAAGAGGGGGTCGTCGGCGGAGGACAAGGAGGATGCGATCGAGGAAGATGGTGATGAGGCTGGGCTCTTCCCGGCTTGGGGCTCTGTTCGGGTCCGCTGTGTTGATGACGCGCCTCTCCATTTTACCCCACCAGCCACACACAAATGCCAAGCCACCCTCGCTCTCAAGCCACAACTCCAACACAGAGGCACGTCGTCCCACCAAAGCTCCTCAGACGGCCGCGTAGACACCTTCTGCTTCCTCATCCTCGTCCCCTCCAAGCATCACTATCGACAGCTATATCCTCTCATCTCAGGTCCGGTACACAGCTTGAGCTTCATCCTCTCTATTCAAGTTTGGATTACGGCTACTTTCCATCTCGTCAGCTAGACACCGCCGTCATTACCAAGCAAGATGTTTCGAAATAACTACGATAACGATTCCGTTACATTGTAAGAGCTTCAATCTAATCGGTTTGGAATTTATCATAGCGATATCCGAAACAATTCGAGCTAATTGGACTATAGCTCCCCGCAAGGCCGAATATTCCAGGTCGAATATGCCCTTGAAGCCATCAAGCAGGGTTCTGCTGCCGTTGGCCTGAGATCAAAAACCCATGTTGCTCTCGTAGCTCTGAAGGTACTGCTCGAACTGCCCAGGAAGCTTCCATATTTGATATCTATTTCGAATCCCATAAACTAATAACGGATACGCTGCTATAGAGGAACGCCGAGGAGCTAGGCTCCTACCAGAAAAAGATTCTCCCAATCGACAAGCACTTGGGCGTAGCTCTCGCCGGTCTTTCCCCGGACGCCCGTGTCCTCTCCAACTTTATGCGCCAACAATCGATGGCATCTCGTCTCCTCTACAAACGTCCCGTCCCCGTTTCTCGCGTCGTAAACTCAATCGCAGACAAAGCTCAGGTCAACACGCAGCACTACGGAAAGCGCCCTTACGGTGTGGGCTTGCTCATTGCTGGGGTCGACGAGACTGGCCCGCATCTTTGGGAGTTCCAGCCGAGCGGTCAGATACTAGAGTACTTTGGAGCAGCGATTGGTGCTCGCAGCCAATCTGCACGAACGTACCTCGAAAGACACTTTGAGTCGTTCCCGGATGTTTCACGCGATGACCTGGTCCTACACGGGCTGAAGGCTTTGAGGGATACTTTACAACAGGATAGGGAGTTGACCACGGAAAATACCAGTATTGCTATCGTGGGAATTGGTGAGGATTGGAAACAGTATGATGGATCGAAGGTCAAGAGATTTTTGGAGCTACTCGGTGAGGATGGTACGAGAAGTCAGAGAGCAGCGAGACTTGAACCTACTCTAGATGTGGGTGGGGATGGAGATGACGACGATGATTTGGCAGGGCTTCTTGGGCCGGGAGAAGGTGGTACAGCTGGTGCTAGTGCTATGGACACCACAGAGTAGGATTCATTCGTTCACACATAACCTGGCGCTTAGGCAATATAATCGCACTAGCTGTTTAGGTATATCGTGAAACCACTTAGCTGAATGGAAGTAAAAAAATCTATGATATTCTTGATCAATGTGATGAAGTTTCGGCTTCGCATGATTCCCTGGCTGCCTGTTTACAGCTTCCATCGTGCTAAAGCAAAGCTTATGTTCTTGTTATTCCTTTTTGGCCACCGAACCTTCAAGTCCTTGAATAGGAACCACTACCCAAGTTTAAAATATTCGGCTATTGTAATAGGAGATGGATGACAGAAGGCATGCGGGGAGTTGCGGTAGATTCTACTGGACGTTAAGGTTCTGCGTTGAGGGCTCGTTTAATGGATGTAGCTTCCAACCCGCCAACTGGACTTTATATTTAGCTCCAGAGCTATCTGGTAAAGTTGCCGACATTTACAGCATCACCTCCCACGCCGTATACAGTTTACCCCACTCCTGGCGCCCGGGACCCATCGTACTATAAACAGTTTCCGCCGGGACGAAATGCGATACAGCTACCGTCTTGCAGACCACTTCTCGACCAGATAAACGCGAGACTCCTTAACGGTCTAAGCTGCGCGCCCCGGGTACCGCAGCCCTGCAGGATGCCGACGCCAGACCCACTATCTTTCACCGCACCCTCACACATCAAAGTCCTTCTCGCTCCCGTCGGCCGTATAAAAAGAGCCAAGTTCTATGAATTCGTCGAACGTCTCCAAGCGGTCAATAAAGTGCAGCTGGATAATGTCAGTCTCGATTCTCGAGGGGCAAAGAGTACGTTTGATCTCGTGGGTCCTCCCATGCGCCCATTGAGTCTATCTTTGATCCGAAGCACTAGCTAATGTCTCAAATCTTCTATCGTAGCTACTTTCTCACCTCTGACCTTTCCGAACGGACAAATCATATACAGCCTTACCACCTCCTATAATACCGAACATGAATACCTCGATGGGCTCGAGATGCACAGGCGGACCTACATGGTATGCATTCTCCATATAACATGGTATAATCGTGGAGAGCGTTTTCTGCTCTACCAGGAGCTTTCAAAGTGGCTTAAACTAAGCAGGATTCGGGCAATCCCAGGTCATCGCTATCGCCGATTATATGGAGCGGAATACGGTCGCCGAACTTCGAGCTGGTATACAGGACCTGAATTTCCAAGTAGTTACTCCTCCGCTCAGCCTAAATATGCGCGCAGCATAAAGTATGATACTTACTGTCTCTAGTACCCGAAAGCTCTTCTATTCCCACTCGTCATGTTCGATACCCCCATAGGTGACGACCTTTTCTCGCGAGATACCCATTTGTGGAAAGAGGACGGCGAAATATCATCTAATGTCGCCGACTACCCCAAACTCACAATACCCGTTCCCTCAAAATATGAATCTTCGACAACATCGATCCGAGCCGTCATGTCGGATCTGAGCTCCCTGCTACTTTTCGAGTTTGCCGGTCTATCAAAGAGCTTACAGGCGCTTCCCACCATCGATACACCCGTAGCAAACACCGATGAGAGAACTCCCAAGTTTGGTGCGAGACTGTCGATGCCTGTTAGTGGGACAGCCTCGAGTACTTCGCAATTCGCACACCTGGGAGGTGTAGGGACTCGGTTAAGTATGACCGGTTTTGGGAGTGGCAGCATGACGGAAAGAGAGCGAGTCAAGGGGAGAGGGAGAATAAGTATCGCCATTGCGAACCTGCATCTCATGGCCGGGTTTGTTACGGATGCATTCAGAGAGTAAGGAAACATTTCTTCGGAGTTATATCCTTCTGATAAGCTAACATTAGATAGATTCACAGAAGGCGCTATTGCGGCAAAGAACAATAGTGATTACCTATGGCATGGGAAAGCCCTGGAAGGTATCGGTGTCTCGCTAGTAATAATGGCACACATGGGCCTTGATCTCCAGATACCTACAGTTGTTTTCCCAGCCACGACTCCACTTTCGGAAACTAAATGGAAACTAAACGGCGCTGTGAACGAAACGCTTGAGACGCTGTTTTCAATGATGCCAGAGCTTCTTAGCACTATTCTAGGCCTTTACAGTCGGGCAGGAACATTCAACAGCGAGCATGCACCCGCGCTAGTTCAATCAGAGACGATCATTCGGTTCTGCAAATTGATGGTGATTGCTCAACAGTGCCATGGGTTTAACACAAATTCTTTATCCCATATAGTTCTCGGAACGCCGCTGCCGGCTGATCTAGGGAAACCATTGATAAAGAATCTAACGAGGGTGGATATCGCATCATTGGTGATGAAGGCGTACCCCATCAATCTACAAAGCCTTACAGTTGTAGACGCAGCGAGCATACTCGGCGGGATGGCAGCTGTTCTTGGCAAACTCGACTTCAAGCGAAAGAAAGCCTTAGTCACCAGGGAGTTACTAAAACTACTGGTGCCCAGTTTGATACAGGCCAGAGTAGTTGGGGCCGCTGAAACTGGGATACACCCAACAGCTTCTGGTGGGGAGGAGTTTCGTCCTGCTAGTAGAGGAGCTTCAAGACCCGGAAGCCCTCAATTAGGTGGGGGCGAAAGCGAAAATGCATTGGACGGTGACGAAGCGGATATTGTTCGGACGAGTCGTTTGCTGGATGATTTGTGCGGAGCTTATGGTGTCAACCACGATACGTTATCGCATGCTATCGATGCATCGTCACATGACGAGAAAAACACGTTACTGCGAAGAAGTTTGGCGGATGCGAACCATTCGCGAAGTTTTGGATGGTTATCGCTCAAAGTAGGGGTTTTAAGATCCTGCATATTACTGACGGAGGCTGTTCCAGACTATGAAGCGATCTTACGGTATACTACCAAACTGTTGGAGATTGCAGGGACGGAGCTGAGTAAAGGCGAGCAAGGGAAACTAGCTGAAAGTTTTACTAGAACGGTGGGACTTGCGAGGAAGAGTGGGTTGGATGAGGATATGGGTGGTGTTGCAGATTATTGGGATGACTACTTGTTACGGGACGTCGAGCTAGTAGAGTAAGCCTCGGCATTCGAGAAATCCTTCCGGAAATAGGAAACTGATGGTAGACTCTTAGATCTCAAATCTGGAAAGCACCGATACCCCGTGCTGCCGCCGAACTATCCACCGTCACCGATACCGCAACGAATCCATTCATCTATAACCCTTTCGCTTCGAAACATACAACCATCACATCGCTATCATCTACTACCATAAAAACACTACTGGTCGAATCCGAGTCGGTTGACTTTCTAATAACGTTACAGAACCCCTTTGACTTTGAGATCCAAATCGACAGTGTATCGTTAGATGTCACGGGTGTAGAGTTTGAAACACTGCCTGCAAGTCTTGTTATCGGCGCGTATCGACAGCATACCTATAATATAACTGGTATACCTCATGGATCCGGTACCATGAAGCTATTGGGTGCGAAAATACGAGTCTACGGATGCAAGGAAAGGTTCTTTCCAATAATACCAGATGTCCGCATGGTACCCGTCGATGGAGAGGACAAGATCAAAAAAGTCGGCATCGGGGCAGTGAAACTTGAACACCCACGACCGAAATCTCACATCTCCTCGATGTCAAACAACATTCGAGCAAGCCAGATACCTTTACCTAGCTTTGGTCCAGATCTCAAACAAATCTCAATAACCGTGATACCTGCGCAACCAAAGCTTACAATCACACACACCAGTCTCCCACAGAACGCGATAATGGTGCTCGAAGGCGAAAAGCAGATGTTTACAGTACACGTCAAAAACGAGAGCAATGCCGTAGCTGTGGACTTCGTCGCCGTAAGTTTTGTCGATAGTACGACTGACCCGGTGACGAACGCCATCGCGCAGAAACAAGGGCTGCCAGCAGAGGTTTACGAGTTGGAAGTGATTCTCTACAAGAAGAAGGCATTCGAGTGGGTGCAGCCTGATGAGAATGTGAATATTCCACCTGGAGGAAGGGGGGTATTTCAGGTGCAGGTACTTGGAAAACCCGGATTGACAAGTGGGAAGGTGGTGGTGGATTACGGTTTTATCAATCGTGCCGGAGAAGGGGAGAAGGATTCTGTGGGGAGATGGTATACGAGAAGGACAGAGACAGACGTTACAGTCACCGTGAACGCTGCGGTAGAGTTAGTTAGGATGGACTTTTTACCGTGGAGCGGGGTGAGTTCGTCACTGCTGGCCTTGTATCAACACGCGGAAACAACGCCGGAGCAGTTACCAAATGGGAATGGAAACGGAATCAGAAAGGCTGCTGCACCTAAATATCCGACCAGGAGCGAACAAGTCAAGGAATTATTTTCGAGGCTATCGAGCGTACCGAACCCGAGTACATATGCCTTGGTACTAATCGATATAAGGAACTCGTGGCCGCATCCGTTGAGGGTTTCAATGGATTACTGCCCGGCGCCCGAGGATCTGGAGAGGGACGGGTACACGCATGAGAGCGGGGAGGACGATATGCGGTTCACGGCGTCAGATACGATTCCGGCAGGACATTCGACACGATTGATATTGCCGTTGAAGAGGGTATTCGTGTCGAATTCGACGGCACCGATACCGAGTTTGAGCAAGACACAGAGGCAATACGTAGTTTCTATGACAAAAGTATCGCCAGAGTTGGAGAGGGTTACTAGAGAGGGGTTTTGGTACAAGGAGGCAGTCTTGGGAAGGGTGAGTGGGAGTTGGGAGGAGGTGGGAAGCGAGAGGCAAGGGGTAGTGGAATGTAGGAATTTTAGAATGAGTGGGGGGCGTGGGGTGGATGTGGTCAAGGCGGAGGAGGTGGAGATTGGAGTGACTTTGCTGGAAGGAGAGGGAGAGGAAAATGGCGAGGTAAAGAGTATCGCGAGGGGAAGGTGGGGCGTCAAGACGGACGAATTCTTCAAGTTGAGGGTTGTGGTGAAGAACAGAGGGCAGAAGAAGGTGCGATTAATAAGCAGGCTCTTACCCTGCTTGAGATTTGTGGGAAGTAGTTCTGGAAATCCCGGGTTGGAGATGATGCGAAGAGCGGGATTCAATGGGACGCTGCAGAAATGTTTAGGATGGGTGCGAAGTGGTGAGGAAAGAGTGGTGGAAATGGGAATGGTAGTTATCGCTAGCGGGGAATATGAGATTTTGGGGTGTGTGGAGGAAGTGAAAGGGGATGATTACGACGAAGAAGAAGTAATAGAGGAGGGAAGAAAGATGAACGGAGAACCGTTGGAAGTTGAGCAGCGCTTGCTGGAAGAGATGATCAGGGGGGAAAGGAAGGTGTGGTATGCCCGGGAGGTCTGCAATATCGTCGCCAGCGATTGAATTCGAGTGTAGGATTGGCGTTATATATATATACGTACACATGTATACCTGTATATATTAATTTAATCTATTGTCATTCTGTCATCTACTTTGACTCGCCATCTATTGGTATTATTTCTATGATTAACCCCCAGATAGATAGATATATCGGTATCAAATTGATTGATCATGTGGGCTCTCCGTCATTGCATTGCATCGAAATGAACAAGTCCATCGCGTTGTGGTGTCGTCGGAGTTTAGCGGTAAACGCCGGGTCCCTGCCGGCACTCGCTTCTTGCCTTCGACGGCGGCGGACAAGGCAGGCCGCATAAACCATCCAAATGTAAAACCACCCTGACACAAACCAGCCGCGAGCCTTTACTCGAGTGCACTCGGTCATATGCATATACAAAGGAGAGAACCCCTTCTCAGACCCTTCTTCGGCTTTCGATTCACCGTTTGTCATCCTTCTTTCAGGTGCAAAGGGGGGCAATTTGACGGCAGCGCCTCCAACAGCTGACGACGACAAGGTTTCTCGAATATTCGTTATTCGTCGCGGGACCGGTTATCCAGCTGTTCACTCAAGAGCCTCCGATTTTCGACTTTTAGTAATCGAAGAAGGATCCTTTCGCGATATCAAAACACCAAGGCCGCGTCATGACGGATTAAGGAAGCTACAAGAGCTGGAAGGGAGCTAGGCAAACGGGCGGGTGCAACTGCCCGCTGGATGTGCAGAACTTGTGCCGATTGTGCATACATATTGTGCAGAGTGGCGTCTTGTGGTTAACACGGCTGTAATCCCAAGACACCTCACGCCTCTTTTATATTGCTCCTTCCCTCTACATCCATCCTCCTCTCATATTCCATCCTTACACCTACCCCGATCTCTCCATCTCCTACCATTCATTATTGTTCGCAGCTTTGCGATTTCAGACTATCATACCATCAAACTCCATTCCTTCGATACCACGAATAACGAGATCTCTACACCACTCGCCTGGCGCCTTCCGGGCCTCTTCAGAAATGGCCGCTATAGACTACACCTCCCTCCGGCAGTCGACGCTCGGCTCAGGAGTCGACGAAGAAGCCGTCACAGTAAACACTCGAGCTTTGGTATGTGGTTCAGCCAACCGAACAGACCCCGGATCCTTGCATGATCGTAGCTAACACTCCAAACTCGCCCTCCAGATTGACAAAGTCCTCGCACGATACTCTGGCGAACACACTACCCTCCGAGAACTATTACAAAATGCCGCAGATGCGAGCGCTAAACGCGTCGAGATTCGATACGAGACCGCCGGATTGGCACCTCTCGATTCTTCCGTAGATCTGAGCACGATGACCGCTGTGCAGAAGAAGAATGAAGAGTTAAAACGGTTACTGAAAAGCAAATGCAAGAGGATGCTAGTCAAGAATGACGGTATTCCGTTTCGGGAAGAGGATTGGCAGAGACTCAAGAGAATCGCTGAAGGAAACCCTGATGAGACAAAAATCGGTGTGTTGAGACTCTGGATAAAAAGTAATCTGCACGGTATAACGAAATGCTAACAGTATGCAGGCGCTTTTGGTGTCGGTTTTTACAGTGTTTTTGATGAATGCGAAGAACCCTTTGTATCATCCGGTTCTCAGGCCATGGCTTTCTACTGGAAAGGAAACCAGCTCTTCACACGTAGGGCTAAGCTCCCACAGCACGATCCTATGACGACGTTTCTGTTAGAGTACCGACAACCGGTCGACCCACCTCCCTTGGTCTCGCTTTCCCAGTTCCTGGCAACCTCCCTCACATTTGTCTCTCTTGAGCAGATCGACTTCTACATCGACAACCATTGCATAACCTCCCTAAAGAAGAAGAAATCACCCGCCAACCCGCTATTACTACCTCCCAGTATCTCCATGTCGCAAAAGGGAACCGGCGCTATGCTCAGAATTATTGGTGTGGACTCTGAGAGTATACAGCTCACTGCTGATGTGATGGGCCTTGTTAATTTTAAGGAAAAACCAAAGCTCGGACAGGCGGTTGCTGATACCGTTAGCAGTGGTTTTCGAGGCTTCTGGCAAAGACTTGCATCGCCCGTACCGGCTTCTGGACTCAGAGACATATCTCGCCATGGCTCAGCGGCGAACCTCGTCGACACGCTCGATTTGGCAAAAGTCACATCTAGCACCATATTCCTTCGAATAGCTACTGCTAACCTGCAGTCAAATGTTTCCTCGACTTTTGCAACAAATCTTGAACGAGCGACCAAGAAACCTCCTCCACGGCGGACGAAATGCGCAATCTTGACAATGTCGAAAGACGAGTTGGATGCCTCTGAAACCGCGGATAGCAAGTCCGACACCTTCATATTTGCAAACGTTCTACCTACCAAGCTCGGCAAAATCTTTATTGGGTTTGCGACACATCAGACTACTGCCATCAGAGCGCATTTCGCTGCCCACAGCGTGATCCCAACTGTTGAACGTGAGAGCATAGATTTTAACGCTCGTTACGTCAAGGAGTGGAACGCGGAAATGTTGCGTATGGCGGGTATTCTGGCTCGTATCGTTTACTATTTCGAAATGTCTTCTCTTCGTGGACGAATACAACCGGGAGAAGGCAAATTCGCTCCTGCTATAGATGCGTGGAACAAGGTTGCACCTTCCGTCTTGCACATCATGAACATGTTTACCTTTGTTGAGAGCACACCGAGCCCCGTTGTCGGTCAGATTATCGAGGAAGCGTTCTGGCAGTGCTCGAATTTGATAGAGGTGATCAGCACAAAAGGAATATTGCCGAGCAATACGGTCAGGATAATCCCAAAGGGTGCCGAGGAGATTAGCAGTTTCCTTTCAGGTATCCCGTTGCTACCGCCTTCCCTTCAAACAGAGGCCCCTGGATTCGTCAAGGCCTTACGGATGTATGGGTTCATACATGAGTTTTCACTCGGTGACATGAGGACAGAGTTGGAAAACAGGGCTCTGACCGGTCCTCAGATGGTCATATTCTTGAAATGGCTCGCAAAGAAAGCCATATCAGGAGATGTCTCAAATGACTTTGTCAAGGAGTTGATTAAAGTTGCCGTTGCGACCTCGAGCAACATCGACGAATCGGAGACACTGGACACTATGGGTGCTCCGGTTGTTCTCGCCGATATCAAAACTTTCGTGACGCCCGCGACCCTTCCACCCGAAATGCCAGTACCGCCAACCTGTATTCCGTTTTCTCTCACAAAAACGATGAAACGTGAGGAACTTCAAGCTCTCGGTTGGAAGGAGCTGGATTTGGTCGAGTGGACGGTCTATCTTGCCTCGCCAGAAACCCTAAAGCAAATTGCAATAGAGCATAACGTCACTCTATCGCCATTATTTGCTGCTCAAGTCCACGCTATTCTCGCAAAACCTTGGAAAAAGTTTGTTCCTGCCGACAAGAACACCATCGCCGCAGTGCTAAAAGCCATTGGCTGCGTGCCTTCGTCAAAAGGAATGAGGAAACCTGGTGAGGCTTACTTTCCAACGGTCAAGATTTTCAAAGATCTTCCAATCATTCAATCCATGAACGGGGTGAAGGAAGATTACCTAATGGCCTTGGGGGTTCGAAAAACTCTCGAGTTATCCCTTGTATTGGAACGTCTGCAAGCAAAAGGCGACGACGCCGGTGCAACCTGGAGCGCGTACGATCTTATCAAGTACTTCACGAGTGTCAGCCAAGATATTCCTCCCGAAGATATTCTCAAGTTGAAACAGACACCATTTTGCAAAGCCGAAGGAGATGACAAGAAGGTATACCGCGCGATGGACCTGTTTGTTCCCAAACCTGACCTTCGCGACTTGGAATGCCCGATCATTCAATGGCCTGGCGGGGCACAGAATTGGCGAGGTGGTCAGACAGCAGAAGAAAAGTTTGTGCTGCGACTTGGTCTGAACTTGTATCCCGGCTCTCCTTATCTCATCAAAGTTTTCATCGGTATGGAGGAACCAGATCCTGCCAAAGCACATGTGAAGAGGGAGAAAGCTCTCAAATATTACACTACAAACTATGTTCTCAATAACTACAACTATCATCAGATTGGTGAACAAAAGATGCCTTTCCTGCCACTTGAAGGTCCGATTTCCAAATCCGGAGTACCAAAACTCGCGGCTCCGGGGATTTGCTATACCAATCCACGGGCTGCAATTCTAGGTGTTCCGATCCTTCGAGAAGACCTTAGGGACCATGCGGCCAAATTTGGCGTCAAAAGCGATCCACCAATGGACTTTGCAGTCAGAAAGATTGCAGAGCGGCCACCGCAAACAGTTGCTGACGCCAAAACGACCTTCAGTTATTTTGCGACTCGATTGTTAGAGATACAATACAATCATATCGAAAAACTTGGATCATCGCGCATCGTCCCTTTGATGAAAAACGGCCGCCTAAAACTGGTGACTCCGCGAAACTGTTTTCTGGGTGACGAGAATAGTCCGTTCAGAGATGTCTTTGACTTTGTCGACTTTGGGTCCGACGCCAATCCTTTCTTGATGAAATGTGGCACCAAGTTAGAACCTACGATTTCCGAGATTGCCTACATGCTTACCAGAGACGCCGAGAAGCTGTTGATATCATGTGAGTCGGATGTTAAATATCTCAGCATTCTCAGGCGGGTGGCAGAGTCGTTCCAGGAGTTGAAACAGGATAGAGTCCTACTTAAAGCTATGAAGCAGAGCAGGTTTCTCTTGGCTACCATCGAGAAGGTTGAAAAGGAAGACGATGGAGATCTTATCGATATGGAAATGGATGATGTGGACGACGAGAAGAATATCAAGGAGTTCCAACTCGCCAGTGCCGATGAAATTGTCATCGTCGACGATTTCATTGTGTTCAACATTTTCAAGAGCGATATTCTTGCCTGCCCGCAAGAGGAAGCGCTCGAGAGCTTTTACACTGGTTTGGGGGCAACTCAGATCTCCAAGCAGATTGCTCTCGAGTGGACCATAGGTAGAATCGTCCAAGATCCGGCAAAGAGCAAGAAAATCAAAGAGTTGTGCCTTGAGAGATGTCGCTTGTTCTTTCACAACAACCACTCTCTTGTCAAGAATGACATCAAATGGCTTGAGAACAACCTCGAAGTTTGGATTGTTAATTCCATCCGGCTCCGCAGAACTCTGCAATCGCAAAGAGGTACCAAGAATCACGTGGAGAAAACGACCGCTTCTATTGTTAACACCAAAGACAAGACGCCCGCTATTCTCCATGTTACTCCCGATTACCGCATCTTTGACGTTGCGGCACAATTGATGAAGTTGATTCTTGTCAAGCCGAAACCACACTCTTCGCTATTACTAGAGAGTTTGTTGAGTACCGATCTCTACACGCTGAAAAGTCGTGGGTACAATGTTGATCGGATTTTGAGGTTGAAGAAAGAGCAGGAGATGAGAGTAGCAGAAGAGCAGAAACGACGCTTGGAACTTCAAAAGAAACTACAAGAAGATGCAGACAAGTTTCTTGGAAAGTCCCCTCCAAGTTCCAACCCACGTCCGATTGAAAGCCATAATGGCGATGCTTATCCCCCATCGTCGCGAATACTATCAACTCCACCAACACATCCTAAAATGCCTGGTGCTTTCCTCGATTCTCCTGAAGAAACGGGCCGGGCTCTATCCACGACGGATGATTCCAGACAGCTTGATGGGTCGAGAAGAAGCGGGTTGTTCAACCGTTTGCGAACCGGGCTCGGACTTGGTGAGGAAAATGCGAGGTCACCTGGCCAAGATACGCTGGGTGGATTGCTTGGGCGGCCTGGATCCACTGGACCTCAACAGACAAGTGATTGGGAGGACCAAAGTGGCGACGTCAAGGCAACTCCTCCAGAGCTTCTCAGTCAAACTCTCAAAAACGCGATCAGCTCACTCAAACCGTACGGTAACAATTCTCACTTTTCGCCCCCAGCTACCAACGAAGTCAAGGAGCAAAACACATACTGCGACTCCAGGCCGACAACGGATCTTTCACGAATCTGCCAATTCCCCAACGGCGTCGATTTCTTCATGGTCAACACCTTTTCCGACAAGGAGAAAACGGATTTTGTCAGTACGCACATGGCAGACCTCACTCTGTTTAGTAAAGTCATCGCCACGCTCGCATTAGGAGTCTTCGAGTTCCCTCTCAAAAAAGTACAACTGTACTATGACAAGTCAAGAACAATTGCATTCAACACCAGTGGAAGTTTGTTCTGCAACTACTCATACTTCATGCAATTGCACGTCGCTGCGATGAGAAGTGGTGCTCCAAACGCGGAGTCTGATGCGTTGACGTATTGGTACGTCGTTATGTGTCACGAGATTGCGCACAATCTGGTTTCCGATCATAGTGCCGGACATTCATACTACACTGAGAGTTTCGTGACACAGTATATGAAGAAATTCATTTATGTCATGGGGAAGGGCATAGAGAAGATGGAGAGGAAGGCAGTCGGACGGAGTTCGACTCCCGGAAGAATTCCGGTAAACGTTCACAATATTAGTGGAGGCGAAACGTCTCGTAACGGTGCTGGCGGTGCAGCAGGTGCCGCAGGGTGGTTCTAGGCGCGCCTTGGGTTACAGGCCGACGGCGCTTATAATAGATCTCCCACAAAGAAGAGGAAGAGGGGATGTTAGATCATAGAGAAGGCCGATATGCGGTAAACTTTTTTTTTCACGTTTACGTTTTCAGGCATCAAGTGAGCGAAATTTGTGATCATCTGATCTTTGTTTTAACTATTCTTGTCCTGCATCGTTATGGAGTTTTGCTTCGGAGAACCTCATTTCATGTATACTTAGCGCAGGATCTTTTTTACACGGCGTTAACGAGGAGGCGGAACTCGAGAATAAAGATACATAGAATATGAAACCATACGTTTCTCATAGGTGATTTCAAAGTCTCGTTGTATGACTGCTCCACACTAGGCGAATTCAGTGGTTTATGTTTTCTATAGCAAAAGATGCCCGGCAGCTTGAAAATGAATTATTATCAATTATCAAGCGAGTCTACGAGAAGATATTGTAAGCACCGTAAATTTCAAAAACACAACCAACTCCGTTTTCCATTGGATTTCTTGCCTTTTCTATTAGACTTCTCGCTACCAGTTGCCGGCTTGATGAGTACCTCAATAGCCCATCCTCCTTCATCCATTTCCGTATCGGCTTGAATGTCCTGTTCAAATAGCAAATCATGTTCCCGTTTAGGGTTAAGACCTTCCTGCTTTATAACAGGTAGCATTTCTCGCGCGATGAAAGATGCCAACGTTCGCAACGTCAAATCTTGCATGTCTTCTTTCCTCATCTCGAACTCGGAGAACCACCTCCCGAACGGATGATCTTTAGCTCGATAAATCTGAACTGGAAACCCCCTCGTTTTCATCCTTTCAAATATCCTGTGCCCGCTAGTGGTGTAATTCCAATTACCGTACTCCCGGGGGCCGGAACTCACATCCTCCATTCGAAAGTACGGGGAGAAGAAGGGCTCGTCCAAGAATTTACAGGCGGATATGTCGTACGACAGGATGGTTTCGTCCATTTCGGCATAGTACCTCTGGCGTTCTATTTTCGTCTCCGGGTTCGGGTTCGGATCCTGCGAGGATATCTGGTCGAGGTGGTTGATCCAATCGTGGTTCTGACGCTTGAACCGGTGCAAGGTGAAGGATTTCACGACGCCGGAGCTGGTTTTGACTCCCAGCCAGGTGCGATCCGGGCTGAGGAGGCGGTGGAGGCCCGAATGCTTGTTATAGTGGGAAGTGACATATCGGCTTTTGCGGAAAACTTCACCGGTGGTGAGGAGGGTGTTCCAGAGTGAGTAGGAGACGGAAGCTGCGACTTGGTCGTCGATACGGGGTAGGTAGGAGAGAATCTTGAGGTGCAGTTCTGTGGGGATTGAGAATAGGGGGCAGGTTGGTTTGTTCATTACGATAGGCAATGGATATATCGATATTGAGGAGACTGGTTTGATTTAAGAGACTGTCAATGATGAAGATCCTAGCATTCAAGAAAACCGGGTGCCTTTAGGCCTGAGTTATTTGATGCGTTTTGAATGTAATTTGATGAAGTTGCGTTATTGGTCGCTGCAATAAGATATTCCCGGGATTGTTTGTTGGTGGCGCTATCCGCGACGGGCATCAAGTCTCTGCATTCTTTAATGTGGCGGTTCTCCGCATTTGGCAAAAAACAAGCTTTGGGCCAAGACGCGGGTTTTCCAGAGATCTGTCGAAGTACGTTGTACTATTATTTGATTCACGAGATAGATTTGAGGTTTTTAATCCAACGGCAGGACGTTTACTCGTTTTGGCGTGGACGCCCGTCGAGACGAGGCGTAACGGTCCAGAACGGACGACCCAGCCTCGTGTAACTGCGAACCCCGGAATCTCAGCCGCAGGTCCGATCGATTGTCTCTTTTCGCCTTCTTCATTTTCGCCTTTCACCAGGCTGGATATTTTATCAAAGGCCAAGCCATCTTCTAATTCGCGACCACTGTTCGGTCTCCTTTGCACATTTCACCTCCTCCTAAAATACTCGAGTAGACTCGTCGTGTGTATTGCGCCCGACGCACAACTAATCCGATGAAGACAATAAAAGGGCCTTCCTCATTCGCATTCTACTCGCTTGCGCTCTTGCTCTTCTTAAAATCAATATTGGCACAGAATGGTAAAAAACCACACCCCTGAAATGCAATGCAATGTTGTCGCACAAATAAGAAACCCCGAATCCTTGGCTTTCGCTAACTCGATGTCCATGCATTGCGGGAAACAGATTGCGGTGACCTTATTGATGCTGCTGCACGGGTGGCTCCCAGCAATTGCGCACAGGCTGCGGATATCACTCTGACCGATTCCTCCAACATCACAAGCGTCAATTTGGCAAATATTAGCAGCGTGGAAGGGGATCTGGATCTGCACGGTCAAAAACTCGAGTCTTTACAAGCCAACGCGTTGGAGAGCATCACAGGTATACACAGTCGTACAGTTGGTCAGAAGCTGGACTAACTCCCAAACTCTAGGCGACTTGACCATTGTCTCCTCCAAACTCTCGGAATTAGATCTCTCCAAATTATCTAGTTTGACCGGCGATCTATATTTCGACTTTTCGGCCTCCCCTCTCACGACTGTGGAATTGAATCTCGCTTCTGTTAGCATCGACTCGGACTTTTCTTTTGTTAACAGTCCCAACCTTCAGCGAATATCATTGTCCGTCGATCCCACCGCACCGGATGGCAATCGATCTCTCACGGTAGATGGCTTGTACGCTCTTAACACTCTCGACGTCACCGGCATAGAGTTCAAAACTGTCAATATTAGCACGTCCTCGATAACTTCCCTGCCGAATATATGGGCATCAAATGCGATCCTGTTTAAATTGTACTCGCTGGTGGGTTTAGGCAATCTTTCTATTCCAACAACTCGTATTCGGACGGGCATACAAATCGCCGGAATAACATCACCTCTGGTCAATTTCCCTTCTCTTTTAAGCGTCAATGGCGACTTTAATTTTGTACAAACGGAATCGTCCAACCTGCTGCTCCCGGAGCTTCTCTCAGTTTCTGGCCAATTGGTCATTAGTATCAACTCCAACCTCCAAAGTCTTTCCGTACCCAAAATTACCACGATATCGGACCTGGCGATTGCCAACAACTCGGTTCTCCCGGATGTTTCGTTCAATGCCCTG
The DNA here is from genome assembly GCA_036971385.1 of Dactylellina parvicollis. Classification (NCBI taxonomy): domain Eukaryota; kingdom Fungi; phylum Ascomycota; class Orbiliomycetes; order Orbiliales; family Orbiliaceae; genus Dactylellina; species Dactylellina parvicollis. Next base: position 1,093,243 of record JAJTUD010000014.1, on the reverse strand, counting down.
AAGACTTTGGGAACGCTATCCATCCAATACAACGACTACATGTCAACTATCGATCTGGAAACATGGTTCCCGAGTTTATCGCAGGTGACCGGATATATCATCATCACGGGTGCATTCAACAAGTACGCAACCTATTCCAATCATCAAACGGGATCTTCCAGCTCTAATTATATCGTGTTTTAGTATAACTTTTCCCAAGCTACAAGGCGGCACTGGAATCCTCGCGCCATCGATAACATTAGTATCATCCGTCTTCATCGATTGCAACTTGGTCAGAAACGAACTTGTCGAAAAACGGGCGATCCAAAATGCTGATAATCTACAATGCACATCCGGTCCGAGAGGAACGAAGCCATCCGTAACGAAAAGCACTACTACTACGCCACCTGAAGCAACTTCTTCTGGCTCGGGTAGCCCCGGTGTCAACACTGGGGGATCGAAAACCAATGTAGGGGCGATTGCGGGTGGCGTAGTGGGTGGAGTTGTATTCCTAATCGCAGTAGGAGTCTTGGTCTGGCTTTATCGGCGTCGTCGCAGGGGAGCCGTCGCAGCAACTCAACCGCCGTCTGCCCCCGGAGCAGGTAAGGTTGGGGGTATCGAGGATGACCTTGGTGGTATCGAGGATTCCGGCCGTGGGACAGGGGGTATAACCACCAAATACACTTAACCTAAACTTTGGTTCTGAAGGGCTCTCCAATCTTATCTTTGTTGAATGCGTATATATATTGCAATCTTTGGATTTGAACGGTCAGGGGGGTGTTTTGGCGTTATTACATGATGGGCACATGTTCGGGATTCATACTGGTTGTTGGAATCAACACCTAAATAGCTCTTGGAATTTTTGAAAATATCTCGTGTAAAATAATTGTATCCAAAAAGAAATATATTACTATAATACTACTTGATTTAGTTAATATCGAGTTCCTGTTGATTTATATAATGTTTTGGACATGCCTCTCGCGGTCAGACATGGTTACGTTATGCGTTTAAGTGTTTGCAGAATGCAACAACATCAACACATATATCTCTATCCGAACTTGCGCGTTCTGCTGCCTTGCGATATCGTGATGAGCTATACCATTCACAGACTATCTATGTTGGCGAGCTTGCAGACGACTTGAGCAGCGACCTTGAACAAAATTGCGAAAAGTTAGTAAAGGCTATGAATGTAGTAGTGTGTACTCCTAGAGAGGTGTTGACAGCGCAGCTCCTCAAATTCATGAAGGAAAGCTTAAAGCATGCGCATTTCGCCCTTTTGGCTAAGCATGCTAAAGAAGGTTGAGAGAAAGGAAATACCTTTGTGTTCAGGTCCAACTGTGTCTTATTGATATATCCGATATCATCACACGGTAATGAGTCACACGGGAAAGAACCCTCCGTAAGGGGGTTGTAACCGTACGTGATCCCGAATTCTCCACCCACAGGCTTTCCGAGCGCCTTCCAAAAATTTATAAAATCACCATAAGCAAGAACGGGAACTTCGAAGGTGGCAATGCTTCGGTTATCATATTCCTCTTTGAAGAGCGATTCGATTTTACCAGAACCAGCTGGCGGTGTGCCTTCGTAGCTGTAAGGGGAACTGCCGTCGCCGTCCAAAACGCCATACGTACCGTTTCCAACGGCTTGGAAGTGGGTGTACAGTAGTATAGCCTCCTTCTCTTTTTGCTTTAGTTTCGATATGTAGTGTGCGGAACCACCGTTGGCTGAGGTATATCCCCAGAATGCGAAACGGATCTTGTTCTTCGGATACAGGTGTTTGAAGATGTCAAAAAGCTCGAGGAGGAGAGCGACACCGCTGGCGTCGTTATTGATACCAGGGCTTGGTAACTCTAGCAAGGTATCTAATGGAGCGCCCAAAATGATCACTTTCTTCGGGTCACCAGACTTACTTTCCGCAAACACGTTTCGGCCAGAATAGGTTTTAATGGTTGTGACCACAGCATACTTTGTCTGCGTTGATTTTCCGGTATCGATCCGATCAAGCAACCTGAGCCCGTCGGCGCGGTTGAGATATCCCACGGAGATATAAGGGGGTTGCGGCTGCGGAGGCGGGGCCGTGGCATCGGTAAACACGGTGTCGACATTATTGTATATCAGAAGCGCACCCGCAAGGATCAGAGGATGACTGGGGTCGCAATGGTCCCGTTCGACGAGCAAGATCGGGGTGTTTGGTGCGTACTGCACGTTGATGTTTTCGCACGGCCCGGACCCGACCGGCCCCTTGACAATATTTACCGTGGTGTCGTTGATGCTGAGCGGGACCGTCGGGCGGAAGACGTGATATTTGTGCCCATCAATCGTAAAATCGGTGGTGATGTATCTCAAAGCTTTGCCTCTGAACCCTTGCGTGGATGTCTTGTAGTTTTTCGATTTGAGCCGGGATATAATGTAATCGGCGGACTCGGTGGCACCGTTGGTGCCGAAAGAGCGCTCGCCCCCGTTCTCTTTTGCTATCCGGCTAAAGACCTTTAGGGTGCGATACAGCCTGTACGATACATTAAGTTAGCATGTCGCAGGAACGTTTTATAATTTTATAATGCGAACAATGTACAGAAGGGATGACTGACTTGTTTTCGGACACCAAGTCATTAAGGTCGACGCTGTCCGCATTACAATTGGTATGGCCGAGGGCGGTGTGTAACACGCAGCCGATGGCAATTGCAAAGGATGTCAACTTCATCGTGATGAGATATGTTATAACATTTGCTTCCTGGGCTTTGAAGTTTGTAGCCGCTGATGATAAAGACAGGATCTAGAATAGCCAGAACCTCCTCCTTAAATAGTCACCTAATCGATATTCATCGCCATTTGCGAATACAATATGCTCTTCTAGGTACATGCTCCCCTCTTCATCCTTTGGAGTTATTTGGCTCCATCGCCGATCATACTCCTCATTTTTTCGTCGTTTCGCAGTGTTCTCATTCGTTCGGGTTCCATCGGATTGCTTAACCGGCAGCAGGCAGTAGGAGCCAGCTGACCAAATCGAACGAACTCTGAAATATGCACTGTTCACTGAATTGCGTATTCAAAAGCCTGGGAGGAATTGGGGATTATAATGGATTTGGTGCATAATATAATGATCCTTAAGCCGAAAATACGCTTTCAATAATTAAGAAATAAACCGCGCATTTGCAATAGTTGATGGAGAGGCGCTCTCACATACCAAGCTCTTTTAGGCCTAGTCGATCACAGAAGCTGAAATCTGCCTGACAAAATATGTATGTGCGCGGGGCAAAATGTCTCAAATTCATCGAATCAGTGGAACGAGCAAGGGGTGGGGCGGGCCGCATGGGTCAAGCGAATTTGAAAGTTTGTGTTCCGTATATGAAGCTGGATGGAGAAGTAGATTGGATCTGTCAAATTTGCAAAGAATACTGTATACTACCAACGAATAAATTCAGCAACCAGTCTAGTCACCAAAGTCCTTAATCGTTCAGTATACCCCAATAACAACAATAACTGTCTCAATAATCGATAACGACCCACGAGGTATATTTTGATGGTTGCACCATAACCAAACCTTATATCTACCTATGCCAAGCTGCAGGGTTTAACATCCTCAAGACTAAGTAACCACTTATGTAGATACGCTAATACATTCTTGAGTGTCATATAAGACACGGGACGTTTCCACCCTCGTGTTCGTTCGCTCACTTCGCTTCGACTACATAGCACACGGGTGAACTTTCGTCTCCAACAATGGCTATTGGCTCTTTCGGGTTTGTTGAAAAAAGCCACAATATTTACGCTAGTCTGCTTGTAACCTAGAGATCTGGAAATACAATGCGCATTCGCCTACTTCGTACATTGGCACATTGGAAGTCTGCAACGCCAACGCACGAACCCTCTCAACGAAAATTGAGGACCCTTCGAGACCGCCACTATATGTACATAGATATATCGCAGTCGTTAGCTCGTCGGGTCTGACCGTCGTTCGTACGGCTAGTCAGGGATTAATCAATATTCAAAATGGTAGTTCAGATTGACAAAACATCGATCCTTCCTTGAAACCATGAGCAGATGTTGAATCTCTTTTTACCTACTCTGTTAGACCTAGCCTAAAGCTGGCTGCGAGCCTCAAGATGCAGGGCTGACCGTTCCGGCATTGCGATCTTATGGTTAGCGCGACGAACAGACCCACTCGATAAGCACTGTTCCACCAACCAGAGCTTCAGCAGCGAAATTAGCGGTGTGTCACCATCACCTAATATATAACCAGTTAACAGATTGATCATCCATGGCTTCCATCTCGTCTTCAGACGTCCAGCCTTTAGATTTCTTTCTTTCCTTTTCCAACGGCACGGCATGCTAAGCTATGGGCCGTCTAGAAGCATTAGCCGGCTGCAGCGCCAAACAATAAAACAGAACCAATACTCAAATATCCTTCGGAGGAAAAATTAAGCAGATGAGAGCGCCTTACAGAAGGTGGCTTCGCACGTGAAAATATCATGCAAGAAAAATGAAATTGAAGTCGCATAATATCTCGATTCGTTGCAGTTTCCACTAGAATGATTATCAATTGCCCATATGCAAAACGGTGCATGTATCCCACAGGCACAGGTCATAAGTATCCCGTACAAGCATGCCGCGGCATCTAAATCAGGGTACGGCACAACCGCGGGCAAAAAATAATGACAATGGTGGAATCTCTAGTGTAAGAAAAGTACAAAACAATCAAGGTAGGGCTTTATGCTTGGTTATTCAAGCCAGTAGCTATGTATGTAGAGCCTAGAACATGCGCATAATCAGAGACTTGCGGTTTACAGAGTGGCATCTCACGATTCATCCGCAATTGATTGCTTTGGGACAGCTTTCTCCGGATGGATATAAGTTGATTCATTTTCATGATATATATTGGCAGCTATAATACCGGCTATAACTAGTGAGATGTAAAGTACATGGATATATCTCCTCAAATTGAGGGCTACTGAAACGTTCTCGGAGGATAAGCTAATGCGGAACCAGAACCAATACTTCCTCGTAGCTTCGTTAAATCTCTTCTTCCAGTCGGATAGCCCAATCTCTATAGTAACCACTGAATGCCCATTCAGTCCCAGCCTTCTTCCGAAGAACGTCTAAAGGCTCTTTCGGAACCCCAAATTCCACCAAACGCCTCGCCAACTCTGCTGAACCGCACATACAGATATACTGCAAAGGGGTCCATATTTTCGTATCGTGAAGATCTGTCTTTGCTCCCGATTCCACGAGAAAATCAACAATTTTATTGTAAGCTGCCGTTTGGCTATCACGGAGTTGGTGGAAAATCGGCAGACTATGTATGCCGTTAAAGTCTTTGGCTTCAGCATCGATGTCTGCACCCGCCTTTACGAGCATCTTGACCACCTTGAGATTACCAACCGCGGTTGCAAAGTGAAGCGCTGTGAGCCCGTGTATGTTTGCAGCGCTCGGATCCGCCCCAGCGGCCAGTAGCAGCTCCACGATATCTTCGTTACCCAGCCATGCCGCCGCGTGAGACAGCGGTCTGGTACCTCGCGAGGTGGTCATACTGTTGACATCGGCGCCTTCGTGAATCAAAATCGCCACGAGTTCGGTTTTCCCTAACGAACAAAACGGAATCATCGCGTTCCATCCCTGCGAGGTTTCCGCGAATAATTTCCCGTCTGTGACTGCTAGATTATTCTTGAGACTGAGTCTGGCCGTCGACATCTCGAATTTCCACTGGTTGTCGTAGGCTTCAATGTACGTTTCCATGTACTCTAGCCCTATCAAGGAAATTTGCGCTTTCGAACGAGCGGCCTTCATCCGAGTGATGGTAGCTTTGAGTCTTCCGGCCTCCAGCGATCCTCCTTTCATGACACACGTTGGTGTCAGACATATTTTACAAGACTCCTGGCTGTCGTTGACGACTTTTGGAGTGGTCACGATCGAGGTTTCGGACTTCTGGGCACCTTTGAATCGATAAAAGTCGGCGGCATCCAAGTGCTCCTGGCCTTGATATTTGGAGTCCAGCGCGACATTCTCAATGTTGCTCACAGTTGCGTCGTACTGCGCTGAGTTTTCCAGCCTGCTGTTACCTTGGTGCCGGCTGGCAGTCTCGTGTGAGGTGATTGCGCTGCCAGCAGCGGCATTATCATGCGCACCGCCCACCGGGTTTCGTTCGATCCTCTGAGACTCCCCTCGGTACGGGTAGTTGTTACCACGAAGGTCTACAGGCGTCGCCATAGACGCGAAAATTTGGATCGAGGTTTTTTGGGGGCAGGCTTGGGCTTTAAATGACAAAAGTAGGCTAAATCGGAGACCGCCAGTATGACATCGGGACCGCCCCGCCTGTGGGGGGGCTGAAGCCACAGTTCTGAGAAACCCGGCTAGTTTGTACGACCCGGATGCAGGACAAACGTCGCATTCTCGCAGCTGTGTTGCCGGGTTGTCGATGCCTTCAATATTGAAAATATTGAACCAGGACGGGCTTATAAAAACGTCGCTGAGCTACGCTGCTGTCTAGGCTTTCTTTCTTTCTTTCTTTCCTGCAACGTTCCTTCTTTGCAACTGACACTATCTTATACCGTCATCGAATATAAAATCGGAATTAAATCTATCGATTTCACTCACTTACCATCCTTTCTTCCCTTGCTTTCTCTTTCGAACCCTCTCATAAGGCCAATCATGATTGTTGATATGATTACCGATTCGGCTCCTTTGAAGGATGAGGCGGAGATCAAGGTCTATTCTAGCCCAAAGAAGAGATACTCTGACCACGCTCTCTTTGTTAGTTCTCAGCCACCTTTTCCTGTTTTCTTTCTCTATTTTTTTAAAAGATATGTCTAATCTAAAAGCAATAACACAGGTCGGCTATCGAGTCATCAAGGAGTCCAGATACGCTGACATTCCACGCCGCTGGCACTGGGCTTTGCTCGAGGCTGCCGTCGATGGAGCTGTCGACGTCTACTCTCCACAGTTCTTGGAAGGTGTCAAGGCTGCTGGTAGCTTGGCTGAAGCCGTTTGGGTACGTTCTTATTAGCTTTAGATTTAATTCCATTATCTCGAATAAAAAAATGCTGATGATTAAAATAGAAGAAATACTATAAAGAGACCGCCAATCTCCCAAGAGGAACGAAGCGCAAGGCTCCTTCCGATGTCGAGAACTCTCGTGCTGTACGTTGCTTATCGTTACCATCTTTTTTTATATCCTCTAAATGCTAATTCCAAACCGTCCTTCAAACGATAGATGGCTCCCCATTCAATTGTTGATTTGGCCGAGGCAAAGGCTTGCTTCAAGCTCGACTGGAACAGCCAGGACACCAATGTCACCGTTTTTGCAATCTACGAGGATCCAGAGGATGAGGAACCCCAAGTTGATATCGAAATGACCATGCCTAATAAAAACACGACCAAGAAATGCAAGATGATGTATCCCGAGGACAAGGAGAATATTCGTCCTATCAAGGTCGCCAAACCAACCAGCTTGCGTCTCAAGCTTCTCAAGGCCATGAAGCCAAAGGTTAAGGCTGTCTAATCTGGGTATCACTGTCTCAATTCTACGTTTGTTTCGGATCACTGCTGTTTTCTTTTGTTCACGGGTTCTCTCTTTCTTTCTTTTTTTTATCATGTGATGGGTTACAGTCACACTTTTTGATCACGAAAATTATAGGTTTACTTCAGATTGACCATAGCGAGGAGCATCAGAATTCCTCAATTTTATAACCTTACCTGCTACTTCCTTGGTTCCTTGTTTGTTTCGAGTATTGCGTCCTTTCTGGCATATATGTTGCATTTTAGCCCTGTAAATAGACCCACCCATATCTGGATGTATGAAAGATTGACGGACTGGAAGATGAGTAAATGCTTAAGAGAGGAGAAGATGATGTTTTTATCTGTTCACTTCACACTTTTAAAACCATCACCAGCCACCTTGGGTCTCCAAAATAATTCTCAATACGAGACCCCCAAAACAATTTTGAACATGCATGGACAGAATTTCAGATAAATGTGTCGAAGACCAAAAAAAGACTCCATATAAGTTACAGAATACAAAATACCGGAAGTAAGAACGCCAGAGCCCGTAGCAGATGCAAAGAAAGCGGCAAAAGCCACAAAACCACTTTCACCATAAAAATGACCGTCCAGGAGTTTCCCAATACCCATCCCAACTAAATCCTTCAATCTATACCGATGCATATCACTCGTGAGAGCTGCCAAGCCAATCTATTCCCTGACTGGAGTCTTCCCTTTTCCATCACCTCCCTCCTCTTCCTTCTTCTTCTCCACCTTGATGTTACTCCTACTCAGCAGTTCTCTCAACTGCTCCGTGATCTCCGGCCCATCGCCTTTATCCGTCGCCTTGCCCTTGTTAGGTGTCGACGAGCTCGTCGTCACGGAACTACTATCGCTTTTCTTGTGCGTCAACCTAACCATCGGCCTTGCGGTGCCCGGGCTAGGGAATCCGTGCCGCCGATCAGATGCCTCCACCGTTCTCTGGAATTTATAGAATAGTGCTTCCGCACGAATCAATGTCGAATTGAGCTCGATCGTCCCAGAGAGTTCGTTGATATACTTCAACACTTCGTCGAAATGTTCCAAGTCTAAACCACAAAAGGTAATTAGCATCCACTTCAATCCAAAAATGGCCGTTCGGGGAATGGGAACTTACGGTCCATGATAACCGCCCTATGTCTCTCCAAAATCGCCAGAGCAACAAACAGATGAAACTGCCCGGTCAGGTAGTTTGTCCACATACCCTCCCACAACCTCAGCACGTCATCCCACTCGAATTCTCGTTTGTACCACACGAGAATCATCCTGAAAAAGAAGAAAAAATTTGTGCTTTCCGCCTTCTCGAGGTGCTTCCACAATACTGGATCCATAAGCTGGACCAGTTGATCCAATGTGACAAGCTGTGCGCGCATACCGCTCTGGTCTCTCAAGAAATTCCGTTCCATCCGCTCCATAAAGCCGACGAAGGCCCAGAAGGCCACGGCGTCGTCTTGGAAGACTGCGTAGATGGGTGCGAGAAGATCAGACATTCCTTGTACGTATCCCAGAGTGGTGTTATACTCATTGTACGTAAGTAGCATATCTTTCATCTGCTCGAGATGGACGTTTGTTCCGATGGTCGAGTATTGCGAGTCCGGGTCGGGATGTGGTGTATCCTCTCCAGCAAAGATTGGGATATTTCGGTCCGTTCGATGAACGTCCTTCTCTATGGTAGTAGCCTCCGAATTAGCACATCCTATTTTATATTTCGATTTAGAGGATGCATACATACCTATCCGATTCTTCTGGTCTCTCCAATACTCCCCGGCTTCGCCCTCACCCTCTCTCCTTGATAGATCATCCCACCACTTCCCCTTCAATCTTACGTATTCATCTCTCCGACTATTCATCAACGCCACCCTCTCATCCTTTGTGCTATCCCATGGATACACCTCCAATAAAAATAACCATGCCTCCTTCCTCACGGCAGGTTCACAACCACCGTGGAATATCCTCTCTTTGACTTCGTCAGCGGTGATCTCCAGCCTTCCGCTGGACTTGTTCCACCACGAGTCCCACTCCTTGATATCCACCACCCTTCTCCGATCTCCGTCGCCTCTAATGTTCCCTGCCTCGATATCCAAAATCTCAAACTCTCCCACCGCACTGTCTTCCATCTCCATCATATCCTCCCGCTTCCACACGATTTTTGCCCGCTCCTTCTCGCTCTGTTCGGCGATGCCCATCGCCCAGCGAGCCAGGTACAACCTCGCAGAATCAAAGTCATCTTGCAGGCTGATCACATCCGGATTCTTCAAAAGTTTTCGCACTTGAGGTGGCAGACCCGGGTTATCCAAAAGATTACTCGCGGTTTGTCGGCTGAACTGGGTGACTTTGGCAAATTGCTCTAGCAATGTCCACCTGGCGGTTTTTATTGCCTTGGTGAAGGGATCCATAACGGCGGCGGCGACGTTATTGCCGCTCCCTTCGCCTTGATTGCCTTCTCTGCTCTTCGCAGCAGTGGAGTCGATGACAGGTCTCTGTCCGAACGAGAGTAGATCATCCTTCGAAGGGTCGACGAGATAAACCGTTTTCTCAATCTCGCTCCGTTCGACTTTGATATAGCGTTTCAGCCAGCGTAGAACCTCGTCACCACCCCAGAACAAATCGCCGCTTTCGCCAAAGGGATCAAAGTTGTTCCGAGTTCTGGCTTTGGACTGTGCAATCGTAGAGGCGCATTCGGAGTCGTGGAAGAACAGTGCGGGGAAGGAGTCGCCGCTCCGCGAATTGATTACGATGCTGCCCCACCACCAGCCTAGACTCGGGGGACGGACGAGTAGGGAGTATATTTGCGACACGGGAACTGAGAAAGAGTAGGAGCCGAGAGGTGAGGAGCCGGTGGAGATTGGAGGAGGTGGGACGAGGTAGGATTGTTTGGGTGGCGAGGCGGTATCGAGGAGGTCAACTTTGACGTAAGTGTCGTAGGCAGAACCGAGGGCAGACTCGGGAAGCCAGGCGAGGAGGAGGTTCGAAGGGGAAACGGTGGTTTCCGATGACGTAGTTGAGGAGGAGGGAGGTTTTTGTTGGATTAGGGCGATAAAGCCAGGGATGTTGTCTTTGGCGGACGGAGTGGGGTGAACGTAAACCTTGCTCTTAGTGTAGAGCAATTTGACGCCTCTGCCGGTAGACGTGTGAGTGATTGTGCTGTAATCCTCATCGTCTTCGGAGAGGTCGTAGAAGGAGGCCGTGGGCGAGGCCGGGGGAGTGTATTCGTCGGGCATCGTGGAGATGTTTTTCTATGATGACGTTGAAGGGTATCCTCGCGATGAGCTGCGGGCGGGGGACTTTGGCGGGGCAGCGACACAACGCCAGGTTAATTCTACGATGGCAGCTAGCGGACCAAAAAGCACCTTGGCCTTTTGAGCGAAAAAGTAATGATTATAGTATAATACAGAGAATAGAGCTGCTGAGTAAAAAAGAGAAGAATCAGAGAGTGTCGGATTCTGCGGATATATAACCCATCGGTGAAGTTTGGTGCGGTGGCTCAGAAGGCAGCTTGCGTAAGTCAGCTGCGACGGCAAAGTGGCACACCGCCCAAATGACGCACCCGCACCGATCACACTTTTCTCGTTCGGGCACTTGCCCAAAGACGGACGATTATATTCTACACAGTCTGCACGGCATGTTTGAGCTACAAATAAGTACTTTTAATATATATATTTGAAGTGCCGTCGAGATGGCCTGATGTTTGAAGATATGTCCGCTCTCACCGACCGGACGCTACCAGACTCGGCTGGCTCCTCGCGGCCGCTAAAACAGGAGACCCGATGCTGATGGCACCCGTCGGGTCGAGTCTTCGTTTGCAGGATAGTTAGCCCGTCCGTATCGGATACGATATCAATTGGATACGACAAACGGAACATGATGTATTGTTCTCACAACCCAGCCAACGCCGTTGAACTTTTTGTTTATAAGCATATTGTACAGTGTATTTATCGCTCGAAAGACAATTATGAGAGTATCGGACGGAGCATTCGATATTAAGCATAGATACGGGCGTTGTTGAACTCTTCCTCCACTTCGATTTCGATCGGTTGGTCTGCAGCGATAGGTTCTTGTTAGCATTGGCCGCAATGTAATTTCGGAATCGTCCTTATTTATCTCACGTTTCTTGGTTTTCCGCTTGACGTCCGCCACCGACCTCTTCCTCTTGAGATCCTTTACCGTCGGTTTGACAGGCTTGACGACCTTTGCAGGCGGTTTCTCCGAATCGTCGCTCTCGGATCCGCTCTCCTCGTCGTCTTCAGAGTCCTCGTCGTCAAGCTCGCCATCGTCTTCCTCTTCAAAGTCTGATGCACCGCTGACATCTTCTTCATCGTCTTCTTCGTCGTCCTCGCCTACTTCCTGGCCATTGCCGTCTTTCAGCCAGTCATTAAAGTCCTCCATATCTTCCACATCGCTCTCACCCTCGTCGCCACTGACGTACTCCACCAAGCCGTCCTCTAAGTCCGCACCGCCCTCTTCCTCCTCGAGTTCCTGCTCTTCTTCTCCGTCATAGTCATCATCTCTCTCAGCATCTCCACCTTTCTCCAGAGCCCTCAGTACCTTCTTCCACACTCCCTCCTCCACATTCAGCGGCTTATCGCCATATGCCCCACTCCTCAGCCTCTCCACTAACTCCTTCTCAATCTGTCTCTCCAATCTAGCTGCAGCTAGGGCTTTCCTTTCCCTTGTGGCTTCCCTCCTTTTGATCTTGGGCGCTCTGACCGGCACAAGCTTCTCGCCCAGCATCGATGCCTCTTCCCTGTCCACCCTTCTCGCCTTGATCGCCACCTGCACCAGTCTAGTAAGTCTCTGTTTGCACTTGTGCACCAAGAACTTTGGCCAGTAGATCAACCGGTCGTCGACCTGCTCCAGCGCCTTGACATAGTTCTCGCTCAACAGGATTCTCTCCCATGTTTTACTCGGCAGGTGAGCTCGTTCGATGGTCTTCATGTAGAGGTATATCCTGCCATTGGCGGGATCGGCGCGAACGGTGGCATATCGCGAGTTTGCGAGCGGGCAAGACTGGCGATTGCAGAGGCCTGTGACGTTGTATTCGTTGCGACAAAAGGTGGCGGTCTTGAGGGGAGTGGTGAGCTTGAAGGCGCAGAATTGGTGCGATATTATCTGCCAGACAATCTCGTCGGACGCCATCGCTCAGAATTATCGCAGACACGGCAGATAGAAGTATGCGACTTTGGCAGAGATCGGTGCTTGTCGCTGCAATGGGCGGTGTCGCTGGAGAGACTAGGAAGCCGAATTCGAATGGTGAAAATTGAAGCAGCCAAAAAAAAATATTTCGGTGTCCGCAAAGGGTAAGAGCGAGTGCCAAGGCCGTGTTGGTGTGGAGCCGCGTGCGATAGCCAAAAGGAACAAACGTGAAGCAACAGAAGAAGACAGCTTCTCAGCCAACCTCCTCCCCTCATCGTCCCAGTCCCCATCATCAGCATTATCACCACCACCCCCACCACCGTTCGCTCGTACACCGCTCCCTGCTATCAAACCATTCGATACTCCGCCCATAATGTCCTTCTTCACCAACTGGACCAAGGTCGCTAAAGAGAAGGTCAACACCCTCAACATCCCCACATTCGCCGACAAATCCGACGTTGACAGCCAGGAGAACGAGGATGACTCTGCCGTCTCCCGTGCCCTCCGCGAATACTACAAGGAAAAGGATGGCTTTGCTCCGGACTGGCTTGCTACCGTCCCTGTGAGACACCAGAGCACTCCGGCTATTCCGACAAACCAACGGCCGGTTGCCCCGCCGAGAATGCAAACAGGACCAGCTATGCTCGGTGACATTTTTGATAATGCCCCCAAGGCTGCCGTGTCCGCTCCACCGGTCCAGCAACAGCAGTATCAACCACCGCCTCAACAAGTGCAGCAGCAACCGCAGCAGGCAGCAGCAGCACCACCTCAGCAACAACCTGCTCGACGCCAGCCGATGGGTCTTCCCAGCGGCGGACCTAGGGCCGGCGTGAGACCCTTCATGGCATTGAAGAAAGAACGAGAGCAGACCCAGACCGCTCCTCCGCAGCAACAGCAATATCAGCAACCGCCACCCCAGCAGCAGCAAGCTCCAGCTCCCAACAGAATAGCCAGAGCTCCGCCACCGCCATCTGGATTCGGAGCTGCTCCCGGAGCAAGAAGGGGATTTGCAGCAGCAGCCGGTGAGGGATCTTCCGGCAATAGAGGTGGTGGTGGTGGAAACGAGAAGCCGTTTATGTCGGCGACGGCACCATGGAGCGGTGGTGGTGATGATTACAGCGGATACGGCGGTGCTCCCGGTTATTATGGCAAATAGGAATTTGAGACAATGGATATGCGTGGCCGTTATGGGGTTCTTGGTGATTGAAAATTCTTTCTTTGTATGTACATCCTTTCCTTTAAGGGAGACGATTGGAGATTCTGTGAGTGAGGTTCGTTCCTTGGTTTGATCTAGTTGTCGATTTCTGGATTTTAGATATTATTTTTCTTTCTATAGGTAAGTATGTAAAGCGAGTGCATTCACAGGCGTTTTCCCTTGTTATTTACATGCAGTTTCAATGAAACACCTATATTCTATACACGTAGTGAGAGAAGGAATAATTCTCTCAACATTGGAAATACTGGAATGTTCTGGGATCTACCTTTTGCTGATGCATGATAGTGTATCGTAGCATCCGTCCTTGAGTCTAATCTAATGGTTTGGTTGTAACGTCTTCAGCGACTGAATGCCAACCGTCTAAAGCCACAAGATGTAACGGGACGTTAATATTCTTAAGATAGTTTGAACACTTGATCCTCATATGGTCTCGTGATAAAACTACCCCTTGTCTGTTACTCATACGAATATAGCCCTAAAATAACGGAAGAAACCGAACATCACAAAGTACCTCATCATTCTATGATTACAAGCAAGATAAAAAGAGCTCTCTCTTGACTATGGATATGCAAGGCTTCGAACCTGCCCTGTTAGCGAACTAATATTACATATATATCACCCTATAAAACTTGATACTCGAGATCACGTCGTACAGATCGCTGGGCCTGTCGATCCGAGCTTGAGATGTATAATTTCCGCTACAAGTCCTGGCTTCATAGCAGAAACGCAGGAAAAAAGAACTCTTGAGGGATTTCCAAAAAAAAAAAAAAAACCTATGTTTTTTTCACTAGGCACCAGATTCCCAATCAGTGGTTGGGAAATCGGTAAGGGACAGAGGAAATGTAGTTTCTTCCGGTTTTTGATTCAAAGAAACCAAAGGTTGCCGTATGTAAGGGAGGGTTTTGGTTTACAAAACCAGGGTTACCAAAAGGAACCTGCGACACCTTCATGCGAATGGTCGCTGCATTTGGAAACCCTTTGCAAGCGCGACCAATTGCGAACTCACTTTCCCTCGGATCTCAAGAATGAGCCTTCTGCCACCGCATGGAAAGTGTCCACGTTAGCCGACAAGACCAGGGACGTAAACAAATACTAGGGTTTCCTTTTAGTTATCCACACGTCAGTCCTTGGGTATAAGACCAAAAGGAATTTTGGGGCTAATTAGAATATACATATATATAACTGTTCATTTTAGTCATACAATCATAAAAGTATGCCGATATTTAATTTCGGTTATTGGTTTTGGTGGCAAATGGGGCCTCTAACCACTTTTAAATATTTCACCCACTGTATCGCCAAAAGACAAATCAGATCTCAAAATGTCATGCTAGAAAGTATACCAGTATGGAACTCGTACAAAATATTATTACTTTTACTCGGTCTGTGCGAAATAAAGCCATAGATAACAGGGGAATTTGATAGTATAGTCCTAGTGTTGCTGCTAGCGAGGGGCTGATTGCAAGATGGTTCGCTGGTTTTATGAGGAAACTGGTGGTATCATACTGTGTGGTCTATATATAATCTGTATAATGCAAAACAAGGCATATGTATTAGACTATTATAACATTAGGTTACTGGAAGCGATAAAGAAAGGTATACAATGCCAGGTTTTAGGAAAATATAAAGCATTGCACTTGATACGAGATATTTGCCGACGGTAAATGAAGTTACTCGCTAACTTCGTATAGTTACCAGTTGAGTTTATTTGTTCGCATATGTCTGGCGCTTGAATGTCGATTCGTACTTTCTATAAGTGTATACTGCTAGTGAACTGGTCTTGAGAATATTCCCTACCCTGATGTTCTGCAACTCAACTGGATGATTGTTTAAGACCCTCAAGTTATAAAACTAACTCCTGTCTACAGGCTTAACCGGCGCGGTTAACGGTTATGGAAGTTAGCCTCGGAATGTTCGGTTTGGTTATGAGACAAAACAAAACAACAGCTTTCGGCTTGGTGTTGTTTTTGTTGTATTTTTAAGATGTTTTTCTTGCTGCGCCTCAATGATGAAGGGAAAAACTGTTTATCCAGTTGATTCTTGCTCTCCAGTAGCCTAACCGCGCCTCCCAACTGTGATATGTAGCAAAAAAATTTGACGCTCCTTTAAGGAGAATTCGCATTGGAAATGATCTCAAAGAGAAATTTGGGATCCCCTTTCGTATGAGGCGTCTTGTAGACTTGGCAGACATCCTCCTGCTTTCCCCCTTTGCAGCTCTCCAACAAAATTTCACATGCACATGTTCAAAGTTGCACTTTTATCCTTTCAAAGCTTCAGCAGCTTGGTGTCAAGGCAGCGAAATTGCATAACGAAGGCAAAAGCTCTGAGTAACCTCCTGAATAGGTGCTTCAAACCGGGACATTCGGTTGAATACGAGGCAAATCTGGCATTCTGTTATCTCCAAGCGCTTTCGAGATTCTGAAGGGCTTCGAGATGCCCCTGATACTCCCGCTTATCAGAGATTATCGACAAGCAGGTATATTTGTACGACTTTTGGAGGGACAAAGCGTCTTGTGTTGTGGAGATGTTGACCAGGCAGACACCCACATGGCGTCCCAACTTCATCACCGGCGGTCGGTGTCGATGCATCATGACCGTTTCATCGACCTGGCGAAACATCGTTCTTTGGCTTCTTGCACCTGGCGAGAGCAAAATATAGCTGCGACATCGACATCGGATGCATGCGTGTGCTTCTTCTCCACACTCCGCCCGCACGGGAGCGATCGAAACACGAGATAAGAATATCATCACGAAACATGCAGTACATGTACATTACTCGAGCTCGAGCTCCCCCAGCTACGCACATTCGGTACATGTGGAGATGAGCATCTCACGAGAGATCATGCAGCATCCTGCTGATAATAATGTACCCAATTTTGGGTGCGGGTTGGGTACGTCTATCTGAAACCTGCAGGTACGGCTCACTATGAGGCAAGGAGCAGCTGCTGGTACCTTGCATAAGCTGCCGACCCCAGCGAACCATCACATTTGGGCGTTTTTAATTTTTTTGGCTTCTGGGTCCAAGGCTTGTGGGCTCCACGGACTGAGGAGGTGGAGGGGTATTACGCATCCAGGCTCTGGTTTCTTGTCGATTATTTGGCAGGTTCTCAAACATGCGACCGCTCCCCGGCGGACATTCCAGGATTTCAAGACGAATTGATTCCTACTTTTCCACGGCCAGGCGCATCATGGCTCCATGAGACAGACGCAGCACTGCAGCACACTGCTTATTTTTGAACGCAGAGAAATCTCGGGCCGTCAGAATGGGGAAGGTCAGGGCACAGAAAGCGGTCATCCAAAATTCCTGAAGCAGACCCGAAACTGCCCTTCAGGGCGAGGGCACCGGTTTCAGGATGGCTTGCATGCACTGGCACCCATCATCATCTCCAGCACCCAACATTAGAACAGAGAAATATCCGCACCTTTCCCTGGATGGCAATCCCTCGCAGAGGTCAACTCGGTGTGGCCCACAGACGCCAACCTTCGGGCGATGGCACAGCAGACATGCCCACGGAGTGCTTAAGTCGATTAATGATTGGACGAGAAGCCACGAACGGCTGAAGGAACATCCAACCATTTCCTTTCCACCTCGGTCGCGGACCAGGATACGTTCACGTGGAACCCACCGAGACGACCGCTACTGGTTTCAAGCATAGAGCGGGAGCCAGTGAGTGGCCAGTTTTGCATTGAGACGATAGCTTGCTGAGTTGTCACCATTTGTTAGGCGAAAGCTCATCCTGAGCTTCTGGTTGGCTGGCGAGATTCCTTGACAGCCCTGGCATGGCAGGGAAGAGAACCATAACAAGTCTAGTCGAAGGCTTGTCTCCTGCAAAAGGACTGCTCTGGAGAGCAGACAATCTGGAAGGACCCCCGGCCCTGTTGCACCTCCAATTCGCCCAATTACAGGCCTTGATGCTCCCTTTCCTCTTCGTCCAGGTTTCTTTCTCTTCTCCGACAAGTGTGCTTTAGACTATTTTCTCTCTCCTCCGCATCATTGCGTCGATGAACCTTTTCTTCCCTTCTCCCTGTTTCCCCTTCCGTCTCGTCTTTTGATTTGCCCGTCCCCATTTTTTATTTTTTTGGCTTTGCGCGTGCTCTCGTTGGTTGCTTTTAATTCTTTCCCTGTGCCCGTTCGATTCTTGTTTGAGTTCCCCGAAGTCCTCAGCGAGCAGACGTGTAAAACACTGACAGCCAGTCATTCCTTACCACCAGTCCGTCACACATCACCATTATCTGCACCTTGATTTTTGTGCAGATACTATTTTATCACTCGTTATCCCCATCGTTACTTTTCTCTCTCTCTCTTCTTACTCTCTTTCTTCCCTTGGGCTTTTCTTGTTTTCTGGTGTAGTCTTGTAGTTTGGTTCGACATTTTGTAAATCATACGCGGCCTTCATCCACCGAAGCCGTCGTCGTCAACCATACGGACGTTTTGTATTTTCCTTTTACAATTTTTCTTCTCTTTTTATTTTTCCTTCGATATCTTCTCCTACATATTACAGGTTCTAGTAACAGTCGGTTTCGAGTCGACTTGAGCCTCATTAACAATTCAGCTTGCTCGACACTTCATCTTTCGATCTGGGTTCCCTTGACTAAGAGGGCATACTCAATATCGAAAAGACTTCCGATCAAACCCACCTGGATATCCGACAGCAGATATCCAACACCACCCCACCGATCCACACACACTCTACCAAATGTCGAGTTCACAATATCAAATGAACACCCAATCTCCTTTCACAATGTACCAATTGCCACCAACAGTATGGCAGCCGCGGCCTCGATCGCAGATCACCCCACCAGTCGAAGTCTTGTATCATTACATCCGACTATTCGCCTCTCAGAACAAACTGACACAAATATGGCACATCCTCCGATGGCTCCACTCCGCACACTCGGTCGCTGCTTCCAGGGATTCGTCGAGAAAGATTACGACAAACGTCAGGATGTTGCAGGAATGCGTTGAGAAGGGATGGCTCTTTGTTTGCAGCGGCCCAGCACCAAAATTCGAGGGTCTCCGCAGCATCATTGTCCCAGCACAGACCGCGACGCCCGAGTCTTTTCTTCCACCCGTCGACTTGTTGTACAACTACGTCGACGAATTGAACAAGATGGGTCTTACCAAAACATGCTGGCACCTTTTTGAATGGCTGCAAACTGCCTTCAATCAAGCGTGTAAGCGTGATATGAATCCTTACTCCACTGGACCGGTCGCCACCGCACTCAAGAATGCATTGGCTACTAGCAGCATCGTTGCCAGCCCCAGGGATGTTCCCTACATGCAGGATTACTGCCGCCAACGCCCTGCCATTGACTTCGCTTCTCAATACGTCACCTGGTTCGTCAGCGATCTCATGTGGGACAGAATACCGCCACGTTTCCAACTCGATATGCTTGAGATTGGACGATTCCCAGAGACACCTCGAAATCGATATGGCCACCGTCTGACACCACCGTGCCCCCATAGCAAGAAAACACTCCTTGCCGAGGGTGGTTGTGAGTGCGCAGACCGTGAAGACATCGTGTGGAGCGACCTTCCATCCTTCGAAGCTACTCTTATCGAAGAACACCTTCTCGAAGCCGCCAGCAATAGCGATGACGAGGCTTCGGTTACCGATGCCAGCACTGTTACCAGCGAGGAAGTCGATCCTCGTGACGTCGATGCCGATAGTGCCTATGGTTCTGACAATGAAAACTCCGCTACTACTGATGAATCTGCGAAATCCAACAAATCGACAACCGCCTCTGTATATAATCCATCATCCGTCTCCCTTGTCGTTACTGGGGATTCTAGAGTCACCCGCGGACCTCAGCAACTCACTATCGCTGAACGTCAAAAGATTCATCACGAAGTTCTCGAACAATGGATAATCAAGACCAATATTGCTGTCGGACAAAAGAGGATGAGATGTCCTCCCATTTACGACTGTCGCCGTCACAGCACTGCCTCCGAAGATGATGACACAAGGTCACCGTCCAAACGATTGAGGAAAGATTAGTCTCCTACGTATTATTCTATGATCCGAGACGACATTAACCTCGGTATCGACAAAAGTATCTGCCCTATTTCATGCTTGGGAGGCGTTTCTCGTTTTGTTTTGTTTCTTTAATCTTGCTTGCATTTTTCTTTTTCGGTTGTTTGCTGTTCGCTTTTATTTCTTCTCCTACGGCGTTCTGATTGTAATAGACCTGGCGGATATCCGTTGTTTCGTACATTCCTTTGGTGCTCTTTCTACTTCTTTTCGGGCTATCGTTCATCCTCTTTCTTCTTCTTCTGGTTCTGCTCGTTTTATACCACTCTAACGACCATTTGATATCCTTTTCTGTTCAAAGTCTCGCGCTCTTTACAATTCAGAACACTCCGGTTATTTTTGGGGTTTGGATTGAACGAATTTCTTTTGCTATCTTTTTCTATCCCAGTGGCATTTTTCAATCCCATTTACCTGCCATCTGCTGCTTTGTCTTCTTCTTTGGTTGCGACATTCTCGACATCATGATGACCTCCCTTACACCGATGTACCGTGCATATCTGGGTTACCAGAATGCATTGATGACCACCACCAGATAAACAATAACTAGCATCTTCTCTGAATTTCTTTCCAGAGATCCAAAAACAGAAATAAAATCCAAAAATAATCTTCACCTTAAATTTCATATCCGTAAATACCCAAATTAGATGTTAAAATAAAGTCGAACAGCTTCAGCGTCTGTGCGTTGAGGTTGATGTCAACGTGCAGCTTGTTTGTTATCGATAAAGCTCTTTCAAATCTTGCGATTTCGTTGGCTACCCTCAACCTCACCTCTTCACCAACCAACCATCGTCGACAAACCATTGGCCACACGAAAACCCCATATAGCGTATCCCTAGCCGGCACCCACTCGCGATCTGACGGAATGGACGAGAATCGATGGTGATTGAGTAATCATGAGACCCCAAACACGGTGTTTTTGCGGGCCTTCGCCCAGGATCACGCGGCCCTTTCCTCGAGGACCGCCTTCCATCCTTCTCACCCTCCACCGGAAAGCTCACACGTCTTCCGCGAGACCCAAACGGCCCCAGCAAGACGAATCCGTTTCTCAACTCGACACGAAATGGCTCGCGCGCTGGGAATCACAACCGCTAACCTTCCAATCACCGTCCGAATCGACCAAACCCTCTTATTATGTGCTGTCCATGTTTCCATACCCGTCTGGGTCGTTGCACATGGGTCACCTTCGAGTCTACACCATCTCAGATGTAGTGGCACGGTACAGGCATATGAAAGGCTTCAACGTTCTCCATCCAATGGGTTGGGATTCGTTCGGTCTGCCGGCCGAAAACGCAGCTATAGAGCGAGGGGTGGACCCTGCCGAATGGACTGACCGGAACATCGAGACAATGAAGATTCAGTTGAAGCGTATGGGAGCCCGGTTTGATTGGAGCAGAGTATGTCAGCACCAAAAATAATCCCCCCGTTCTTCCCCGGGGTCGTGTGGCACCCCCCCTTGGTTCAGTGTGTCTGAGGCGTTCAAGCGACGAGAGCCAATCAACCCGTTTTTGCACACTTTTCGTCCGATCTCGATTTATTTTCCTTCCAAGTGATTCTAATTTATCCGCATTTGGGAAAGTACTGATTTTCTGACGGGACAGAAATGGCCTAAATTTACTTGGTCTTCGGTCAAATAGGAGCTGCGCACGTCTTCACCGGAATTCTACGAAGGGACGCAAAAGTTGTTCCTCGCGCTGTTCAAAGAAGGGCTGGCGTATCGCGCGCCCGCGCTCGTCAACTGGGATCCTGTGGATCAGACCGTCCTTGCGAACGAACAGGTATCCCCTGAAGGCATCTCATGGAGATCAGGCGCCAAAGTCGAACAAAAATATTTACAACAGTGGTTTTTCAGAATCACAAAGTTTGCTTCTTACTTGAGGCATAATCTAGAGCTTTTAGAGGGGAAGTGGCCGAGCAGTGTAATTTCTCAACAGCACAACTGGATTGGTGAGAGCACTGGCCAACGGGTGACTTTTCCCATTCGAATAGCGCAGCCGGACGGCAGCTTGCAGGATGAGGTTGTCAAGATATACACCACTCGATTGGATACCCTTCTCGGAGTCCAATTTTTGGCGTTATCGGTTACTCATCCACTAGTTGAGACCCTGAGTCAAACAAACGCGGAATTGAAGGAATTTGTCGATAGCGTACCGACTCTACCAGTCGGAACCAAGGCTGGCTTTTGGCTTCCGAATATTACGGCTGCTAATCCAATGATTCGAGAAACCGCTGAAGACGGCACAGAGAGAGCTTCCAGGCGCTTCGATTTACCTGTATTCGTGGCTCCATACGTTCTAGGTGGACTGGGAACCAGCGCGGTCATGGGAGTTCCTGCTCATGACATTCGTGATTTTGACTTTTGGAAAGAGAATCGACCGGATGAACCAATCAGATTTGTTATCGCAAGGGACGATGTTATCGATACTTTGACCCCGCCGAAAACGTATTCTGGAAAGATCCCGCGAACCCCAACAGTCTCTCAAGGCGTCCTAAATGAAAATAACGGGAAATATGCAGGCCTTTCGTGCTATGAAGGTCATAGGACTTTTTTCGATACCTTGAAAGCGGAAAAGATGTGCTTGCCGACGAAGAGGTTCAAGATGAGGGATTGGTTGATATCCCGACAGAGGTATTGGGGTACTCCTATTCCTATCGTGCATTGTAGTTCCTGCGGTGCCGTGCCTGTTAAGGATGAAGATCTACCAATTATATTGCCAAAAGTAGCTTTGACTGGCAAAGGAGGAAGTCCGCTAAAGCAGGCTGAGGAATGGGTGAAGACTACGTGTCCAAGGTTCGTCCTATCTCTGCACCGTTAACTGCGAATGTATACAGACGTGCATACTAATGTGTTTCTTTCTCTTTCTTTGCCTTTCCAGCTGCGGGGGACCCGCAGAGCGCGATACAGATACGATGGATACATTTGTCGACTCCTCGTGGTATTTTATGAAATTTGGTCAGGATCCGGATCCGCAGTTCTCCGCGATGCCCGTTGATATCTACATCGGCGGGGTGGAACACGCTATCCTGCATCTGTTATACGCTAGATTCATCTCCAAGTTTTTTGCCAAACACGGCGGCGATCAGAGGTACCTCGAGCCGTTTACACGCTTAATTAGTCAGGGAATGGTCCACGGGAAAACCTACAAGGACGATCTAGGCCGGTTCCTAAAACCAGAGGAAATTGAGCAGTCAGAAAGTGGCAGGGCAGTTGTCAAAGAAACCGGATCGTTTTGCTCGGTATCGTATGAAAAGATGTCGAAGAGCAAATATAATGGTGTGGATCCGACGGAATGCTTGGAGAAGCACGGTTTGGACGCTACACGGGCCCATATTCTCTTTCAGGCACCTGTAGGGGACGTTCTTGATTGGGATGAAAGAAAAATCGTGGGAATGCAACGCTGGCTAGCAAAAGTGCGGAATGTTGTCCGGAACGCGGTAGTTGAGATGGAGTTTTACCGTACCACGGGCGAGTTCTCCCGGTTTCACCGATCACAGGATGCTGCACAGGCAACAGCAAATCTGGCGAGGGAGGTCAATATTGCAATCAAGGGAGTCTCGGCGTCCATGGAGGATGTGTACAGTCTGAATACTGCGGTCAGCGATCTGAACATTCTCACAAACTACATGCATGCAACAACAGCAGAGGAAGTCGGGCCCGAGGCGTACATAAAAGCTACCGAGACCTTGCTCAAGCTCATGTCGCCGATATGCCCTGCGGTATCCGCCGAGTGTTGGGAATGGATACATGGACCAAGAAGTTTACCGTTGGACGATCAACCGTGGCCGGAAGAGGAACAGTTCTCAAAACGGGAAACGAATTCTTCCGCAAATATCAACGTGCAGATCAATGGGAAATACAAATTCACAGTGCATGGCCAGCCATTAGACTGGGCGGATGGCCCGGACCCTGAGACCCGGGCTGTGGAGACGGTGTTCTCCACAGATGAAGGACATAGACTCCTACAAGGAAGGAGGATAACAAAAGTCATTGTGGTGAAGGGGAAAAACCTTGTAAATATATTGTCAAAGTAGATAAATAGTATTATTGTATATACAGTTCTAAGGGTGTTGATAGTAGTGTTAATAATCTCACAGTCTATGCTACAGGTATCTCTAGTGCAACTAGCAGATTTGCTTAGAGGACTACCATAGGGATCTTTTCCCTTCCGTCGTCGCTCCGTCTCCACCCATGCCTATTTCAATAATAGAATATAGCATATTTTGGCACGGTTTGTCGTTGGGGCTAGAAATAAGGAAATTGCTTTACTGTTATTGAAGCCAGCTCCAACTGCTTCCTTTCTGCCATGCTACGACATTTCGTTTTATACCCGCGAAATCCTTCCATGTGCTATTTGCCCAGCCTTCTCTCCCCAAAATGTCCTGAACGCGGAGCGATTGATCATCCCCTCCAGTTTCAAGAATCAGTGCTTTAGCCTGGAAATCTCTCGCGACCGTTGCTATCACCGGATAGAAGAGATCCTCTCGTAATACTTGATGTTTAGAGGTATCGGAAAAGTTTGACGGAGGCACTAAAGCCAACTCTGGCTCGAAGAGTCTCACGCTTCGGGCAGTCTCTTTCCAGTATCCCTCGAACGAAATATACGGCGGATTCGAAATGACAATGTCAACGCTTTGGTCATTTTGAAAATCGAAGAAAGAGGATACGTTCTCATAAAGCTCAGCCTGACTACTCAACAGGTTTCCTTTCAGAAACCTAACGCGTTTCCGGACGTCATCACTGAGTTTCCCCTTCCTGATGTTATATTCCAGCGACCTTTTCGCAAGATTTAATGCCTGCTTGGATACATCGACGCCAAGAATTCGATAACCTTTAGGCAAGTTGGACTTGTGAAGCAAGCTGGCCGCGAGAAGTGCTATTGATCCTGGCCCGGTACACAGATCCAGTACTCGTAACTCTCTTCCCACATTTAAACTTCTTCGAATAGAGAGACTATTTTGCAAATTCTCGAACAATTTATAAACCGTTTCCTCTGTCTCCGGACGAGGTATCAGCGCACCCCTACCGCACAAGATATCCACATCTCCGAACGGCTGGGTCTTGAGAAGGTACTGGAGAGGCACACCGAGGGATCGTCGACGGCATAAATGCTTTAGATATCGATATTGCCGAGAAGGTGAGTGCTCTATCGACGGGATTTGGAGAACATGTTCACGTAGCCAACGATACTCGGATGTTGCGAGATCGATGGAACGGGTTTGACGGAGAAGAAGGGGGATGAGCGGGTGGCGGGAGTATTCGCGTACCAAACCAGGGGAGAGACGGGGCATCAAGATGGCGGTAAGTGGGAGAATGAGAGGCAGACTGCAGGACTTTGTTGCAGATTTGGAAATTTTGCCCGCGAAAAGCTTAAGCTGTTGGCAGAGTGGAGTTTTGTCTGTCTGCCAAGACTGTGTTATTTTGAGAAGCATGTAATCTTAGCTCTAATTACAAGAAAACGCGGCTATTGGCAACTCCCTTGCCGAGTCTCCGCTGCGCTGAGACACTGGAATTGTTGATGCTTCTCACAGATGCTTACAGTTCCACAATTGCTGTAAATTACAAATAGACGTAAAGATAGCAATAGCCTCCTATTAGAGCGAGCTTGAGGTGATATCACTTGTCAAATATTGCATATATCCTTAATTTCAGTACTTTTAGAATATATTAACAGGCATTTATTAATTTATTATGGTAACATGGAGAAGAAGAAGGGTAAGACGGTGATTGTGATTAATTTGAGCTCTTGAAGATTCTAATAGTTAGGTTGGTCGGTGTTTCTTTTCATCCTTAGGATTGAGTAGCACTCGTGATTTTAGAATAGTCCAGTCATTCCAAACTAGCAGATCAGAACCCATGATATTTGGCTTACAGAAGTAATTTATAGCCGCTGTGCCTGTAAGTTGGCTTAAATAGCTTAGATAATCAATTTACTTAGTATCTTATTGCGCAATATCAAATTGCTAGCTCGAACTAATTATTTCACAGGTAATAATATGCAGATTTCGGTAGCAAACGAGGAATCTTCTTTTCGGCTTCTGCTAGCAGTTTCCGCATGCTGTTCTGGACCAAGGGTACGGTGACCTCCCGCGGCGTATTCCCACTATTAGTTTTCGCACAAGGATTTGCACCTTTCTCAAGGAGCAATTCTGCGACGCTACGACTGTTCCAGCGCGCGGCAATGTGAAGCGGTGTCCAACCGTCGGTATCCTTGCTCGATATGCAGCTGGTATCATGATCTAGGATCAGTTTCGCAACAGCTAGCTTGTCGTATCTCGCTGCGTAGTGGATCGCGAGATTATCTTCGTATGAGGATTTGGCTTTCACATTGCATCCCAATTTGATGAGGGCTGCAACGACATCCGAGTGTCCATTCCTCGCGGCCAAATGCAATGGATTGCGACCCCCACCGATATCTTCAATATCAGCCCCTCTTTTCACCAGGACATTGATTTGTTCCTTGCAGTTGTTAGCCGCGGCTTTGTGTAATGGCAGTTCTTTGTCGCTATCTCGGATTTTATGATTAGCACCGTCGGCAAGAAGACCCATCAGTATCACCGCTGAATCGTGGGTACTGTTCTGTGCTGCATAGTGGAGCAATGTCGATCCTTCATTGTCTTTGAGGTCCAATTTTGGGCCGTGATGCAGCAGAGTTACCGCGATTCCAAGGTGGGTCTCCTTGACTGCCCAGAATATCGGCGTTTTACCTTTATTATCGACAACGTTGACGTCCGCAGAAGCAATGACTACGAGGTAGTTTACTATGTCTTCATAACCTTCGGAACTTGCCCAATGCAACGCTGTCATTCCATATTTGCCCGTGGCGTTGACATCAATACCTTGTTCGACAATGGCTCTAACAACTGATAGGAGCCCCTTTGAAGCTGCTATGTGCAAAGAGTTATTTCCAGACTTCGGGGAGGTATAATCCCCTGGTGCTCCATAGCTTATTAATGCGAGCGCATCTTCAACCTCCCCGCTTAAGCACACCTCTAGCAGGGTTTGTCCACGTTCAGCCCATTCTTCCGGAGAGAGTTTGCTCTTTTTCGGCGCCGGCCCCTTTGGCTCAAGTTTAACGGTCGATTCAACCAGCAATCGCTCAAAATTTCCGATCATCTGAGCATCCAGGCCTCCATTATTCGAAATTGAAGGACGCGGGAGTGCCTGGCCAGGCGGTGAATGTGGCGGCTTGTTTCCCTCAACAATGTCGAGAAATTCTTTGATAGCATTTTGATGGAAGTCCGCCGCACATTCGACAAATTCGTCAATATTTGGGCGGCCGCTCGGGTTTTCTGCAAGGCATTGATCCACGAGTTTCGATAAGGGCTGTGGGTACTTTGCGCTACTTATCGATACATAGCTAGATCGATTTGTAGGTTCGGAAAACGGCAGACGACCTTCGCAAAGAAAATAGATGAGGCACCCTAGAGCGTAAACATCTGATTTTCCTGAAAAACGACCAGATTCACCAATGGTCTCCTATATAATCAAAAATTACCTCGTGAACTAGGTATCCAATTTGCGGGGGTGGGGTACATACCGGTGCAATAAATCCCGGTGTACCCATCATGGCAAAGCTGGCAAGTGAATGATGTACATTCGAACGGAGGTGTGACGAGAATTTGCTTAGACCAAAGTCTGTGATGTGGCACCAAGCCGACTCTTTCAACGCTGTGTCAATAAATTCCTTTGCTTCAGTGCGTTCAGAGCTGTCTAATTGGCCAGCTTGATTTGTTACTTTCCATAAAAGATCATTGCACTCGAACGGTGTACTGAGAAGGACGTTTGCGGGTTTTAAATCTCGGTGGATGATGTTTAATTTGTGGCATGTCTGTATACCCTTGGATATTTGCAGGGCGCACGCTGTTGCGATTATTGGATGGATGGACGCTCCTTGGAATCTAGCGGTGTCAATGACGCCCTGAAGATCGCCTCCTTCGTAGAGTGTCATGTAGATTCTAACAGTCATGGTCGAACTAGCCCAAGAGCAATCATGATATTCTGCGATGTGCTTTTCTTTTCCTACGGCAGTCCAAGTTGCTAGTTCTCTAGGCACTAAACTGCTCAGAAGGTCGCTATCAAGCGAGCAGTCGATCGCTTTGCAAGCGAAAAGCTATTGATACGACGAGTTAGCGTCATATTTATATTTTCAGGTTTGGAAAAAGAGGACGGAAACCTTTCCATCTTTTACGCGCTTCACTTTGGAAACGATCCCAAAGGCGCCTCTTCCTAAAATGCTAACAAATTTATAGTCCGGGTCGTTGCTCTGACCATCGTTGAGTTTTCGAAGTGACATGGTGCTTGAAACTGCGGGGAAATTTAAGTACTTTTATGGACTTTATACTATCGATATCGATCTGTCGAGAAAGAAGCTCCAAGAGAATTATCAAGACTTTGAAACGAAAATCAAAAGGCCCCACGAGGCGAATACATATTCTCAGCCGCAGTTATGTCGAATTATTCCAGCCTTTTAGCTTTTTGGGCTCATGTGGCAAATATACCAGCATTCGCGATCGCTTACTGCTTGGTTGTTTTGCTGGCCTGACTTTTGTATGGGGACCCGGCAAAAATTGCCTGCGGTAGGCAATGTGGAACCGGCCCGCTAACAGATCTTCATCTTGACTCGTAGTTCGTCAGTCCTTGCAGAAGCAACACACAAGTTGGAGATTGGCGGGGAGTGTGTTGAGGCGAGGTCGGGCAATACGACAATCCTCATTGATTACAAACGTATATAGGTGGCGGACGATATAGAGAGAGTATTTCCATTCATAATAAAAGCATTCATGTCGTGCAGTACAATAGCTCGATTAGGGATAGCTAGAAAGGGTCTCTAAATCACCAAGAAGGTAATCATACGATATCATGGGCCGGTCCGCTACATCATTGAACCTATCGAACACTCTCCAGCTCAACACCATCGTTTCTTCTCTCGTTATTGTCTGCATTCTTCGCAATTTTTACGTAAACAAGAGGGCGCAGGCCCATCTTAGCTTATACGATCCCGCTCTAGAGCGAATGGAGAAGTTTTTGACACGGGTCCGGAGCAAGTCTTTGAAAAAGAAGGCTTCTCAAACTAGTCTTCTGAAAGACGACAAGCAGCCAGACAAAACTGAAGACTCAAAGATCCCAGAGAATGTTGAAGAGACGCTGAAAGAACCAGTGTCTGGAGAAAAAGGATCCATACCTCATCACACCTCTATCGATCAGTTTTCGATCTCCCAGACACCTCCTGCGGCATATGGTTCGGTAACCTCTCTTGCTGGAGCGTCATCTCCCAATGCACTGGAACTTGCACAGAAGAGTGCGAGTCGGAGATCTTCTGTCTCCAAAGCGGGAAAGAAACTTAGCACCCAGCATGTCGATTTCGAGTCACCCGATCTAGAAGCTGCGAAATCTACACCTGTTGCAACCTCTCCATCTCTTTCAACCATTACACGAACGTCGTCTACGAGAAAATCCAAACGTCATAAAGTAGCTAGTCTCATGCCCTCTCTTGCTTCTCTGCTCTCAAAAAACCCAGCATCAAACTCGCAGCGAACTATACGGAGATTACATTCGACTTCTTCCGTTCGGCGTTCGGCAGCCTACAAAGCCGTGGACGATAATTTCCCTACGACTAAACCAGCATATGTAGCCATCGGATCCAGCTCTCTGATGATACAGGTCGTGGAGAGGATTTCGCAGTTGACTCCGAATAGTCTCGCAGATGTGACCTTTGTCTCCACTAGCACAGCATCCGAGCATATTATGGCCTCTTACAATTTACATCCCATTACTTCGCTCAACCTGCTACCCCCCGACACAAGCATCAACGTATACTTTGATACCGCAGATGAAGTCGATGATGGGCTCAACTGCATCAGGGGAGGGACAGGAAACCTGCATCTTGAAAGAATGGTAGCATTGAGATCTGAGTGTTTTGTTTGTATTGTAGATTATCATAAACGAGTTCCTACTCTGTTCACCACGGGTAAAAGTATGGCGGTTGAAATCACACAGGAGTCTTATTTCCATGTTCTCAAGGAGCTGAGAGCGAACAATGCGACAGCTATGCCGAGGAGAGGGGAGCCAGTGATGATGGGACTTTGCACTACACAAAGGGGAACATATCTTATCGACGCTACTTGGCATACCTTAGAAAACTCAACTGGCGACGTAAAGAGCTTGGCTGAGACAATTAGGAAAATATACGGGGTAGTGGACCACGGTCTTTTTTATGGTGTCGGTGGAGATTGGAATGGACGGCCGAATAAGGTGTATGTTGGCTTGGAGGATGGAGCAGTTGACACTTTGGGGGGTTAGACATTGCGACTACGAGATCGAGTTGTCTCAAAACAGTTGACAGGTTGATAGAATAGGATATCTAGGTACAGCTTGAGCCATGGTATTGTAATGCATTCTCTTATATTATTCGGACTTTCATCCAGCGATGGCACGGGTCTCTCTCTATTTTTTTTAATGTTGGATAATGGCTCGACGGTTAAATCTGAGAAATATCTTAGGGGAAAACCTAATCCTTCTTTCCAAACGAAAATGTGTTTCAGCAGTGTCTCAGAGACTACTGTATGTATGTTAAATCTATATGCCTGAAAGAGTTTAGTTAGGATTAGATACCTTTTTGCGCTGCAGAGAAATAAACGATGCGGGTGAGTATTTAAATTTACTTCTCAATCGGAGGGTGGTGTACACCCTGTACATAAGGTGAAAGTAGACCCGGATGCTTTGCAGCAAACTCCTTCATATCCGTAATTTTCCAATTTAGAGTGTCATCCTGGAGATCTAGCTCGTATAGCCTAGCGATTGCGGATTCCCGCATCAATCTCCGGCCGTCCGAAAAGACTCCGCCTACTCTGCTAGGATGCCCTATTACTACTGCCTTCAAACTTCTAGGTATAGCTCTATCGCAGGCCTTGGTTGGTAGAACAGGTGGGCCGCTCTTTCTTTGCCATTCGTTACCCGAGTAATCTGCCTCCGGAATCCACCAATATCGAGGTTCGGAATCTTCTCTATTTGATTTGGTGTTTAGGTTGTAGATCCACAAAAATTTTAGTTTAGAGAATCCGCCATCTTCGAACGGGTCGTTCTTTTCGCGCAGTCAAAAAAAAAAACCAAGTTTATCTGTTAGATTTTAATACTTCCAAAATGATTAAAATTTAAAAAGGATTGTGGGGCATCGTACAGATACTGAGAGCGGAGCGCAGAGTTCTTCGAGTTTGCTCAAAGAACTCCCGAGTTCGCTCATTAGCACTAGAGGCAGAGGCACTGTGCCCACTTTTTCAGTAGCAGCCTTCCATAGAGACAGTCGTTTTAATGTTTTTTTGTGGTTGATAATTGGATCAGCGTATGTATGCGCACTTTCCCTGTCAGAATCAAGAATATCAAGATCCACCAGACCTTGAAACGCCAGAAGAAATCTTGTCAGAATCATCTTGCGGCAACAATGGACATGCAGCCTTGTTAGCCGTATAGGGACGCTTAGGTTCAAGTTTGAAAGGAGGCCCATCGCCAGCCAACTGTTTTGCGTGTACAAAGACTCCAAGTTTGGCATATGCGATATGCTATCCAGACCCATGGTTCCAAAAAAGTTTTCGGTGAAATCTGAGTGATCAAAAGCGAGCGATTTCAAAGCAGGGTATATAGTTCCTCTAGACTTTAAAGACATGATATAGCTGGAAGCTGCAAACTCGCGAGATAAAGGATAGTAGTCGTATCTATTATCGAAATTTGTATAGGAGAAAGTTTCAAGATTCGGGAAATGGTATTTCAGTTGAGAGTGGACCGAGTTAATACCGGGGGAATCAAAGCAGCCATGAAGGTACAAGTGACGTAGATTTTGGAAGGCGAGGAGATCGAGCTGAAATGGTCGTGCATCAGGTTCATCGGGCCGTATCGGGAAAAAGCTCCTTGGGTGGATCGATATAGATTTGATACTGCGCTGGTGTTTGGCTAAACGCTCTTGTATCCATACTCTACACGTATAGCTTATGTGCCATCTATTTTAAAGTCGTTAGTTCATTTTCTAGAGGTTCACAGACCGGGGCAGAAGAGTCACCATACACGAATGATTCCAGCTGATTATTGGGAATCCTCAACAGGATTTCGAAAACGCATTGGTTCAAACGAAGTTGCTCAGCAGGCTTAAGAATAGCGACGGGCTGTTCTGATTCGTCAAGACCAAAATGTCGAACAAAACGAGCTTTTGCGCCAAGGGTGGCATCGAGTCGTCGAAGAATGCGTTCCAAATCATACTCTTTGGAGCTTTCTACGGGCTGGTGGTTCAAAAGGACGATTGTTTCGTAGAGAATCGGGGTGACGATATTGTTCAGCCGTTTGCATACAAGGGCGAGGGAGGCGCATACTCCAGATAAACCTTTGAGCTATGTATATTTAGAGGAACCTGTATCAGCGCACTGCTAGGGACCACTTGAGGACAATTACCGTGTTGTCCCTGTTGGATATTGGCATACATAACCGATAATCTCGAGAAGGATCTCGTCAGGTTGGCCGACCAGATATGTCACGCGTGGAAGTTCTGGAGATGTTTTCTTTGATACTGACTTCTTGGACCTCAGGCTTAATTTAGAAAATAATCGATCCATCCTTGCGGAATATCGCCTCAGGAGTCAAGTATAGTGACAGAGCAACGCGTCGTGTTAGATGGCAGTACATTCGAGGCTTTGACTGCGTCCCTTGTGAACAACGTTCTTGGCAATTTTAGTCTAAAGTTCGGTTTTTGTAATGCGAGGAAAGAAGTTATCCATTCAAACTAAGAATAATCTGAACTGATGACACCTGAGCACAAAATTCACATACCACTCTGCGCTAGACCAGACGCGCGGAGGTAGGGTTATAAGGTCGTCTAATGCTGCAATTTTTATTGCGATTATGAAACTCGATGGCTAGCTATATGCTTTGTGCATCTATACCTAAAGCCTTGACTCATTCGATACCAAAATGCATAAACGTTACATAAAGTAGGTTACAGCTTGCTCTTTGGGTTCGTAATCTTGACAATCGCTCTCCCGTTACTCAAGCAAACTTTCCCGCCTTTCACTTTTGTTATAAATCTCACCTCATCCCACCCTTCGCCGTATCCTTCAGCTTTCCCCACTTTCCAAATTTCGGTCTCCAAAACATCTCCAGGTTTCACAGGGCTGACAAACCTGGCCTGGAACTCTTTCAAATTGGCGGGATCGCTACCACCGATGGTTTGTAGGATGCCATGCGCGGTGGTGTTCCACGAGAAAAGACCGTGCATAATGGCACCGCCAAAACCCATCTTCTGACCGGGTTCCGGAGTAGCATGCAGAGGATTGTAGTCTCCATTGAGACGGTACAGGAGGGCAGACTCTGCGTTCGTCGGGTGGACGTACGTCACATCAGCGGAACGACCTTCTGGAGGTGGATAGTCTACAATCTTAGGACCTGGAGGTGATATATATATATCAGTTTATCAGGAACAATTCCCAACCCGTTTTTGGATTGTGAGGAACGTACCCTTCGGCCCGCCCCATCCTCCCTGTCCGATGAAGAACGCGCTGCCAACCGCCCTCGTGAAAATCACTTCTTTGCTCCCAATCTTCTCAACGAGCACCTGCTCCGTCTCCACAACGGTGCCCGGTTTCCCCTTGTCGTAAACTCCGATGACTTTGCTCTTGATAAAAAATTGCCGTCCGACACTTTCGGTCGGCAATTTTCTCCGGAATTCTATCTTCCTCCCGCCATCAACAATGCGCTTCGAATCGAATTTCGGGACGCCAGGGATGGGGACCGCGTTGGAGCGAGCGTAAAAGTCAATGACATCGTTGTCAGTATGTTTGAACGGAAGGATTACAGGGTAGGTTGGGAAGGCGGAGAAATTAGGGTGGAGTTCCTAATCCAGACATCTTTTTTTCAGTAAAATACATCTTCCAAAGTCGGGGACATCTTATTCGTTTGGCCAGGTTAGGTTGGTATACGCACGTAAAGAAAGTGGAGCTCGTCGGTTTTGCATCCAATGCTATTTGCGAAAAGCAAGAGGTCTCGTTTGAGCCAGCTGACTTCTACTTCTGGGGCTTCGAAGCCTGCACCTGGTTCACTCATTCTGCTATACTACTGATACTCAATCGATATCTCATAAAGCAACTAGTTTGCGACGCGATTTTGTGAGAAGCGAGAGCGAATGGGGAGGGAAATAATATTTGAAATCCGCGAGGGGACATACTCCTGGGAATATCCGGAGGCTATATACATCTACGTCCCGGCAATTGTATTCCAGTGACCCCAGCTTGCGTGCTTCGCATCTGGGGTTACGGTGGCAGCTACCGAGAGCCGCGGGTGATTATAACCAGGTTGAACGTTATTTCTGCATGCCGCGGCTGGCCCGCCCCACCCGGCTGCGCCGTTAACTCCGACAGCGCGAAACATCACTTGGTCTTTCTGATTCTTAGCCCTTCGCGATATATATTCCCAAAACTCATCTTTGTTCAAGCATGTGAACACCTCGGATATGGTCAACCAATCGAGAAATGGAAGAATAGCGTCGAAACCGCTTGGAATTCGGCTGCTTCCAAGCAAACACTGGCCCTAACACTTTCGAGGTCTTGACGCCAACCTCCCAGGCAACGGTTGTGTCGTCAATTCACACATAAGCTAATCTACACTGTAAGAGAAATCATTGAAACGAGATCGGAAAAGAGGCGGCGGGTACTTCCACAATATTTTTGGAAGCTGGTTCCTAAATGCCTTTGAGTCCTCTTTTCGATGCTAGGTGTTAAAACTAGGTGTCAAAACTACTTGGGTTTTTGGTTGTTTTGTCGAAATACTGAAGTGGCATTAATTAATCGTTGCTGAAAATGAACATCTAATTCTCATTTAAAGGGAAACGACATATATTCTGTACCCAAAATGGCTGTTACTGAAGCTTGTTCTTTAGTTCCCTAGGACCTGCTTGCTGGATTACAAGTTGAAGGTATGCTGGGTACAGGCCTTTGTGTGTTGGACGTCCGGCTCGCTTCCAAACTACCGGGAACACCTTGGGTTCGTGAAGTATTGCGCATATGGACTGTTGGATGGACCTGCATCATGTTGTTGGTTCGATTAGGAAGGATTCAAGTCCAGTAACTCGGGGATTTGATTCCCGATATCGCATCGCTTCCCAACATAGAATCGAATCAAAACCTAAGATAAAAGGACCAGTAGGAAAACACCCATGTCGCGACTCCAGCAGCTGCCCAGCGAGCTAATCGCTCACATATTATCCTACGTAAGCAGCTACAGCTTCAAATTTTTATATAAAAAAAAAACCTTGCCGACCCCGCCGTTTAGGCTAACCAGGGTGGCATTAGATTGAAACTGCACCGGACCTGGCCAGCATCTGCCTCAGCTGCAAGCGCCTCAACATCTCTGCAATTCCGCTCTATTACAAAAGACTCATAGTCGGTGTTTATAGCCGCCCTCCGGAACTATGGGAATCCGAAGCTTCATTCGCGCGTTTACGAGCCCCGTGGTTCCGCCATGTGCGGCAGATCGAGGTCGTGTACGATTGCTTGGAGTTTCATCTCAGACCCTGGGTTTTGGATGTATCGAGTTCGTCTTATCCTAGTGGTGCTGAGCGAGATGAGAGCCGTGCCAGAGAGCTCAGGGATCTCGGTCGAATACGATTCAACAGACAACTGGTAGAAAACTTGATCGCGAAGCTGCCAAAGGGACAGCTGAGGAAGTTTGCGTACGTATCATCTTTGGCGATTCTCTGATTGGCGAAAAATTACAGGCAACGCTGACGTCCAACAAAAATGCAGGTTTGAGAAAAGGCCCTTCAGGGATACCGGCGCGGTGGATATCACAATCACAACAATGCGTGCTCTTTATCAGCATCAGAATGCAATCACGGAGCTGACTGTCGTCCTCAACGACCTTCTCGCTATCGATTGCAAATTATTCAACTTTCCTCAACTCAAAATTTTAACTTACACAGCTTCAGAGACCAGCGGAGGGAGTGAGCATCATTGCGTATTCTCTCTTCTGCACAGTTGCCAAAACACTCTCGAGGAGGTTCGTTGCTACACTGAAAGCTGTATATACCCCTTCTCCCGTGCCGAGCGGCCGTTCGTGTTCCAAAATGCGTACGACACCTGGCAGGCGTGTCCCGAGTGCTGTCGATCGAATAGGGCGGAAGGCAAGAGGCTTGAACTGAAAAGGCTGAAGCTGTGGTACTCCAACCAGATAAACCAAGGCCTCTTCCCCTTACTCCGTTCTTACGGAGCAGTAAAGGAATCTCCGGTGAGGGATTTTGCCGCGAGGTGGAACGGAGGTTCGTTAGCGATGTTCAGTCGCTTCTCGACGTTGAACATCAACGCCTTGTTCGCAGACAAGCAAGAGTCTCCCAACGAGGGCTCGGGACTGTTAGGTTACCTGCGAACTTTCAGCGGCCTGACCGATATCGCAGTGAGGAGCTATGATGGCATGTTACTCGGGCTAGGGTGGTTGGAGGGGCTGAAGAATCATGCGGATTCGCTGCAACAGCTAGACATGCGGATCCACGGTATGCGATTTCCACTTCAGTCGCTCGAGCACTTGGGGCAAATGTGTAGAAACTTGGAGGCCATAACTGCAGATATGAAAGTTGGGTTGGTAGGTCTGAGTTCCCGTGTGCTTCTGGGATCCTGGTCGCTGATAGTTTATTCCTTCATTAGCCCAGCTGCTTGTTTGACAAGACGGTCTTTCCGAGTCTTAAATACTTCCAAGATGCCAGCGAAATCGGATACCTGGAATGGAAAAATATGTCTGCGGTCATTGAAGGTTTTGAAAATCTAACGTACAATAACCTTTGGAAGGGGCACAAAACCGGTACATTGTCAGACACCCTTCAGATTGTATGCTTCGCAGTCCGAGCCGGCTTTCGGGACGGGGTCCCCCGGCAAGGCCACGCGGTTTTGATTCAGCGGGGGATAAGTCAAGAGCCTGGCGAGCAACGGATGAGAATTTACAGTACTCTAGATTATCAATCAATGGGCATCAGCATTAGAAAGATACGATCGATAGAGTATGCAAATCTGATGGAGCGGTGGAAAATTGGCAGACACCCTGCACCGGACTTGTACATTACTTAGTCAGCGAACGAATAGACATTGGCTTGGCTTGGCGGGCGACGGTCTTGGCACCGTGTCGGGAGCCGGTGGGCTGCAGGTCAAACCAGAGCGGCGGGACGGCCCCTGGATTGCCTCGAACCAAGCGAGGGACCGACGCGACCAATTGCATCCCAACGAACTGCGTGTCCACTACTTTATAACCACCAGCACACCTCCCCTCGTGTGCTCAATTGCCGTAGCTGTATCATTCCTCGACCTCACCCTAGCGTCCTCTGACACTCGAGGACTCAAGAATTCGTTGCGCCAGCCACGGTAATCCCACAACTCTATCAGCAAGATGGCGATGACACCGATAGAAGAAGATGAACTGGAGGACAAGGTCCCGTTGATGACAGGGCACCCTGCGTCCATTAGAAGCGACCTTAAGGAAGCCGCTTTTGAAAACCATCCGGATCCTTGGGGGAAGGGTTACAAGGAACTGTATTGCATCTGCGTCCTGCTCTACCTGAGTATGTTTTCCTGAACAATAACCTCTGTATTAAAAGCCTTAGAATCTTAGGTCTAGCGCTGACATGATACACTTGATATACAGACTCTACAATGGCCGGTTTCGACGGTAGTCTGCTCGGGAACATAAACGCTCTGCCGGAATTTCACAAGTACTTTGGGTTGGATAAGCCGGGAATGAAGACCGGGTTAATGTTCTCTTCGGTTCAGGTACGGCATTGGTACCCCAAAAAGTAGTAACCGGTCATAGAGTACTGACGAGACAATCTTACGAACAGATGGGTGGCATGGTTGGAGCTCTCTTCCTCTGGCTCGCCGACTGGAGAGGACGGATATTCTGTATCAAAACCGGCAGCATCGGTGTTATCTTATCTGTCTTTTGGCAGGCCAATGCCCCAGATGGTACACACTCCCATACCTAGTCTATATACAGTTGACAGCAATACTAAATGACAAACTTACAGTGGAATCCTTCATCATCGGCCGATTCGCCCTGGGTTTCTTCTCTACGATCGCTTGCAAAGGATCAACCATGTTCCTCATCGAGATCTCTCCTCCAAAATACCGCGGTACAGTCGCTGGAATGTACAATACTCTCTACTACTTTGGCTCCCTGCTCGCCACCACATCCGTCGTTATTTCCCAAAGAGATCATCCCGGTACCGATCTAGCCTGGAGACTTCCCATCTGGTACCAGGTCATCTGTCCTATTCTCGTCACTCTCGGTATAATATTTGTTCCCGAATCACCGCGCTGGTTGATCGCGAACAATAGAGTTGACGAGGCGAGGGATATCATCATTCGCTTTCACGCCAACGGAGATGAATCCCATCCGATCGTCGACCTAGAGGTGTCGGAGATGGTGGAAGATCTCAAGGCGTCCGGTGGATTGATGACTGCTTCCAGCTACTTCGACATGACAGGGCTGTTTAGAACAAAAGGCAGGAGATATCGTGTCTTCGTACTCGTTTGCATGAGTTGGTTTGGCCAGTTCTCTGGGAATAATGTTGTTATCCCCATTCCAAGTAGTCAAGCGCGTCCAATAAACTGACACTCATGCTTCCAGATAATGTCGTACTACCTTCCTCAAATGGTCACGGATGTCGGCATCACCTCCACGGACACCAAGCTAATCCTCAACGGTATCTACGCTATCGTCGGTTGGATCGCCGCAGCTAGTGGTGCCCGTCTCCACGACGTCTTTGGCCGCCGCAAAATGCTGTTCGGGTGCACATGCGGTCTCGTCGTCTGCCTCACAATCATCACCGCCGCAGCCGGTGCCTACGCACATACACATAGCGTCGTCATGTCGGGAACGTTGGTGGTCTGGATTTATATTTTTGGTATCGTGTTCGCGTTGGGTTATACGAGCATGCAACCGTACGTGGTCCCTGTCGTGATATCACACGTCGTGCATAAAAAATGGTGTACATCTGCTAAACTTGTGTTTTTTTGGGGGTTAGAATATACCCAGCGGAGGTTATGACGAATGATATGAGAGCAAAGGGGATGATGCTGTCTTCCTTTACGTCTGGCACTGCCGGATTTGTAAGTTCTCTGTTATTTACACATATACACCTCGGAAGCCCAATACTAACAAAGAGGATAGGTCAATACCGCCATTGCGCCGATTGCCATGGCCACATACGGCTATTGGTTCTATGCATTCTTCGTCGCTTGGGACATACTCGAGGCTGCCGTTATATACAAGTATTTCGTCGAGACGAAGGGACGGACGCTAGAGGAATTGGATGAAGTGTTTGAGAGCCCCAACCCGGCTGCCGCTAGTGTGGTGAAGAGAAAGACTAGAGGTGCGTGATGGTATGCTGCATTTTTCTAGCAAAAAAGAAATTGGGAGTAGAGATGTAATTGTTGAACGGAGCAGGCGGTAGACGGATTTAGATATTCGGAAGGGAGTTTTTGGAGTAGGATATTTTTCTTAACCATATCATGCTGGGATGTTTCGTAATTTTGCATTATTTGCCCCCNTTTGCTGTTTCCCCCTCCATGTCGCATTTCTGCTTGCATCGACTCTTCGGAGTTCGCATGGCGTTTTCGATATAAAATCCATCCTCATTTCCGTTAGAAAACAGTTCCGACCGCGATGCGTAAAATCATTATAATCGTGTGTATTTGCGAAGTTGAAATCAAGACCCCATATCCCATCTATATTAAAACTCCGTCATGTAACCAAAACGTCAGGATCCGGTCCCGTTCCATTCCACCCCTCACGACTGCTGCAAAAAGCCCTGCAAGATCCCCGTCACACCACCTGCCAACTCCACCGCTCCCTTGACGAAAACATTAACTACCCCTTCGATATCGATATCATCACCCCCACCTTTGTAACTGCTAGTAGCAGCGTGCACGGTCTGCGTGGTATTTCCAAAGAACCCTCTCTCAACACTCCACGGCCAACCTCCAAAACTCAACCCGGCCCATAGCGAAATCGTAGCGGTGAGCAAGTTCACCCCGATAACCACACCCAATTTCGTCACCCGTTCCGTTTCCTGCAGCCAGGCTTTCCGTAGGATCGCATTGGTGAACACGTCCCTGAGCAAGTAGGCATGCCCGGCAGCCACGCCGAGAGATACAGTCGTCAGTACGGCGAACGAGGAAGGGTGGGAATGGCGGGTCGCGAAGAGGCCGATGGAGGTGGCTAGGAGGGAGATGCCGGACGATCGGATGGTGGAGTGCAGGACCGATTGTGTGGAAGCGGTGAATTGGGTGGTGGTGAAGAGATCGGTTGTGGTTGGAGCTGCGGAGCGGATGATGTGTTTGTGGTAAAGGTGCGGGGAAGCGATCATGAAGGCGCTGAGGGAGGTGAGAGAGAAGGTGCCTAGAGAGTGGGTGGCGCTGAAGATGAAGGGCGGGGAGTACGTTGTTGGCATTTTGATGATATGCGAAAGAGGATTCGCGGGGAAACAGGATAGGGTGGGGGATCGAGAGCGAATGTGGAGATGTTAAGGATTGGGAATGGATTGGAGAAGTCGGTGCGGGGTGAAGCTCGTGATGGTGAGTTTGGCGGGGAGGGGTTGAGGTTTAGTTATATCAAGCGGTTGGCCTTGGCGTGGTTCGTCGACGGCACAACGCGAAGCTCCCAATCCACGCCAAGCACGTGTGGACAACTCATGTTGCATTTTGAAGCTGCGAGGTTGACGACGACATCGTATGATGCACTCCGCTGTTGTTTAGCTCACTAGACCGGAGCATTTCGGAAGAGAATGGGATAAAGCAATATTCTACACGAACTTTAACTCTATATCTACTTTATAGGTGATCACTCTACTTACTTTGGAAAGATATCTGATTATGAGAAAGTAACGACAAATACGATAGCAGGAGCGGGATCTCGAGACCAACAGCAATCCATAACTCCTTAAGTAATCATCTCAATCAGGGCCGAAGTTAATTGAGCCCGGGGTAATTCAAAGTTATTAGTTTTTTTTTCCCATTTCTATCATTTACATAAATGGATTCGATTCCCATGATTAATAGATGTTCTTGTGCAAAAATTTACATGTACATGTATACAACGAGAGAATCCTTGTTCAACCACGAAAACTTGATTAAATCGATTTACATATTATTACCCGACAGAAAGTATAAGAACTCGAAAAGAATCAAGAATGTGTAAGTTTGTAAACCTCTACAAGATAGTTTCTGCAAAATCTAAATGTTTGAACATACCTAAGGTTTAGCTTTCCAGTTTTTCACCAGCAGGTAGCCTAAAATTGAGGCGATTTACAAAAAGCTTATAATCAGGTAAGCTGGCATCAGCTATTGGTCAAGTAAGACTCATAATTTATATTGATCAACCTATCGCACACTTTGCCGACAGTTGTGTTAAAATTTTTATATTGCAGATCTCCTCTCATATCCTTGGCCACCTGCACAACTCTATTTTTGCGGGTTACAGATTTCATAGATTCTGATTGTTACACAAACTCCATAACAGATCGAAGAAAGTTACCTTCTCTTAAAATTGTCAATATTCGAGACTGACAATGCCATGAAAAGTACTCGCTTTGAGACTTTGGTTGCATTCTCTGGATAATCAACATTACGCAAGTCATTGTAGCTGCGCCCCGATGGTTTCTGATGGCCGTAGAAATATGAACTGCTAGCTCTAAACTTTAGAAAGCATTATATCCTTAAATCCGAACAAGCAAGTAGACATTTTCTTCTTTAACAGGAGGAAATGCATTGCTCCATGAATATGTTTTTAAAAGGTTGTAAAAGAGTGAGCCCCACTCTCGCGTGTCCATAGACGTTCTCGGAAGGTCTGGAAGGAAGTCCCAACAAGGCGCTTGTAATGGAAGCTGGGCATGCCTGACTGTGAAATTTTTTGGTGTTGTTGGGAGCGCGGGCTGATACCGCCATCGTTTCACAATCTTTGCGCTTCCCAGTTGCGCCAGCACCACGCCCAAGAATACCAAAGTTTGGGGTCCGGAGACAAACTCAACTTCCAAATAATAGATTTCGACGTCAGCTTTCCCCGCAGACCTTAGACTCGATGTATTTTTGACAGAGTCATGTCACGAAGGGAAAGAACTGGCGGAGATGCTGGTGCCTTCTCCCCCCCTTGGCGGCGCATAGGCGACATTTGGTTTATTTCAGGACGCCCAGCGAATTTCCACGAGAAGGCACAAAAACCAAAACAATAGCCGCGACCGCGATTTGAAGGCACGAATTAACGGATGCCGAGGCTGGGGATCGTGGATCTTAATTTCGGCTGGGTTCCAATACGCGTACACCTACCCCGCACATACGGAGATATTTTTTATCCAAATTTCCACCCTGACAGAGAAGTTCTAGAATGATGAGATGCACTTTTCTTTTCAAAAGTTCGGGTCGCCGGCAGGTGTTTTGCAGCGCTGTTTGGTTTTTCTGTCGTGCGCTCCGCTCGGGTGTCAGACCCACCTTGAAACCGCTGCAGATGCTCGATCTCTCGACCGTGTCATTCGCCGTCGCTTTCGACGGTTGTTCGTGAGTTTGACTGCATTATTTCACAGTGTTATTCTGTTGCGTTACCTGTATCTGAGGTCTGTACTGCCTTCGTTTTGATGCAGTGCAGTGGTTATTATTGAATTTTTGGTCTTGAAATACGAAGACGCTGTAACTGTGCTGTTGCTTCTACTCCGCCTCCAGCCTCCCGACTGGTTGGTTACTGGTACTGGCGTATGTCCCAAGCGAGACATCTTCCTCATGAGGGAACTCCACAAACGGCTTAGACCGACCCGCGACTAAAATGTGAACTAGGGAACCAGACCAACCTGCCCTTTTGACGTATATGCGATCGGATCTTGAAGCCTACAATCAAAAATATGTCGCTTGGCGGTTTCGAAGTGACGGATGTGATAGTACC
This sequence comes from Dactylellina parvicollis, assembly GCA_036971385.1. Taxonomy (NCBI): domain Eukaryota; kingdom Fungi; phylum Ascomycota; class Orbiliomycetes; order Orbiliales; family Orbiliaceae; genus Dactylellina; species Dactylellina parvicollis. Next base: position 1,050,435 of record JAJTUD010000014.1, on the reverse strand, counting down.
CAATGTGTGGATATTCTATAGATTTCTGAAAGACAGGATTCAGGTACCGTGCATTAGCACCGTACGTCTATGGCTATAAGAGCGCTTCTCGCATCGTAATTGTCCCCTCTCTTTTCTATCTTCCCCATCACGCAGACATCTCTTCATCATTTACATAGAGCCCAGTGCTTCTTTACATTGTACCGGGTACAGCTTTTCACATTCGTTTGATTGATATCTGCTTGGTCGGATAGATTCATAAATCTTCACTCTTTTAGATTATTCTATCATCACTTTCGTTCGAATTCTTCATTCTTTTATTTTCGTCGTTCCCACTTTATCTTTTTCTACATATAAATTGCTGGCACTTATATATCGTTTTTACATTCGACATTGACAACTTTGACAATCAATCAATATGAGGTCCACTTTGATCGCTCTTCTTTCAGCCACCGCTACGACGGTTATGGGCCATGGTTTCATCACCGAATTCGAGATTGGCGGCCAGACTTACCCTGGATCCGATCCCTTCGCAGACGCTGCTTCGAACCCAGCTCGTATCATGCAGCCTTTCTTCGCTAACAAGGACTCTCCCATTATCAATCTCGGAATTGCTGAGATCACTTGCAACAGAGGTGCCAAACCAGCTCAATTAGTCGCCAAAGCCCCCGCCGGTAGCAAGATTACCTTCAAGTGGAGCAGATGGTTCGATGACCACAAGGGACCAATCATCACCTACCTCGCAAATTGCGGTGGCGACTGCACAAAGGCCAAAGGCACCGACCTGGACTGGTTCAAGATTGACGAAGCCGGTCTCATCAACGGTGTCTGGGCAACCGACATTCTCATGAAGCAAGGTAACAGCTGGACGATCCAGCTTCCAAAGAGGATCAAGAGCGGACAGTACCTCATGCGCCACGAGATGGTTGCGCTTCACCTTGCCAACACCAAGAACGGAGCTCAATTCTACCCATCTTGCTCCAACCTTGAGATCACCGGTGGATCCGGCGAAGCTACCCCTGAGACCGTCAAGTTTCCACAAGCGTACAGTGGCAGCGATCCGAGCATCTTGGTCAACATCAAGGGTCTGACTAGCTACAGAGTCCCCGGTCCGGCTGTCTACCGAGAGTATGATACCATCCTCAGCGATAAGCTCAACAGCGGCAACGGTGAAGTAGTGCGCTCCGGAGCAACCACAAACACGGATTCCAACCCGTATGGCAATAACAACGGTCCCAAGAAGCCCACCCGACCTCAGAATCCCGTCCAGAGCACCCAGCCCAATCCAACTCGTCCCAGCCCTCAGCCAAACCAGGACGGAAACCGCTACCCGACTCAACCGAGCCCGCAGCCAAACCAGGGTGGAAACACTTACCCAACCCAACCGAGCCCGGAACCAAAGCCACAGCCAAGCCAGCCTTCTAACAACAGCGGTTCTCAGACCGGTCAGGGTCGCAAGCCCTGCGATGAGGGATACACAAAGTGCAGAAGTGCCGCTCAGGGTAACACTCGCGCTCAGGGATACTACAAGGCCAGACGCAGCCACATCCAGGCCCGTCAGCAATCTTACGATGAGTATAGCAAGGAGCCATGTTACCAGGAGTGGGAGAAGTGCTTGAAGCAGCTTCCGATGACCCAACAGTACGCAAACAAGCGAGTTTAAGCCGGACAATATAATACTCGATCGCGCTCGAACGCTAGCTGGCTAGATGGAATTTACGAGTACCTCTGATGCATTCAGTTTGATTCAGCGGGTTCTGGGATCTTTTTGGTCGGTGGATTCGCTCGGAGCGAGTCCCATGTACCTTTTTTTCGGTCTGTAAATTGTGTATATACATATCAAAAAAGCTGGATCTGCCTGTATCTTAGAAATTGCTACAATTTTTGTTAATTAGAATATCGACTCTCGTTTTATACATTCATTCAATTTTTTCATTCTCGTTCTAGGTTGTTGCATTTTCTTCGAGTCTTTATGTGTTGTGGTTGAGGTGAGCTCTTTCGTGATTTGACGGCGGTATATCGATATCTGGTGTGCCAGGGGTCAGGATGGAGCTACTTCTATAGAACTAGGATATCTTATTTTCTTTTTGAGAAGAACTTGATCATTGGTACCGTATTCCTTCCAAGCTTCTGGGCGGTATTGGATTGTAAGAATTATGGAATCAGACATCACACTCAAAAGTTTAATTTTTACAACAACGTGTCGATATGAGGTGTCAGGTGGCGATTTGTTACATTTTGCTGGGTCTAGATCTCTGCAGGTCTGTATCGTATACTGTAAGGTATAAGAAAATAAACATAAGGATATCTAGCATTAACTTGGTGTCGATTGAGAGACAGGGGTATTCTTGATATCGAAGGTACCTAGAGAATGTATCACTTAGCTCCAGGCATCTTTTGCAACTTGCTAACATGCCGTTAACTGTATATTGATGGCTTTGAATCTACGGATTCGGCGGTGAGACAAATCGATACGAGCCTACAACGGGACCATCCAATTGCGAGGATTTACGTAACAACGAGTTCTCAAGGCCAAGGTATCCAAAGCGGAAAACATTTACGAGACATGCATGCCAACTTGGGCCATCTTTGCTTCTATCTGTTTAGGCAGAGGTCTTGGTATAGACAGTAGAATAGCATGGCATGCATATTTGAATTACTGATGTTGCACGCTTTGTGTGCCGTCTCGGCCGCTACCCAAAAAGTATTTTTGCACGTCTGGGGAGGCGGGACGGAGTCTGGATGACAGAAAGCCAACGAAAGCCAACGAAAGCCAGCATGACCCATAGAGGGTATGTCACTCGTGCGAGGCGTTGAATCCAACCCTGGGATCCACGATCATCGATGGGGCCATCTATAGCTCTCGAAGAGATAGCTATAGGGCTTGCTCCTCTGGTTACACCCCTGTATTTATAGCTCTATAGCTTTCTAGCTTCGGTCTCCACTAACGTTATGATGTACAGCTCTCCCAGCACTAATGTGGAGCTGAGTTGATTATATATCCAGCCTCATTCTTTTTATAGGGAAAAAGGCATTGTCGATTTGTGACCCTGCTGCGCATCCGAGGCCGTTTGAGGTACGAGAGGAAAAAAAATCCCTGGTACCTGCAAGCCGGGCTAAAAAAGAGTTCCTAGCATAGGGGTGGCCAGCCGAATAAGGTGCAATGTCTCGCGGAATGTTATCCTAATGGGATTTAACCTCACATTACTGCAAACTCGTGCTGGTATTTTCTGTACATGTTTAAACGCACGATCGAGAGACCCTTGGGCAGCTGAAAAACAGGTTTTATGGTGGCTGGTGGTACATCGCATCATCGAAGCCGCATCTTTGTGTGTCTATCAGGTGAAAGCCGTCTGAGCACGGGCCGTGACAACCAAATTGGGCATTGCGGTCTGTATTGCCCCTCCTCCTTTGGGCAATCCCCGCCATGTCTCTGATGCAGATATAGCCACTATCGTAAGGATTGGGAACGGTGCTGCAAGGTCAAGAGTTTTATCTGGATCATGTTGAAAAAAATTTGGGGCTAATGCTTTGGCCAAGAGTGCAATACTTTGTATGGCTCAGAGAGGGTTTGGGGGGCGATGTATACATGTATTGCCAACTACGGCAAAAGCAGGAGGACCTGCATAAATGCACCAGGAGAGGCTCGCCATATAAAATCATCACCCTCAAGCTAGGACTGCCCTGGAACTTCGATGCGAACAATCGAGACCTTGACCCATCGGGCCCTGCACGATGACAACCCGAGAGCTTAAGCTCATCTTCCTGGGATTGCAAACGCACGAGATTTTTGCGTCAACTGAGAGGTCACGATTGGTTGGGATATTTTTTGTCTTAGTGCTTATCGAAGGCTGCCGCATCCAATATCCACTGCTGGACGTCGAAAGGAGTATTCCGGACTCCGGTACTTTCACCGCCTCCCACAAAAAAGATCACCAGGGGTAGATTGCGGTCTCGACTGCTGTTTGATTTCCCCAGGCAGCGCCGTTGGAGAGCGAGTGGTTAGTGGGGTGGGTGCAACCAACAGGACAAGACGCGGGACCATCTGCCAATCAATCGTAGGAACGATCCACACGACAACAACAACAACAACAACAACAATCATCTGTTAAGTTACATGAACGGTCCGCAAACGAGGTTCCTGACCTTGTGCCGACGAAGGAGATGGAGATATGTCTCGCTCGCGCTAGGATGAGATGAAGCGAGGGCAGGGCTAACGGAGGACTCCTCAGGGGTCTAGTCCGCTCCGGGGAAAGTTAAAGTGAGGGCGGCCTGGCGGCGCCGCGACCGAAAGAACCTGGAGCATTGTGAACGCCACCAACCCCCAAATATAAATACAGGCTTACGGATTCGGATTTGCAAGCGAGCGCCATTGGGAAATCTTAATTTCACCGAGGGGTCATGATACGCCTGATCGTGAACTTCATCGGCCGACGCTTCGTTTACCGGCTGAGCATGCGAGATGCCTACACTGCGAACTGACATATCGAGAAGGACGATAGAGTTGCCCGATGCTGGGCCGCATTGTACGTTCTTCCGCTCCTATCAAAATAACACACTGAGGACGAAAACAACTGAAAATTACGGTAGTAGACGCGTGTATATCAAACTGCCCGGATCTCACCGGGCACCCAATATCCAGCTGCAGGATCCTCATGCACGGGCCGGCTGTTTAAACTCCACAGGTGTGCATTACCACCTACGCGCCATGGCGCCAGCCTTCATTTCAACATCGTTCGAAATTGAGCGTGCAATCGAACCCGCATCTCAGGGCATCGTGGGTATCGATATCGCGATGGCGAAATCAATGTCCGGCCGGAGAAGGATCCGTCGAGCAAGGCTCCTGCTGGAGACGGTCGTGTATTATGCCACCGGATAACGCTGCATACAGACATGTTTTCATCTGTGGTCTACGGATCTATGCACGATGCTCAATCAAAGGACACTCGCTGGGCGCTGGGTGTGCCTTTTGATATCATCCGGATGCTGATCGCCACCTTCGCCCTGGTGTTATACATTGTATATAAAGAGCTGGCACCGCCAGATATTCTTGACGATACACACCATCGAACTCGCTGCCCAGAGTAAGTATAGGTAGGCATTGGATCGTAGGGCTTACGTTCGTTTAATTGAGGTGAACCGCCACGATGTTGTTTTTTCAGAACGTACTCCAGGTAGCCCTTCTCGTGGGTACGGCTCTCGGGTCTTACGATAGTTACAATTCTTGCCCGAAGCCTGCCTCGAACTGCAAATCTATTGTGAAGCAGTATGGTGCTTCTTCCAGCTGCTCAAAGTTATTCAAGACCAAGGGCATCCATCGTACGACCTGCACGAGCACGTCTACCAAACCGACCCCAACAACCACAAAGTATATTAAGAAGGGCATATCCACCTGCACATACTGGAAGACATCTACCTACACGAAAGTCAAGACGGTCAGAACCGCATGCGAGACTGTCACCCTCCCCAGAACTGTCACCAAGCAGGTCCAGAAGACTGTCTACGAAACTACAACCAAACTGAACACCGTCCGCACCAGCAAAACTACGTATGTTTTCACTGCAGTGTTGTTAGATATCGTATAATCAATAAGCTAACAACTGCATCAAGATGGACGACGAAATACAAGACGGTCACTACCGTCAAGACTGTCACGGGAAGCCCTGCCGGTGTGACTAAGCGAGCGGAATACTATGGGGTTCCCAAGTCCTGCTGTGAGTACCGAGCCACCTAACCACTGCAGTGCCCGTCGTTTTGCTAATTTGAGACCCGCACAGCCTGCTTTGCGTATACCACAAAGGTTGTCACAAAGACGCCGGGACGAAAGACCCGCACAATTGCGATCCCGACAAAGACTACCAGAAAGTACTCGACGAAGAAGGTAACGCAAACTCGTACCAAGACGATAGCTACGGCGAGAACTACGAAATATACGACCCGCACCGCTACGCATACAAATACGCACTACAAGGGAACTACCAAGACCGTCAAATCGACCTCGACCATCCTGGTTCACAAGACGACGACAAAGACGAGGACCTATACTTCGACAAAGTACGTGCCCAAGCCCACCACAACGATCACTCGGGTGGCGCTTGAGCCAGGTGTCACTACTATTTTCCCGTCCGGCAGCACCGGCGTGGTCACCGTGATCACATTTGTGACCCAAAAGCGTGTTACAGTCACCAGCGCTGGCAGTTCCGCGTTCACAACCACGGTCTTCCCTACCGGTCCGCTCGCAACCAACCCCACCGCCATCATCACCATCATCGACTATGTTACCGCCTTCCAGCCTGTGACCACTGTAACTTTCATTGGAACTACCGCTTTCACTACCACCGTCTATCCCACAAACGCACAGGGCTCTACGTTCGTCGATGCCTCGCACACCATTAGCGTCATCCGCTACGTCACACGCCCGGTCACCACCCGAACCACGCTCGCCAGCTCGGAGTTTACTCGCACAGACTTCCCATCTACCAACGCCCCCGCAACCGTGCCCATTACTGTGGTCGTTGGCTTGACCCGTCCCGTAACGACAACCACGACGATTGTTACTTCTGCGTATACCAGCACAGCGTTCCCTACTAGCGGTGCTCCAGCTAGCGTGCCTATCACCATCGTCGTCGGCGTGACCCGTTCCGTTACGACTATCACCACCTTTGCTAGCACCCCATACACGAGCACGTTCCCTCCTACCGGAAGCGAAGCTAGCACAAACCCTTCGATTCCAATCACGGTCGTGGTCGGAATTCCACAACATATTACTACTGTCACAGTCCCAGGACCGACAGCGGGTACTACCACGAAGTTCCCAACCAATAGCGCGGGCACAATTTCAGTCATCGTAACCACCCCTCCTGTTGGACGTATCACGACTACTGTTGTCCCTGGCCCTGTTGGCGGTACTACCACCAGAAAACCGGTCGACGCGAATGGCAGCACTATCACGGATGGATCCGGCACTACCNACTGTTGTCATCACCCAGGTTGTTGTCACCGTGACTACGCCTGGCCCAACCGCCGGCATTACCACCAAGTTCCCCGTTAACAGTGCTGGCAGCACCCTCACTGACGGATCCGGAACCATCTCGGTTATTATTACGACCCCTGTTAATGGCCATATTACTACTACTGTCGTGCCTGGACCAGTTGGCGGCACCACCACCAGACAGCCGGTTGATGCCAATGGCAGCACTATCACCGACGGATCTGGTACTACTACTGTCGTTATCACCCAGGTTGTTGTCACCGTCACCACACCTGGCCCAACTGCTGGAATCACCACCAAATTTCCCGTCAACAGTGCTGGTAGCACCCTTACCGATGGATCCGGAACCATCTCGGTTATCATCACGACTCCTGTCAATGGCCATATCACCACAACTGTCGTACCTGGGCCAACTGGTGGTACCACCACTAAACAACCGGTTGATGCTAGCGGCAGCACTATCACGGATGGATCTGGCACCACTACTGTAGTCATCACGCAAGTCGTCGTTACAGTTACCACTCCTGGCCCCACTGCTGGAATCACCACCAAGTTCCCGGTTAATAGCGCCGGTAGCACGCTTACCGATGGATCCGGAACCATCTCGGTTATCATCACGACTCCTGTCAGTGGTCATATCACCACTACTGTCGTCCCTGGGCCAACTGGTGGTACCACCACTAAACAGCCGGTTGATGCTAGCGGCAGCACTATCACCGACGGATCTGGCACTACTACTGTCGTTATCACCCAGGTTGTTGTCACCGTCACCACACCTGGCCCAACTGCTGGAATCACCACCAAGTTCCCGGTTAATAGCGCCGGTAGCACGCTTACCGATGGATCTGGAACCATCTCCGTTATCATCACGACTCCTGTCAGTGGCTTTATCACAACAACTGTCGTGCCTGGACCAACTGGTGGGACGACCACGAGGCAGCCCGTTGACTCCAATGGTATCACTATTACCGATGGCTCTGGTACAACCACTGTAGTCATCACTCAGGTTATTACGACTGTGACTACAGGTGGGCCAACTGCCGGCATTACGACGCAATTCCCCGTTAATAGCGCCGGTAGCACGCTCACAGACGGTTCTGGCACCATCTCTGTTATTATCACGACCCCGATCAGCGCTCATATCACCACAACCACCACCTTTGGACCATCTGGTGGTACTACCACCAGGCAGCCCGTTAACTCTGCTGGCAGCACGATTACCGACGGCTCCGGCACTACCACGGTTGTCATCACCAGGGTCATCACGACAAGAACAACGGAAGGTGACGCACCAGGAACGACCACGCAAACTCCAGATACTCCTGATGGCACGATTACCGTGGTTATCACGACTACTGCAGACGAGCCAGAACCAACTTGCGGTGAGGATGGTTATGAGGGAGAACCTTGCACTTTAACCCAACCTACCGTCACTGTTACAAGGATCGATATCTCCACGCATATCACAACGGTTACACCAACAGATACTACCAACCCAAGTGCCACCGTCAGCATCATCACTTACGTGACGCTAACAAGGACGACAACGACTCAGATTGGAACCAGAACATCCGCGACGACCATCTTCCCCACAAACACCACAGATATCTCAGCCACCGTGTCCATCATCACATACGTGACCCTACCGAGGACGACGACCACGATTGTTGGAACCGTAACCTCTGCGACCACAATCTTCCCCACAAACTCTAACGATTTCTCGGCAACAGTCAGTGTCATCACTTATGTAACTCTCAAAGTCGTGACCTCGACGGTGGCGGCTTCAACTACCGGTGCCACCACGATATTCCCCACAAACAGCCAGGACCCCTCCGCCACAATCAGCGTCATCACCTATGTCGTCCCACAAGCGACGCCAATCCTGACATGCGACAACGCTGGTCTCGAGGTCGCCATCTATGATGATGTCTTTGGTGCCAATGCAACAGACTTGGATACCTGGGCCTTCGAATACTTCGGCACCGTCGAGCCGTACGCTAACGCTACGACCACTAGCTTAGGATTCAAGTGGTTTGTAGGCGAGGGTGCTACCGAAGATCAGAAGCCGCACGGCCTCACACCACGTGTTGGCGACGCCACAAATGGCTACAAATTCGTCCTGAACTACAGAGGCTATTTCTATGCCCCCGTAACCCAGGTCTACAGATTTTCGCTCAGTAACGTTGATGATGTCCTAGCCCTATGGATAGGAGAGGATGCGTACGTCAAATGGGGCACTTATAACGCGGATCCTCAGTTAGCATGGGAGGGAGCACCTGAACCATTACCGGATGATTTCCTCGAGCTCACCCTTCAAGGCGGGTCGTATACCGCCATTAGGCTCATCTACGCCAACGGCGGTGGTAATCACCAATACGACTTTGATGTCACAGGTCCTGGTCCTAATGGTGTCGAGTATGTTTCGTCAAAAGAAGACTCAGGTTTCCTTGTCAAATACTCTTGTGACGACTCTGCCCCGCCGTTCCCAGACTATGGCTTTGAGCTTCCTTCTCCGGACAATACTTGCGACAACGAGGGACTCCAAGTCGGTCTTTATGACGAAGACATCGCGGACGACGACGCGGGCTTTAACGATTTCCTTTTCTACAAGAACCTCATATCGCTTGGAAATTCAACGACCCAGAGCCCTCACTTGAACGGCACCGAGACCACACCTTACGGATTCGGTCAGCCCCCAGCCAACATTTTCAACTATCGTGGATACGTATACGCTCCCTACGATGCCACCTATCATTTCAAGATTAGCAACGTCCAGTTTGTGGTTGGCTTCTGGATTGGCAATGTGGCCTACATTGACTGGAATAATACAAACACCGACGAGGTCGCCGAAGCTCCAAGCGAAACGACAGCGGGTACAGGCTTTGACTACGATATCGAAATTGAGGCTGATACTTTCGCTCCCTTCCGGTTCATCGTTGCCAACGGCAATGTCAGCGCCTCATTCACCTTGGAAATCTTCGATGATGATGGCTTCAAATATGTTGGGGACAATTTCAATTCAGCCTACCTGGTCGCGCAGTCTTGCGATGACGAGGCGCCGCCATTCCCACCTTTCGGTGCGGAGGGTACTAGCGAGTACGAATACGATGATTAAGGATGGAATTTTCCTTTTGTGTTTTCAAGCTTGTTAATCCGAGATGTGGAGATTCGGATTACTTTATAATGTTAAATCTATAGTTGTTAATTAATTACTTTTAACTCGTGTACTTTCTCAAAGCCATTTTTCAATATAATATATTTTGAGGGAATCTGTTAATTAATACGTACATCGTAACGAGGAAACAAAAACACCATGCAATTAATGTGAAAAACAAAAACGCCGTGCAATTAGAAGGAGGTTTAGACATTGTTCCCACGGTGTACTATACACTAGACACTCTATATAGGTAAACTATGATTTGCAATGCGAAAAAGAATGGAAGTATGGCTCGCAAGTAGGTCGGTTAGTTCCTGAACTCCTGCTGAAATACAGCGTGCTGGGATAATAAAAAAATACCACAAACCAAATCGACGCCCAAAAATGAGTTTTTAAGGGATGACAACACCATCAAGGGTCGTATCCCAAATCTACTCTCTTGAAAAGACGAAGTATGGGAAGCTTGTTCTCCCGCAATTCCATATAATCTGTGAGAGCCTCATTGCTGTTTATCGTTTTATGCTTATGTGTATCTTTGCCATCCGACGAGACTAAACACCAGCTCTCCCAGGAGAATTCCAGATTCGAAAGCCCCGCACCGACATCATGAGGGCCGCTGGGCCTGGGCCCCAAGATTTTGTATTTCGCAAGTCTGAAGCTCAACTTCTTGTTGACTTGAGCTTCCAACTCCGTCAAGGTATCGAAATCCACAGGGATGAAGCCGGAGACTCCGATAAGTCGATTGTCCGATGCCCTAAGGTCTAATAAAAAGGTGTAAGACCCGAATTCAACCCCTCGCATGCCACCCCCATGCCAGCTAGCCGCTGCTGGGTCAATGAGTGCCGTTGAGGGCTCTATGCTCCGGTTGCGATTGGAATTGTGACTCGAGATGGATGGTGTAGGCGGCATCTGCCACCCCGGACCTTCACGGTTCGCTGGTGTTGCGGCAGCCGCTGAATAGTCGCGTGGTCGAGTGTCCTGGTTCTTGTCCGCCGTTTCTGGGCCGGTACTGGGATCCTTTTGGGCTACATTGTAGTTTTGCTGAGACGGTGAGTTGGTTTGGTAATATTGGCCTGGCGATGGTCGGGATGGAGCAAAGTACTCGTAGTTGGGATTTACTTCCGGCGGTGCGGGAGGACCTGACCCCGCGGAAAAATCAAAGGCTGTCTCTACAGGCACTTGCCGTACCTCAGGAGGGTATGGATCCAGAGGACCGAAATCTTGATCGCTGATTAGATTTAGATCGAAAATACCATTGGTTGAATCCGGTTCGATTTCACCATTAATGAGGGCCGGGTTGATGGTGGAATTAATTGGATTGGGGCTGAGAGGATCAGCTAAAATTGGTTCTAGGTTGATAGCACCAGCCGAAATGTGTCAGAGATTAGTAGCCAACCAAGTATGTTACGGTTGAAGGACGAGTGTCAGAATACCTTCCTCTGCTGCCCCTAGGGTTTGTAGGGAATTGGAGGCCTCTGGAGATGAGGGTGGGGTGAGTTTTAGCTCCTCATAAATCCGAGCCATGAATTGTTTGCCTATATATTCCATCAATGTGCTTAACAGCTCGTTCGAATTTGGTTTACGGGCTAGCTCATTGATGAGGAAATCTTCGCCATGAACTTTGCGTAAGATGAGTTGATCAGTCTCTCCAATTTCACCGATACGGTTCCTGAAGGCGCCCCTGAAGTGGTGCGGGTCTTACCAGAGTTTGGAATACCCAAATTTTCGGGCCAGTTTGGACAGGATGCCCTGAAAAGATCTATCCAGGTTCCCGTAGCTTTAATTATTTTGATTTGCTTGTGGGTAAACTGATGACTGTGATAACTGGAACCGATGACATGCATCCTTGTGATGATGTTAGTCAAGACCGACAATTGGGAAACCTAAAGAATTAGATATCTGTTTACTCACTTGGTCTTGGAGAAATTTGCCCCCGCGAAGTTGCCCTGACAGAAGAAGTTGAAGTCTCCGATCTTGGCGAGAGGGCATCCGAACCGTTCTATTTTGTCGTCAGATGCCGGTATCTCGGCTTCTCCGCTATCATCTTCCTCCTTACCACCACTGCCACCGTCACCTTCCTTTCCACTATCACTTTCCCGTTTTCTTTTCAGAGTTTCATTCTTTTTGCTCTCATCTGGATTTGCTGAATGGCCACCCGTCCCAGGTGTGGTAGAAGATGCCCTGGCTGGTTTGCCACGGCGGTCTGCGGGATGCTGGCTAGTTCCCAAGTTATCCACCACCGTCAACTTAGTTTTGGCGTCCGGACGTCCCAAATCTTTCGAGCTTATTGAAAAGGCATTCGGCCCGGACACCGACACGTTCTCGTGCACCAACTTGTTCTCGAAGATTTTCACCTCCTCAGTTCCACTAACCAGTCCGGAGTTCGAAACTTTGAAAGCAACCCCTCTGGAAACCTCCCGGCTTTCACTTTTTCCGAACAGTCCAGCAAAAAAGAAAAGAGGAACCGAATATGCTGAGTTCAAAAAAGCTCGCACATTGCCGCTTTCGGCCCAAGGCGGCCCTGCCCAGAATTGAAGGCGTGCAACTTGTCTGCTATAATGTGAAGGTCCGGGTCCCAAGCACATGTCAGCATCCGGAGAATCTTCTGAGTTAGTTGTCTCATAACACCAGGCTCCGATCGAGCCTAGTGAGTTTGAAGAAAACAACGGTTTATCGACTCTTTCGGCCGCTTCCAACAACTGAACCTGCCACATGCTTCTATACCGCACAGAGCCTTCTCCTAACCGCGCCCTCGGCAGGGGACTCAGAAACACCATGCTGAAATACTCGAGTATATCAAGATTCTCCAATCGGCCTTTGCTGTCTTTCTATCCTGATGAGGCCTGCGTATGCATTTTGTCGGGTCAGTCAGCAATGGCAGATGATGTGTACGGCTGAGATGCTGCACTAACCAAAAAAATGGTAAGTTTGTAGATTCAAAGATTCGATTGCAGAACCTCCGGATACACTCCTCTTGAAATGGCCCGGTGATTCCAATAGCGTTTTCTTGAGAGAGCGATGAAAAGACCCGTTGTAACCGTCCGTCTGATTGAGCGCGGGAGTGTTTCTTCGAGGAGTAGGAGAACTCGGATCAACACTGCTCGGACGAGAAGGAGGAGACTAGCCTATAGCCGCAAGCACACGTGTAGTCTGTGGGTAAGGGGATGTTTGGTGACGCGAGCGTGTCATTCTGATCCGCTGAGAACAACAGTTCCAGGGTGGCGTTCGAGGGCGGGCGCGGAGGTAGAGTGCTGGATTGCGGAGGAAGTGGAGGAAACGGCTAACTAGTTTACTAGTTTCCTGTTCAGCTTGATCTCTCGACATCTGGTTCTCCATGTCAGGTACATATTCTATTAGCGAGCCAATCAGGTCATGTGGGTGGCTGTCAGGCCGGGCAAAGCCTCCACTGTGCATAATTGGGATAAGTATCAAGGTACTTATCCAGATATTTAGACATCTGTTTGAGTATCAGACCGCTTGCGAATTCGGACTGCTTAACCAGTAAACTAGTTAAGACGAGCATTTATACAGTCACCACAGTTTACTCAGAGTATAAAAGAACACCCTTTTCTCCTACGAGGCTGAAGGACGTGTACATACACATAATCATCTGGTACCAGAACAAGGTCTATTCTCCAGCCCGAGCCACGCGCTTACAATACTTTAATCCAGCAGGCTTATCGCTCTTCCCTCAAACCTATTCTTATCTCCAATTCGCTCCTCCGATTCGAGACTTGAAAAATATTTCGAGCTTTTGAAGCCGGCGAATTTAAGTTTTATCTCAGAGCTTGATGGAGCTCGCGGAAGTTGTTGTTGTTGTTGCACCCAGCCCACATTTTGTGCAACCAACGGCGGCTAGCAACGGCCCCCCACAAACCAACACCAGCGCCAACCCCAGGCCGAACCAGGGCCAGCAACCCAATCCGTCCGTTACATCTCAAGCTGGAACCAAACCTCCCTCCGGAGAAGGCCCCGTCGTCAGAACACGCGGCCCTGTCGATGCCCTCTTCGCTGCCGCTCCGCTACTCGAGACCGGACGCAAACAAACAGCCGCAGGCAAGCAGGCGGTATATCTGATCACCATCGTCTCCTCTGTCATAGCGATCGGAATCACCGTCATCGTCGGCTTTGTCACCAATGACTGGCCGTTGGCCTGCACACTCGGAGGCCCCCTGATGGGCATCGTAGCCGTCATCCAAGTCAACGCCCTGCTCGCATACGCTTACGCCGGATAACACTCTACGGGATTTAAATTGTCAAAAAGTCAACGGAGGCATCTAGAAAAAGGTAACCAGGGGCAAAATGTGTATTTTAGAAGGCATTTCATTATCAAAATTGTTACACAACCTGTATTCCCGCCGCTTGTTTCATCGTGTATTTAACCAATCGACATGTAGATTTCCACCTGCGCCCTACGAGTCACCCCGAGAGCCAAATATCGCCCGTGCAATCATTAATACTGATATTTCCTTCCCGCAGCGTCCCCTTGTTATGTTCCAGAAAGGCTTTCGTGACTATCCTACTCCCCTCCGGTCCCAGATACGGAATCTCGCCCTCGACGATTACCAGATTCTCAACCGCGCACGTAACTTCCGCTATCTGGGATAAATCCGTCTTCCCGAGAAGCGTATCCGTGAACTCGAGTCGTTTCACGGTGGACTTGGTCCCGGAGCGGCTAAACTTGTCCAGCAGCTCTGGGAGCTGCGCACCTTCGTAAATCATATCCCACCACGGTTCCAGGCCCGTGAGGCACCATTGAGCTATAATCGTCTCGATCTGAGGTAGGAACAAGATTGTGGGTAGGTGAACCATATGCCAGCCCTTCCAGTGCTGGTGTCGCAGTTTACCACGTTGGTCGAAACCGTGCCGGAAGTACTTGAGGTTGATCAGCCCCGCGGGAAACTTGTCCGGCCCGCATTGGTCGATATTCTCGTAGAACCACGAGTATACAAAGTCCTTTTCGGGAAAGTGGCCTCGGAGCAAGTTATCCCGTCTCAAAGTGATGAAAAGATGATGATTACTATCGGTCTCCGGCTCGTCCTCTTCGGCCACATCATCCCATTCGTTTTCCTCTTCATTCTCGCCCTTGTCCGAGTACGAATCCTTCTCTTCCCCCTCAGGCGCAGCATCCGGCTCCTCCTCCTCTTCGGGCTCCCCCATCAGTTCCCGGACGGCTTTCCGCGTTTCCTCTTCTTCCGCTTCCGCTTCCTCTCCGAGCACTCGGTGCAGCACTTTGACACACCCTTCGGGAGGTGAACTGACGTCCTCGATTTCCCCCGGAAGAACCAACGCCAGCTGTACGTCACCCATATCCAACTTTTCCAAACTCGTCGTGAAGCACAGCAGGAAGGGAAGCAACGCTTCCGAGTTTATGCCTCCTAGGATAGCAGTCATCGTTTCCTCCGTAATACCTGGTCTGAGATTGCCGTTGAGCTCAGCGAGCTGGCCTTTCTCCTCGGACGTCCAATTCCACCGGGACGTCCATGTTTTTTCGTCGTCAGCATCTCGACGTTCCCACTTTACCTGGATTTCGATAATTTCCTCTGCAAGTGAGGGGTTTTTGAGCAGTCTTTGGACCAGTTTCCACTCCTGGTGGTCTACTGCGTCCACTCTGAATGTGTATAATTCCATCCTGCGATTTATCAGAACTTGAAAAGGGATATACTCTTATAGGATTATCGCTGGGAAGTAGTCGCAGCTGGGTAGGATATTTTTATAAGACCCTGGGGTTTAAGATGCTTTTTTTTGGAGCCGTGGGATTAGTGAATCAATAGAAGAAGAAGCCCTAAAGTGGGAAACCGAAGGCTTAGATATATGTGGGGAAATCATCGGTACAAACTCCTTTCGTAAGGGGCGTCAGCATGTCTTCAATTGATTTGGAGAAGGTCTTGGACGTTCAATTAGGCTACGGAGTGGAGATCATCTACAAGGTTATTCCTGGCATCCCGTCAGCGAACATTTGTTGGCGGTCATATTCCAACGTTGAGATTACTAAACCGTGTTGTTGAAGAAGTGCTAAAAAGTAACAATGTAAGGGAGTCTCGTTGTGAGACTGCAAAAGGAGAAATAGAAACCACTAGCTATTCAGAGCTTCCGTCTAACGATTGAGCGCCCTGTCCGTATAATAAAAATCTACAAATTATGACTGCGGCATCAAAGGGCTCGTCGTTTGTTACCTCAACGTATTCCATGTCGAATCTTGAGGTTTTCAGAGAAAGAACCAAAGAAAAAAAAAGAATAAAAAGGGCTGGCGCGTGAGACTATATTACAATACAAAACCCACCACGCCGTTAAAGCTCAAAAGAATTGTTTATATCTACAACACCTCCACATACCTCTTCCGACCTTTCGCCTTTGCCGCCGGTTTTCTCACGCT